>JAPMXV010000059.1:0-332104 GCA_026936335.1 Mantamonas sphyraenae | reverse complement strand
ACCCTATAACCCTAACCCTAACCCTAACCCTAACCCTAACCCTAACCCTAACCTAACCCTAACCCTAACCCTAACCCTAACCCTAACCCTAACCCTAACCCTAACCCTAACCCTAACCCTAACCCTAACCCTAACCCTAACCCTAACCCTAACCCTAACCCTAACCCTAACCCTAACCCTAATCTGATTCGAGAAGATGGGCGTGTTGTATGATGCGTCCGGTCTATGTTATGTGAGTCGTGCTTCTGTCTGTCGGCGGGGTGACTGAGTTGGGTGGTGACATGGGGCAGTGGGCAATGGGTGGGAGTGGAAATGTGGCTAGTGAGTGGTCGCCGTCCTGCAACGCCGCGCAGTCAGCACTGCCCATCCGCCTTCAACCAAAATATCACCAACACCCACAACACCTCCACCAGTCCAACACAATCCGCATACATTCCAGTACCACCACCACCACCACGATGGACAACGACTACTCAAGCACTCCGAAGCATCAACACACACCCAACACCTACCCAGCGTGCGTTCTGCCTTCCACTCCGTTTTTTTTGACTGCCCGCTTCTCCCGCTTCCCTGCCTCCTCCATGCCTCTGTCGCTTCCCTGCACTCCTCCCCTGCATCTCCACTTCCCCATCACCACCGTTGCTGCCTTCTCCGTTCTTCTCCGATCCCCTCTCCCCTGTCACTGCCCTCCCCGTCGCCAGTTTCCCGGTCAGCCAATCTCATCCGTTTTCCCTCTTTGCTCGTTCCAGCTTCCCTTCACCCCCGCTTCTGCCCCGACCGCGTCTATCCCGCCTTCCGCTCACCGTTCCCACCCCACCTTGCCCCTCCCCGTCTCCCCACAGCTACGCGTACATGGTCCCTCCCATGGCTGCCCAGCCGTTTCCGAACATGCTGCCCGTGCCAGGCGTACAAAACCCGTACCAGCACCCACAACCACCCATCATCTGGGTCCCTGTCAACACCCACCCGCAGCAGCACACCGCATATGCTCATCAGGGCCACCCATACTACGCCTACCCTCCTCCGCCGCCTCCTCAGCCGCGACAAACCGCCCAGATGCACTTCGCTCAGCCTCCGTTGCACCCTCCGCCTGCTCAACCCACCGGAAACCACAACCGCGTCCCCAAACGCATCAGCCCTGCCTTTGTTGGCATCACACGGACCACATCCACCACCACATCGTCGTCCTCCTCCCACCAGGCCACACGGCAGACTGGAGACAGCGACGCCGACGACGCAAACCAGGATACAGACACACATGACACCGGCGAAGTGGAGGACTTGATGGTACTGAACTTTGGCGAACATGAACCACAGTCAATCTCCAGCAACTCAGAGTGGATGACCAGTTCATGGATGGAGGCCTACGAAGAAGACGGCGAGGCAAACGACGCCATCCAGCAGCACGTGGACGACGAGTTGGAAACTCAGGGTGCACTCAGCTATGCAGACACTGGTTATGCCATGGATGAGGAGTACATGCCGCAAGACGACAGCGACGACGACACAGACGACATGGAGCAGGAGGACAAAGACGAATGGCTGCCAAGACGCACAAGAAGAGTCCGCACACAACGTCACAGAGGCAGCACCAGCCGTCGTACTGATCTGCAACTGATGAAAGGCAGTAGACAGCGCAGGCTCAGGGTCACGGCTGGCAGTGGCACAGAGACAGGAACATCGAGCACATTGGCAAGGAGGGCCAAGAACGGAGACACCGGCGCAGGGAAGAAAGCTGGCGTGAACAAGACGAACAAGTTGCCAGATGGTGTTGTGCGCAAAGGGTGGAAATTGGGACCCAGTGACGACCGCAGCCACAGCAACAAGAAGGAGCACACGGCACTGCTGAAGCACATGCACACTCTGGCCAACGAGCATCCAATCGACCACATCACCGACCTGACGACCCTGCAGGCGCGTGTCGTGGTCTGCCATGGCACCTTGAACGTGCTGGTCCGACAGATTCAGCTCTCTCTGGGCAACATTCCCCTCTCCCAGGGCGACATGGCCCTCTGCCTCACCCTTCTCGGCCGTGACATGGATCAAAATGCGTGCAGCAGTGGCATCAAAGACGCTGGACTGGCCATGGGTGTGACGGAGGGTGGGTTGAAGGTGTGTTGGTTGGAGGACCCACACGACCACAGCGACCCCAACTACGCCCTCCTCCACCTGCTCATGACAGAGATGGACACTCTCGGCGACAGGCCCCATCCCAGCACCTGGAAGGAGCACAAGCAGACACAACTGTGGCTGCAGGAAGCACGACGCCCTGCTGACAACGACAGCGACCCACACTGGACACAATGCGACTACGACCATCACCTCACAACCACCATGGTGGAAAAGTGGCATCCCGAGTCTGTGCGCAGTGGCTGGACCGGTGCTGCAACATGCGACGAGCGTGGCAGCTGCACGGCGCGGGAGTTCCAGACGCTGCTGGCACACATGAAGGCACGCGCAGCCAAGCACCCTCGCCATCAGCATGCACACGAGCACCATGCACTGCGTGAGCTGATCAACAACGGCAGCCTGCTGTCCCTGCTGCGCCACATCATCCTGGCACTGGGCAACGTTGGCGTGCCGCCTGTCGACCTGGCCTTCTTTGTCCGCCTCCTCAGGCCACAACTCACCTACCAACAGGTGCAAAATGCCATCAGCACCACCCTCACCCGCGGTGTCACCTCCCTCTCCCTCAAGATCACCTGGCTCGACACTCTCAAACGCAGCGACGCCACACTGCACACCCTCCTGCACACCCTCGTCGACCGCATCACACCCCACATCACCACCCGCCCCACCACCATCGACGCCGTCAACGCGCTCGACATCCCCGAGCTTGTTCTTCCCGAGCCCACCAAGGAGGAGAACATGGCCGTGGAGGATGGATTGCCAGATGGCGTTGTGCGCAGTGGTTGGACAAACTGGCGCAAGAGCGAGCGCATGCACAGCAACAAGAAGGAGCATACGGCTCTGCTGAAGCACACGCACAACCTGGCCAACGAGCATCCCATCGACAACATCCCAGACCTTATGACCCTGCAGGCGCGTGTTGTGGTCTGCCATGGCACCCTGTTGACGCTGGTCCGACAGATTCAGCTCGCTCTGGGCAACATTCCCCTCTCCCAGGGCGACATGGCCCTCTGCCTCACCCTCCTCGGCCGTGACATGGATCAACAGGCGTGCAGCAATGCCATCGACAACGCTGGTCTGGCCATGGGCGTGACCAAGGCTGGGTTGAAGGTGTGCTGGCTGGAGGAGCCACACGACCATGGCGACCCCAACTACGCCCTCCTCCACCTTCTCATTACAGAGATGGACACCCTTGGCAACAGGCCCCATCCCAGCACCTGGAAGGAGCACGAACAGACCCAGCTGCGGCTGCAGAAAGCACGACGCCCTGCTGACAACAACAGCGACCCACACTGGACACAATGCGACTACGACCACCACCTCGCCACCACCAACGTGGAAATGTGGCACCCTGAGTCTGTTCGCAGTGGCTGGAGCAGCCGTCTCAGCGACGAGCGTGGCAGCTGCACGGCGCGGGAGTTCCAGACGCTGCTGGCACACATGAAGGCACGCGCAGCCAAGTACCCTCGCCATCAGCACTCACACGAGTACCAGTCACTGCGTGAGCTGATCAACAACGGCAACCTGCTGTCCCTGGTGCGACACATCATCCTGGCGCTGGGCAACGTTGGCGTGCCGCCTGTCGACCTGGCCTTCTTTGTCCGCCTCCTTAGGCCACGCCTCACCTACCAGCAGGTTCAACGTGCCATCAGCAACACCCTCAATCGTGGTGTCACCTCCCTCTCCCTCAAGATCGCCTGGCTCGACAACCGCCAACCCAGCGACGCCACACTGCACACCCTCCTCCACACCCTCATCGACCGCATCACACCCCACATCACCACCCGCCCCACCACCGTCGCACTCGTCAACGCCTACCCCATCGCCTCCTTCACCCTGCCCAAGCGCAAAGACCCTTCCTCCTCCTCCTCCTCCTCCTCCAAACGCCAACGCCTCGAGTGAGCCACGCAGAGCAGTAGGTGTGGGGAGACTGGCAGTTGTTAATACAGTGTATTGTTGCGAGACCAGAGAACAAGCAACCCACTCACATGCGCCAACGTTTGAGCAGCAGCACCCACCACACCACTTGCATGATCTGCGACAGGATGGTCATGAAGATGAGGCCGGTCACGTTTGGTCCCGTCACAAAAAGGTATCCGAGGCGTGCGCTGTCCATGTAGGTGGGGAGCACGTACAAAACGAGCATGGGGTACGTGAGGCTGCGCACGCTCTGATTCTGATCTGCCGTGCGCCCCTCCTTGACAAAGGTGACCGCGATGGCCACAAGAAACGAGAAATTGGCAAAAACCGACGGCACGACGATTGGGATGTCGTTTTGCTCGATGCCGCGCGTCATTGCCACGGACAAGGCCACCCAGGAGACAACTTGGCCGGCAATCCAAATGACAAAGGCCACGATGAGCACACGCCCCATGGCAGTCGTGTTTGGAGACTTGGTCATGTCCACACTCAGGGTGTCGTCCTCCTCGAGCAGCAGTCTCTCGGTGTCGCTCATGTCCTTCTCCGCACGTGCCTCGCGCACGTCCAACACTGCCACGACCACCGCGGCGACAAACGCCAGAAGCAGGGAGCCCATTGTGATGAGACCTACCACGGTGTTGTTCTCGACACTTGACGTGGAACCGTTGAGGGCCGCGAGCATGTACATCGTAGCCGCACACACTCCGAGAACCACCTCCAGCACGTTGCGACGACGACGACGGAATGGACGCACGACGGCCACGCCTACGGTCATCAGGATCACCGTGCAGAACATGGTAATGCACACGATTCCACGGTAATCCTCCAGCAGCAGCACCAACAGCGTGGCTTGCAACTTGCGCAGCAGCACCAACCCCTCAAACGCGGCCGCCGGTGGGCGAAAGTCCACAAACATGAATCCAAACGCCTGCTGGACGAACGGATCGTCCGCTCTGTCACGCCACGCAATCAGGATATGCACGTAGCCTGCCAGTGGCAACGCACACAGCACCAGCAGTCCCAGCATGGACGGGATCGCAAAAGCAAACCATTCGCCACTGAAACACAGTACGGTGGGGTCACTAGCCAGCCGGGAGGCGTCCACGTCGTCCTGGCACTGAAACGCGGTCATGCCGCGCACGCAGGCGCCCAAAAAGCCAAAGCGCACACTCTGCACAATCACACGCATCACCTGCGCTTGCATCTTCTTTTCCATGCCACGCCAGCGCACAAAGAGGTACGCGCCGATGAGGAGGGCGTAGAAAAGCACCGGAATGCCCATAAGCAGCCACTGCTGCCCCGCGACGCCCAGGTCCAGCTCGCAGCCCACGCCCACCTCGGCAATATCCAGGTTGATGTACTTGGTGATGTCCAGCGCAGGAAGCAGCACCTCGGGCCAGAAGCGGCGCGGCACAACGCGGTTGATCAGGGACACCAGCTGCGCAAAATGGAGAAACTGGATGACGGCCATCAGCGGCTGGATGTTGAAATCATCAGTCGGTGTGTGCTGGTGCTTCTGCTGCTTTGCCTTTGCGGTTGTCTCCTGCTTCTCGTTTTCATCCTCCTCTTCTTGGCGCTGGTTGAGGATGCGGAGTCCCTCGGTAGCGCCTTCTTTGCCCACTTCGATGGCAGTGCTCTTGCCGACAGCCTCTGGGGCTTCATGTCGCTTCGGCGGATGGCGGGTCGACCACACTACCGAGGCGACAAAGAACAACCCAATCAGCGCGGCAATCACGATCGGACTTGTGGTGGGGCACTGCTCGCAGCTCGACGCACTCAGAAAGAAGCCGCTCTTGCACTTGAGACATTCCACATCGTCAAAGTTGGGCCCACACGTGAACCCATCCACTGGGTAGAAGTTCATCAAGGTGCCATCGACGTTAGTTTGAGCCACCGGGCGGCCCAAAAAGTCGCCTCCTTCCGTAAATGCGATGAATTGTCCCGTGGACGCGGTCAACGGATACTTGAAGAAGGGTGCCGCGACGCCATCCGTGACGGTGTACGTTTCCAGGGCGAGATCGGTCGAGGCGACCAGCTGCTTCTTCGAAGCACTCCACGCCAATGACATTGCCACCGTGCCGGTGACGACATCGGGGCGCTTGTCCCCCGTGCGGACGTTGAACGAGAGTATTTTGCCCGTCAATGACAGGCTGCCGTCTCGATTGTTGCCGCCCGTGGGGACGGTGACGTGCAGCAGCGCATAGTCGCCCACAAGCACCAGAGGGGCAGAGCCGGTGGAGTACATCACGCCTTTCATCTCGGTGGACCACAACAAGGTGCCATTGGTGCCATTACTGACGTCAAAGGCCAACAGAGGTCTGGATTGATCTCCGCCCCGGATCAGCAGAGTGTTGGACGCCTGATGGATGGTTGATGGTGTCGCACCAAGGTCGCCCTTGGTGTAGCTGCCACGACGCTGCAGAGCATTGGTGTCAATGTCCCACAAAAAAAGCTGATAGTTGGGGGGTGAGTTGCCGTTGTTGACGCCGAGCGGAACCACGCGTCCCAAGCCCACTGCGGTGCTGTTGTCTCGCATCACCACGGATTCGCAGCGGAATTGGCTGGGATACACACTGCGCACGACATCAAGCTTGTGATCCATCAGGATGAGTCCGGACTGGCGGCTGTTTGAGTCGTTCACCGCACACACCACAAAGTGGCCCGAAGGGAGCGCCACCATGTCGGACAAGTGCAAATCCGAAAAGGTTGCAAGGATGTTTCCACTTTGCACATCCATCGCGTACAGGCGGTCCAGTTCCACAAACATCACGTTTTTCGCTGCGCCTTCTCCCATGAAGGGGCCCTGCACGTTTTGCGACTTTTGAAATCCGACCTTTTTCCACGTGACGTTTCCTGAGGACACATCGACGCCATACACCGCCGTTTCAGCCACACCGGCATACAGGACTTTGTCTCCTTCTCGTTCCCGTTGGGGTTCAACGAGAACAGCCACGTTTCCCGATGTGGCGATCCGCTCAAAGTAGCCTGGGACCCGCCAAGTGTTTCGGCGTCGAAACGACATGGGCGTGTCAAAACCACCCGTTTTGAAAGGGTGAGACACCCCAGTAGGCTGCCAGGCAGCGTACACACATGTAATCGAAACGAGCAGCACGGTGCAGGCAACCAGAACGCGGTTCATGGCGAAGCGAAAGGAAAAGATTGGGCGCCTTGGAGCCAAAAGTTCTCAGGACGAAGGCCCCAGAAGAGCGCTCTTCCCCCACCCTTTTCCAAACGCCAGCGCCTCGAATGAACCCCCCTTCTTTCCCATTCCCATCCACTCCATCATTTCCTGCCTTCTTCCTCTTCACCGCTCTACATCGAGAGCGCTGTGCCTCGCCTCCGCGTCCGCCATCCCTCACAACGCAATCCAAAACATCTTCACACTCACACCCACACTTGCATCCACCTATTCTCCAGCTTCGCCCACAACATCCACAGGCACTGACTCGCTCGCCATTGCATCTCCGTTCTCCTTGCCCACAAACAACCGCATCCACAGGCCATATAATACCTCCTCGCTCGTTGCGCACACGCCATGTCAATGTAAACCCCGCGACTACAATGCACCTGTGCCTCTATGCTACAAGCTCACATGCCTCCGAGCCTTGTGATCATGTCGCACGAGTCGGCCGCTCGATCTCTCCAATGACGATCATGTCTTCCACCAAGTCCATGTTGACCTCTTCCGCCCCCTCGCCAACCCCACCCCCTATCCCCTTCCCCTCTCTCTCCCCTCTCTTCCCCTCTCTTCCCCTCTCTTCCCCCCCTTCCCCTTCCCCCTTCCCCTCCCCCGCCCCACCAACCAAAACCACCCCTCCTTCCAGCCCTCCCCCAAACCCCCCCCCACCACCCCCTCATGCCATCAACCATCCCCATTCCCTCCCTCCTCTCCCTCCTCTCCCTCCTCTCCCTCCTCTCCCTCCTCTCCCTCGCAACCCCGACCTTGGCCGCCCCATGCTCCCCCGGCTCCTCCCCATACCCCACCACCACCTCCTCCACATGCTCAAGCTGCCCGCAACCATACGCCTGCACAGGCTCCCCCACATGCCTCCCTTCGCGCCAGGCTCCCCTCTGCCTCGCCTGCGCCCCGGGCTACACCCGCGTCGCCTCCCAGTGCTCCGACTGCTCCACAACCGCCCTCTACCAGGCCATCATCTTCATTGTCGCCCTCCTTGTCATCGTCGCCCTCATCGTCCGCTTCCGCCGCTCCCTTGCAGACACCGCCGCCACACACATCAAACTCGGCATTGCCTTTGCCCAGCTCATATCACTCACCCTCCAAATTAATGTCAACTGGCCGCCTGCCTTCCGCTTCCTTGCCCAGCTTCTCCGCATCACAGACCTCAACGTCTCCCTTTTTGGGCCCGATTGCCTCCAGGGATTCAATTTTCATCACTCTTTTCTCGCCATCCTCCTTCTCGACCTCCTCCTCTTTGTCGCCCTCTTTATTGCCAACCGACGCGCCAAAGACCCATCCCAGCGCTCTGTCCTTCGCCGCTACTCCTTCCTCTTCCTCCACTCCCAGTATGTGCCCGTCGCCGCTGCGGCCCTCTCGACTTTTCAGTGCCTCGCCGAACCCGCCCCACTTCTCTACCCCGACCCCACCATCACATGCGACTCCCCCGCCCACATTGCTGCTGTTTCCTTTGCCGTCCTCGTCCTCCTCGCTCTCCTCCTAGTCCCCTTTGCCATCGCCCGGCGCCTTTCATCCCTTCTCCACGCCGGGATCCCCATCAAAACAAAGGTCCGCGCCGACCCCCTCTACTACGGCGACACCGTCGCTGCCTACGGTCCTCTCTACGACTCGTTCCTCATCCGCTTCTCCTGGTTTGAGGTCCTCTCCTTTGCCCGCCGCCTCCTCAGCGCCGTCTTTGCCTACCTCCTCTTTCAGCAGCCCGTGGGCCAGGCCGCTGCCCTCCTCGTCCTTTCTCTCATCCACCTCTTCATCGTCGCCTACTACCGTCCGTACGCCCCCGTCGCCGTCGCCGTCCACACCCTCCATTTCGACTGGTTCAACACCCTCGACATGGTAGCCACTGCCCTTCTCGCCCTCCTCCAATTCTTCGGCCTCCTCCTTGCCGCCCTCCCGACCATGTCCACCACAGATCTCGACGCGCCCCTCACCATCGTCCTCGTCATCGCACTCCTTGCTCTCCTCCCGCGCTACCGCCGCACAGGCAGCGATCCCCGCCTCCACGGCGTCGATCCTGCCGATGCCTACCGTCAAATGCAGGACGACATCATCGACGCCTCCATGGCCCACAACCACGTCCTCGTCCAGGAACTCAAGCTCAGCATGGAGAAGCTGCGAGGCCAGCGCATGTGCGACATTGCACGCCTCTCGCTCCAGCTCGAGCGCAACAGCGAGTTTGACCAGCTCGAGAAACTCCAAGACGAGCTCCGCATGTACGAGCCTGTCGACAACGACTGGCACCAGCAGATGGAGCTCGACGCAATCATCGACGAGGACAGGCGCGAAAAGTCAGAGTTGCACACACGCATCCACGACGCATTCCAGGACGGCTCCATCATGACCCAGGACATCCTCATCGAGTTCAAGCCTCGCAAAGAGTGGATCTACGACGTTCTTGCAAACTTGCGCAACGCCCAAAGCGTCGCCCTCACCGGCGAACGCTATGACGAGGCCGTCCGTGCCACCGCTCACATCAAGGAGCTCAACGCAGAACTCGCACAAATGGAGGCCCAGGACACCTCCCACCTGCAGCAGCTCGTCGAACAGCTCTCCGACCTCGAACGCAACGTCGCACAGCTCCTCCAGGACAACGCACACGAGGACGCCCTTCTCAAGCGCGACGAGCTCCTTGCCCAACAAGAGACCATGCGCGCCCGTGTCGAACAAGAGGCTCAGCTCGCCGGCGATCTCGCAAAGGCGCGCAAGCTTTACCAAACATACCTTGAGCCTCTCAACCATACACAGGAGCGTCTCGACAACCTCAAGCGCCAGGGCCTCGAGGGCATGATCCACAGCAACCTCGTCAACGAGGCCCAGCTCGCTCAGCAGCTCGCCAACCACGTGCAGGCCAACCAGTTTGAAGATGCACTCGATGTCAAGGAACAGGTCCTCGCCCTCCACAAGCTGATCCGCGAGCAGGTCGCGGACATGCAGACCGACGACAGCGTCAGCCAACACCTCGACCAGACCTTCCTCCAGCCGCTGCGCCAAGCAGACGCCTCCCTGCGCATCCAGTGGAGCCAGGCCGTCGAAGGCATCCTCAAACAGCAAGTCACTGACGCGCAGCTCCAAGAGCAGCACCTCAGCACTCTTGTGGACAATCGCCAGTACGAGCGCGCCCTCGAACACAAGGACGCTCTTGTCGCCCTGCACCGCATGATCCGCGAGCAAATCCGAGAAGTCGGCCAGGTTGGCGAAGACATCGACGGCATCGAACAGCGACTCCACGACACATACACAGTCCCGCTCAAGGCCGCACGCACCCATGTCAAGCAACTCACTGCAAAGGCCCTCGAAGGCGCCATGCAACCGCTGGTCCGCGAGGCCATTGCACGCGACAACGAAATGGTCGCCCTCCTCAAGGATGGCAAGCGTACAAAGGCCGACAAGAAGAAGGACGACATGATGGCCATCCATGCAAGAATACGCGAGCAAGTCCAAGCCATAGTGGACGTCGACGGCGACGCCGAACGCCTCGACGCAGAGTACATACAGCCGCTCGAGGAGCGCGAGAGCCACCTCGACGAAGAAACCCTCGCCAAGCGGGCCATGCTCGCCGCCCTCGACGACCTCATGCGCCAGGCCGTCGACCTTGGCAACGAAATCGGCGCCCTCGTCGCGGACGAAAAGTTCGACCGTGTCCTCAAGCGCACCGAAGTGCTCATTGGCGTTCACGCAAAGGTCCGCGCACAGGTCCACGCCATCCAGCACACCTTTGGCGGCGAAGAACTCAATGAGCGCCTCCAAACACACTACATCGTGCCCCTCAACGAGACCGAACGACGCATGAACACCTACTGGTCCCAGGCCCTCGAGTCCAAGCTCGCTCGCCAAATTGCACAGGCCGACGAGACTGCAGACGACATCCTCCGCTTGGCCACAGCAGACCAACTCACGCGTGCCAACGAACGCAAGGCCACCCTCCTTGACCTGCACAAACGCATGCGCGAACAGGTCGACAACGTCGCCTCTCTCGCCGAAGAAGAGGCTGACATCCACGACCGCATGGTTGCACAGTACCTGCAACCCATCGACGAGCGCGAGCACCGCGTGCGTGACTCGGAGCTCAAGAAGCTTGCCCTTCTCACACGCATGCAACAGGAAATGGACCAGGCCGACGCCGCCCATGCACGCGTCGCCGACCTTGTCGACAACAAGGACATTGTCGGCTCCGTCAAGCAGAAGGATGCCATTATGCTGACCCACCAGCACATCCGTCAGCTCGTCAAGGATATTGTCGACCTATGCGACAACGACGATGAACACGACGCCATGATTGTCCGCCTCGAACGAGAGTGCTTGGCGCCTCTCCACCGCCGCGAAGAGTCTCTCAAGATGGACGCCACGGAGCGTTCTACTGTCGAGGAGCTGCTCGCCCAAGAAGAGCAGCACACCGAGGAACTCGAGGAGATCCTCGACGAGCTCATCAAAGACATGAAGTTTTCCCGTGCTCTCGACCAAAAGGAGCTCGTCGACCGCTCCCACGAACGCATCCGCGAGCTCGTCCAGCAAGCCCGCATGCTCGACGCCGACTTTGGCAAGAAGCTGCAAGACCGATTCCTCGTCCCCGTCCGAGTGCGCCAAAAGCGCCTCGAGCTCATCGAGCGCATTGCCAAAACAGGCGGCAGCGATGTCCTGGACCAGTAGAAGTGGCCGCCTACATCCAAAAAATGCACTCAGTTTACTCCTCCTCTCCTCCTCCTCCTGACCCTCCGAATGCTCCCGAATCACTGCCAGCGTATTCATACGCGGCGCATGTACTCCAACAGGACTCTGGGACGCAGACGAAACTCCCACACGTCCAGCGCGCGGTGCAGGCTTCCCTCTCACCTCGCCTTCGTCTTCAGTGGCCACCTCCAGCGCAACCACCTCGACCGCCTCATCCACGCCAGCTGCTGCCTTGCGTCGCTCCGTCCGTTCCATTCGCCTCTGCAGCTTCGCCTTCTTCGCCTTCTTCTTCCTCCTTCGCTTCGCACGCTGCATCTTCATCATCCACTCCTTGCCGTCCTTTGTGTCCATCAGCAACAGCGTCGCTGAGCGGATGTTGCCGCCCACCGCCAGGAGGTAGCTCAACACCATGCCATTCATCAACAGCGTGAGCGCCCCAAACACCACGTAGCCCAGCTCCGAATAGACCGCAAGCACACACACGTACAGCGACATTGCCCCTGCACCCTGCAGCGCCTGCAGCGACGTTTGGCTCACGTACCCAGTGCTCAACACGCCCATCATCCCCCCAAACAAGAGCACAGGCGCACTCAGCAGCACCACGTCCAGCATACCCGCGGTCACTTCGCTTCCTACCAGCAAACGCAGGCACAACGCAAACACGCTTGTGATGCCCAGGCTTGACACAGATGTGTTGATACTCACACGTTCGTCCACTTGCAGGTACAGCGACATGTACAGGTACACCACAGCGGCCATCCCGCTCCCGGCCGACGACGTCAGCACGCCGCCCACCACACCCATGACAAACAGCTCCACGCGCGTGCGCGCATCAAACCGTCCGTTCTCGTTCTCCATCTGCACGTGCATCACCAGGATCGCCATCGCCTTGCCCACCACAAAACCCAGCACAATCGACGCCAACAACATCATCTCCATAGCTTGCGTCTCCAGCAACAAGCCCAGACACGAACCCACAAAGCCTGCCAGCACCGTATTGCCCAACACACGCAGGTCCAGCGGCGCACCAACCAAGTACGCAAACAACGTGCACAGCGGCAGCGTCAAAGCTTGCACAAGCAAGTGAAAGTCTCGCACAAAGCCCAAACTCTCGCCAATCAGCAGCCATACCGGCACCATCACAGGAAGCACTCCCAACACATTTGTCGTTCCCAGCATTGACGCACCACCGAGTGCCAGTGCAGGCGCCAGCGATGCCAGCGACGTAGCGTGCTCCTTCAGTCGCGCCGCCTCAAACACAACCAGCGTCGGTATCCACCACAACAGGTTCACCGCAAGCAATACTACGACGACGCGCCGTGGATGGCTCTCCAACAGACCGTGAAAGTCGCCCAGAAAGTCCAACAGCCGCTCCGTCACGTCTCGAGTCGACCCTTCGCTTGAGTCGCTGTCGCTCGAGCTGCCCAGGCTCTCCTGCACCGCCTCCACGTTCACCCTCCCGCTCTCTGCAGACATTCGATCCCCTTCTTCGTCCAACGGTGCGTTCCGCAGCAGCTGTGCTCCAACAGCCGCCCCGCTCGGCAATCCTTCCCTGCCCGCCTCTTCACCACTCTGCGTCGGTGAAGACGTCTCTTCCTCCCGTGCACCCGACACGTCGCCTCCATCTCCCTCTGCATCCTCTTCTTCCCCCACCTGAACCTCGTCGAGCCAGTGGTCCACGTTAGCCCCCCTTTCTCCTCCCGATTTCGCCTGCCGTTTGCCTTGTTCCAGCTCGAGCGCAGGCTTCCCATCCTCCGCCAGCAGTCCCGTCACACTCGCCCCATCCATTAGCTCCACGTCCAATCCCAGCAGCTTCATCACGTGCGGCAGTTCGATCAACGTCTCCAGCGGAATCATCAAAAACATGTGCTCCACGTGCTTCGCCTGCGAGTTCAGGATAGCCATCATCGGCGTAAAGATGATCACCAGGCTCAACGCGAGCACCAAAATGCCCGCAAACATAATGGCCATCCCAATGGCTCGCTCTTCCATTTCCAGCGCCTTGATTTCCGACTTGAGCAGGTTGGTCAGCGTGTCAAACGACGGCAGCACCAGCGTTTCGTACACAGACAGCAACGTGTGCACACCAGCCGTGTCAAATGTAATCCGTGTGTTGGCATCCACCTCCAGCAGATTCTGTGAAAGCGCAAGGTACTGCTGCATCAGTTGGTGGATGCCAGCGTTGCCCATCTTTCTCTCTTCGTCTGTGTAGCACGTGTGAATCGCACAAAGGTCCTGCTTGTACAGCAATGTGTTCTGCGCGTCGTTGGTATTGCTCGTGTCTGTGATCTGCAGAAAATGGGCGTACTGCTTCTGAAGTACTCCCATCAGACTGCTCAACTCCGCTCGGCTCGAGTTGTACACCGCCCACGAATTCGTGGACGCCATTTGTGTCACGTAGAACGGCACGTGCGACGACTCCTGGTGCAACATGCCCACGTCCACCATCTCCGCCTGAATGGCTGCTTGCTTTGCGTGCGCCGCCTCCGTTGCAAAGAACGAAATGATCGCTACAACCAGGTACGCCACAAACGCGCCCACGTACCGCAAATGCATCCCCGTCGTCATGATATCACCGCCTCCTCGCACACTTCGCCTGTGCTTCTTCTTCTTTCTCTTCTTCCTCCTCCGGCGTTTCCCGCCTTCCTCATCCGCACTGCTGCCTGTGCTCTCGTCACTGCTCGGCGTTGACCCCGTGCCCTGGCTTTCCTCTCCATTCCCGCCACTGTGGGCCTTTTTGGTTTGCTTCCCCCCTGCGTTGTCGCGCCCCACTGAGCGCGACCCCTCCGAGAACGCCACCACCGACGCTCGCTCAGCCATTTCCCCAACGCTGGCCCCTTGCTCGCCATCGTCGTACTCCGCTACCTCCTGGCCCTGCGACTCCTCTTCCATGGCCAGCATCAGTCGCCGGTACCTGTTCACCATGCTCACCACAGACCGACGCGGAATGTCCAGAAACGTCTCCAGCGTGAAGTGGTTCTCCATGGCGATGTGTGTCACCACAGGCCTGAAGGTCAGCCACATCAGTGCCACAACAACCGCCACCGCAATCACCAGTGTCGTTGTGCTGATCACCGTCACCTGTACGGACGCAGACTGGGCGCTCGTTGCCATCAGCTGGCTAGCCTTGACCGTCGCCTTTGTCACTGCTCCCTCTGCATTGTGAAGGATAAAGTAGACCTGCGACAAAGACTCCAGAGTGTTTCGCCCGCGCTCGCGTTCCAAAGTCACGTTGACACCGGCCGTGTACTCCATCGACGACTGGAACAGGAAACTCATGTCTCGCAGCGACATCGTGCGCGTCGTCTCCTGTCCCGTTGCGTCTACTCGGATTTTGAACGTCTCTGTGATCCCACGCAACTGCGCCACTTCCGACTTTGACAAGGCCGAGTTCTCCACAAACAGGGTCGTGCGCAGCTTGCTAAAGGCAACTGCCAACTGCGAAACATGTCCCTGGTTGTTGCTAAACTCGACCATGCCCAGCAGCACGTGCAATTGCTTGTCAAACGCGTCTGTGCTCATTCCCGGAGGAGTCCACTCGGTCATTTCCGTTTGCAGAGCTACGGCCCTGCTCGAGTTGCCCTGGCCACTGGCATTCAGTTGTTTGAACGCAGCAGACAAGTCAAACAAGCGCCCGTCACGCAGACGAAGATCCAGAAGCAGTGTCTGGAAACCTGTTTCCGCCGCCAGCACGGGCATCTTGTTCACATCCGCTTGCGCCAGCACCTTGTTTTCGCTCAACGTCAGGAACGAGTCCTGTGCAATAAAGTTGCTCACCAAACTCACAAACAGCAGGGCCAGCACCACATACACGACTCCTTGCAGCTGTTTCACGCTTCCGCTCGTCTTGCTGTTTGTTTGCTCGTCGCTCATGTTCTGCCGCATCGTTTTCAGCCGTCGTCGCAGACTGGAGGTTCCGGACGCCGCACTCGATCCGCTTGTGTACTCGCCGCTGCTGTTGCCCGTCTCGTGTCCTGATGTGGTCCCGGAAGTACGCTTGGACGACTCGCCACTCTTGCGAGTGCGTGCACGCGACAGCTCCGCGTCCCCGGCTCGCCGAACGCGTGCAGCAAGCCCTGTGCCCACTCCATCGTCCGTGTCACTCCCGCTCCCACTAGACTGTCCTGACGACGACCGGTCCGAGTCCATGGTATCTCCCACCTCTTCTCGCCCAGCCCGTTCCTCGTCATCCACATCCGTGGCCAGAGGCTCCAGAGGCGCGGAGCGGTTGCGTCCCACTGCTGCGCTCGCATCCGTGTTCACCACCAACATCGGCTCAACCTCATTGGATCCGTCTGATTTGCGCTTGTCCGCCATCAACCGCCCGGGCGGCGGTGTCAACGTGGCTGTGACTCTGGTCACATCGTCACTGTGGAAGCGAGTGGTACGTGCCACCAGATCCCTGTCCATGGTCTCGTCACTCGAAACACGTCCCCGGGGCGGCAGTGAGTCGTCGCCCTTGGCACTCGCCGAATCGCTCACCGTGATGACAGGCTCAGAACGGTCGCGCTCCACGTCCGATCCCACAGACACAGGAGATGTCGGACGTGTGTGCCCCAGACTTCGGGAGCCTTGACGCTTACTTCGTTTGGTGCTGTGGTATGACAGAGCGCGTGCTGCGGGGCGGCGTATTCCCGCAGATGAAGTGCGCCGTGCCATGCTACTCAGCAGACTACCCGTCGACGTACTCGTCGTGGTCGGGTCGGCAGCCTGCACACGGTCTATCTTGGACAGACGCATGCGTACAACCCGCTGCATGGCCATCATGGACACGTTTGCACGCGCGGTCACATAGCCTGTGCGCGACTTTACTCGCACATACACGTCTTCGCTCGCGTTGCTGCTGGCACTGCCGCGAGTCAGACGCTGCAAGGCCTTGTACAATGCCGACTCGGGCCCTGTGGTGCCCGTGGCATCCGACACGTACGAGTTCAGCGTGGAGCCGTTCAGGCGGCGTGCGCTCATCTTCAGGATGGTACGTAGCGATCGTGTCACGCCCACAATCACAGCGCCGAGTGTGTCGTCGTCGTCGTAGCCACCTTGTTCGCCCATGCCTGTCGCCACGGACGGCTGCGACGCAAAGTCGTTCACCACATCCTCGCCGTCGTCGTCTACAGTCACCGACGCAAACAGAACGGGGTCACGCCACTGCTCCACAAGGGACAAGTTGACGTTGAAAAGCTGCTGCTGCCGGAACAACGATCGCATGTCGGTGGACGCCGAGGTGACCTCCAGGCGATGCGCAGCGATGTCCATCTGCAGCGCAGTGCCTCGCGAGTCCAGCACAACAACCTCTTGTGCGCCAACATTGGTCAGCATCATCAGCCCCACTACAGAGTCCAGCGAAGTGGCATGTGGCACCAGAAAAGCCAGTTGGGCTTCGAGCAGCTCGTCTTCGACGTAGTTGAGGATGCCCAGGTTGCGCCCGGCTTTGATGGCGCCCGAGCTGGACACGGCAAGCGAGACACTGGTCTTTGCGCGCAGCTCGGAAAACTCGGCGCCAAAGGCCTGGTGGTTTGTGCGCTGTTGTGCTTGCTGCGCTTGCTCGTACTGGTCGGCAAGGCGCATGAAACTCTGGGCCGTGGCCACGTCACTGCGCACTTCCGACACAAAGCGTGAGTAGGCACGCAGGATACGAGGTGCTTTGGGGTACTGCTGCACCAGAGTGGAAAACGCCGCATGTGCACTCTTCTGGGCAGCCACGATGCGGTGCATGCATGTCTCCAGCGAGTGCAAGTTGACCTCGTCGGCCAGCAGCATCTGCCAGAAGCTGTGCAGGTGGCGCAGAGTGCGAAAGTGTGCATCCTTGGCCTTGCTGAGATTCTGCTGCAGCTCCAGATGGGCCACGACTCCCAGGTCGCGAGAGCCGCCGTCGTCCGAGGTGCCTTGCAGAGCCAAGGACATGGTCTTGCGCTTGCGCACGCGCAGGGCTGCGTAGCAGAAAAACTCAATGTCCACGCCAACCTTGTCGAGCCGTTCCAGCTTCTCGTACACAGCGATGGCTTCCTGTTGGCAGGAGGCACTCTCTTGGCACTCGAGGAAGCGTGCATACGAGAGGAGAAGGTAGGGTGAGCGCGGAAACTGCACCATGGATGCGGCATAAAAGTTGCGCACGTTCTCGCGCACAAACCCGGATTCGTCGTGCATCAGGATGCGTGCAAACAGCTCCACATGGTACACGGAGCGCAGCCGCAGCGCATTGCCGTTGACATACACTGTGTCCGTGCCTGGGTCGCCGGCCTCGATGGCCAAACGTGCAAACTGTTGGTCGGATAGGTTGTCCACAGTGACAGTGTGTGACGCGGTAGCGTTTGCGACGCGGGCCATACTTGCCGGTGTGCTCAGAGCAGCTGCGCCGCCAACCATGGACGCATGCGCGTTCCCTGCGCCTGGCGTGGACATGGCCGCCAGTTGGATGCCGCTGATATCGGTGCCACGGATGGAGTCACCAAATGCAGGGTCCATGGCGGAGGAAAGGGTGTGCTGTGAATGGGTGGACACGGGGGCAGCGTAGTCGGATTGCTTGAACCTTGCCTGCTGACGGTGCGTGCGTTGTACATACATGGTCAACATGCCCGCTTTCCAGACCATCTGCGGCACAGGAGTGCGCAGGGCATCGAGAAAGTACCAGGTGAACCAGTAGCGTGCGGCTACACCCCCCAAGATGCTGAGGAGGATCGAGCCCACGAGAAGGAGGATGGCCACCACAACAAAGGACATTGTAGGTGAAGCCATGGCCACGAGCGACGTCAGGGAGCCCCAGACGAGAAGGGCCGAGAGAGCGACGGCGAGTTCGTTCGTCGACCGCTCGTAGTAGGGCATCAGAAAGGCTCGCATAGCCAACATGGCAATGGAGCCGACGAGAAGGGTGATGGCAAGGGCGATGCTGATGACCATGGGTTCGCCAGGAATGACAGGTGCCACCGTAAAGAAGATGACGAGCACAGTGCGCAGCAGCACCCATGCGATGTCGACGCGGCCGTGTGGACGCGCTGACGCCGTGCCCGCGCGATAGATGTTGTCAAAGTAGACACCCTTGGAAACGGTGGCGACGATAAACAGAGTCAAAATGCACACGGCAGCAACGACGCCGCTGTGGGCGGTCTGCTGCGCCGAGAGAAAGCTGTGAATAAGCGTGCGCACAAACGGCAGGTACAGGACGCTGGACAACAGGTTGACAGACAGGCGCAGAAGCTTAAGCACCGACAGGAAAATGTACATGTCGCGATGGACCGCCACGACGAGATAGGCGAGCAAAGCAAGGGTGACGAGAACCACCGTGCTTGCAAACCAAAACAGGCTCCAAAAGGTGTCGCCCGTGCCGAGTATCGACTGTACGTTGAAAGCCAGTGATATCTGGTAGAGAGTCGTGTAGATGGGGCTGTTCTGCATGCCCACAGGAATGAGGGAGGGAGAGACAAAAAAGAGAAGAAACTGCAGATGTTCCACCACAAGCGAGAGCAGCATAAGCGCACGCGCAGACATCTGGTCCTCCTTCATGAGGAGAAAGACCACTTGGAAGAGGGAGCGCTTGGATGCAGCAAAGAATGCACCGACGCGGTCAATCCAGGACGTGTACGTGCTGCCCAAAGCGAGGGCCGCCGTTTGGTTTGATGTCGTTTCCCGAACATCACCCACACGGCTCAAGCTGATTGTCGAAACAGAGTTGTGTCTCGAGATGCTCATGGCGCGTGTGTGTGGTTGCAGCGACCTTGGGGAGGTCAAGACTGGGTGCACGGACGCGTTGAGAGCCGGGGGTCAGTTTTTTTGGAGGAATGTCGGGCAAAGGCGTTGGAAGAATCGAGGCGATTCTCTTTTCGATATCCGGCTCCATGAAGGGGGCATGCGCAGGACCCACAATGCACCCAGTGTAAAACCAGAGGGTGTGTGGCGATGCCGAGATCACATTATGACAGTGCGCCACGAAGCATATGCAGAGAAAAGGGGGGCAAACGCGCCGTGTGACCAGACGAGCACTTGCCCATTTTCTTGCCCGACTTTTCAAATTCCACCAAGCGGAGCAGAACAACACACGTGGCACACACGTCGCGCATGCCCACGTGCGAGCAGGGACGCATGGCCACAGAGCATGCACAGCACACCTCTAGCAGGATGTCTGGCCGTTGTGGTGCCGTGCCGGGAAATGGAACACGGGACATCCTGGGGTGGAATCACTCCCTGCCTCTTCAACCAGGCTACAAGGATGGCCAAGGGCGACGGCGACCACCGGAACGCTGTGTTTCATGTATATAATACCATGCACGCAGACACTGTTGATCCAGCATGCCTTCGTTGCCGGCGATGGCCCGCGCTCCGGTTCCTGGGAATGTCTTTCCATTTTGAACCCTCTGGCTACACGGCGGCACGCGTTGCCCACGGAGAGCAGTACCCACCGTACCAAACAGCATGCCAATGCCTACATGCACACGGAGAAAGATCACACACAAGGGAGGGACATCCACAACGTCGAGGGTGTGGGAACAACGGCAAAAAGGCAAACCAACCTTCACGTGCGTTTTTGTGAACCGAAAACAATGCCTGCCCCAGCGCAAGGTATGGCCCTGTGCCCAGCTCTCTCTCTCTCTCTCCATCTCTCCACATCATGCACCACATGGCAATGACTGTGAAACGTGCCCAGCGCCAATCGCGCCAATCTATCCCCACCATGTCGAGTTCGGAACCGCAAGTGCTGGCGAACTACATCAACAACGAGCAAGTGGCGCCCCTAGGAGGCGACTACTTGGACGGATACAACCCTTCCACAGGCAAAGTGTTCTGCCTGGTGCCCGACTCGGGTGAGGAGGACGTGGACAAGGCCGTGGAAGCGGCCAAGGCTGCGTTCAAGGAGTGGTCGGCCGTCAACAAGGAGGAGCGTTCGCGCATCCTGCTTGACATTGCCAGTCGCATCGAGGAGCGCCTCGACGAGTTTGCCGAGGCCGAAAGCAAGGACCAGGGCAAGCCCGTGTGGCTGGCCAAGCAGGTGGACATCCCTCGAGCCGTGTACAACTTTCGCTTCTTTGCCACTGCCATCCTGCACACAGAAACCCCGTGCACCGTCCTTGAGGGCAAGGCCATCAACTACGTCACGCGCCATCCTGTCGGTGTGGCTGGCCTCATCTCTCCGTGGAAGTAAGCGCTGCGTGCGTTGCACGTCAAGCGGCCCCGTGCTGACACCCCACCACCCCACCACTCCCCCACCCTTTGTGCACGCCACCGTGCCCCCCACATACCTTCCCAGCCTCCCTTTGTATCTGGGCACATGGAAGATTGCTCCTGCACTGGCCAGTACGTCGGCGGAAACCCACACACCCCTCCCGAAAAACCGCAACGCCTTGCTCACACGAACCACTCCACTATTGCAGCCGGGAACACGGTGGTGTGGAAGCCTTCTGAACTCACGTCGCTGACTGCCCACCTGTTGGCCGAGGTGCTTCAGGAAAGCGAGCTGCCGCCCGGCGCGTGCAACATCGTCATGGGTCTCGGCGCAAAGGCCGGTGCTGCCATGGTCCAGCACCCGGACGTGCCGCTCATCTCCTTTACGGGAGGCACGGCCACGGCGGAACATATCATCCGCGACTCGGCCAAGAACTTCAAGAAATTGAGCCTGGAGCTGGGCGGCAAGAATCCCAACCTCATCTTTGCCGACTGCGACTTTGACAAGGCCGTGGCCACCACGCTGCGCTCCTCATTCACCAACCAGGGTGAGATTTGCCTGTGTGGCTCGCGCATCTTTGTGCAACGCGACATCTACGACGACTTTCTGGCTGCGTTTGTCAAGGGTGCCCAGTCGTGGACGGTGGGCGATCCCAAGGACCCAGAGACCAAGGTGGGTGCGCTCAACAGCAAACCGCACATGGAAAAGGTGCTTTCGTTCATCGAAATGGCCAAGGAGAACGGGGGCACCGTGGAGTGCGGCGGCGAACGCGTCCTCCTGGACGGCGAGCTTGCAGAGGGCTACTTTGTGGCGCCTACCATTATCACTGGTCTGTCCAACAGCGATCCTGTGTGTCAGAACGAGATCTTTGGGCCCGTCGTGACCGTAGTGCCGTTTGACACCGAAGAGGAGGCGCTCGAGATGGCCAACGACGTCAAGTACGGCCTGAGTGCCACTGTGTGGACAGAAAACATCCGTCGTGCCAACCGTGTCGCGGCTTCGCTGCACACGGGCACGGTTTGGATCAACACGTGGATGATGCGCGATCTGCGAGTGCCCTTTGGCGGCGTCAAGGCTAGCGGCGTCGGCCGCGAAGGTGGAGACTACTCCATCGACTTTTACACCGAGATGAAGACGGTCTGCATGGCAGAGTAGGCCTGTGTGCGTGAGTGAGCGGACGTTCGCCCTGCCCGATTGCACACAGCACATCCTGCAGCAACCCGAACCGCCATGGACGTCCTGAATGAACTCGCCACAAAGTTTCCCGAGGATGAAGAGTTGCTCCGCGAGATGGGCGAGCTGTTCCAGAACAAGTGCGTGAAACGCGAGCGAGTTGGAAAGTGAATGGAAGGCGGCATTTTTGGCTCACACAGCAACACTCCTCCCACACGCACGCTACACACGCACCATGGCATGCGTGGGCCACGCAACGCACGTGCGCCAACTTGCCTTGTGGCACACGGATGGCAACAGGCAGTACCACCAGCTGACGGTGCAGCTGCTAGAGTACGTGCAGCGCGAGCAGTTTGAGAGCGGCACCGATCTCATCGACCTGTACAATGGCTTTGTGTCCAACTTTGAGAAGAACATCAACAAGCTCAGCCTGGCACAGATCACAGTGCCCGTGTCCAAGCAGTATGGTGAGTGTAGCAAACACGGGACGTGCGGCACGGCAGAGCAGGAGAGCCGCCGGAATTGGCGGGTTCCGTCGACGCTGACACTCCTTCCGCACACGCGCTCTTACGGCACGCCGCCACACCACCAGAGGACACCAACGAGGCCATTGCCTTCCTGACCAACGTACAGGACAAGGTGGCAGACAAAAGGCAGCCGTTCCTGTTCCTGGACATGCAGCTGGCTCAGCTCAAGGTGAGCTCTTGCCCTCCCGCACGCCATCCCCCCACTCTCACCGCTCCACCGCTCCTGCCCGGCCGCTTACCCGCCACCCCGCACCGCCACATCTGGCTATCACGCGTCACACGCCTCCCCGCAGCTCGAGCTGGACGACGCAGCTGGATGCCGCAACGCTTTGGATGACTGCCGCAAGTTTGTGCAGTCGTCGAGCGGAGTGGACAACGCCATCTCGGCCAACTTTTACCTCACAAGCTCCAAGTACTACCGGCATGTGGGCAAGCCGTCGCAGTTTTACCGTGACTCGCTCCTGTACCTTGCGTTTGTCGATCTGGAGGGAATGCCGCTGCACCGCCACCAGGAGATCGCACGCGACCTGGCCGTGGCCGCCCTCGTCTCGGATTCCATCTACAACTTTGGTGAGCTGCTGCTGCACCCCGTGCTGGACACCCTTGCAGACACAGAAAACAGCTGGCTGGTCGACGCCCTCAAGGCATTCAACGCGGGCAACATCGAACAGTTTGACTCGCTCACCGACTCGCTCAAGGGGATGCTGGACGATCACGCACAGGGACTGGCGGCAGGAGGCTCATTGGACGCACTGCGCGAAAAGATTCTCCTGCTGGCCTTGCTGGAGCTCGTCTTCCAGCGCGACCGTTCCCAGTGGCTGCTCAGCTTTGCCGAGATTGCAGACACCACCCAGCAGGGCGTCAGCGACGTCGAGTGGCTGCTCATGCGCGCCTTGTCCCTCAAGCTCATCAAGGGTGTCATCGACGAGGTTGACCAGACCGTGCACATCACCTGGATTCAGCCACGCGTGCTCAACAAGAGTCAGATCACCGTCATGACCGAGCGCATCGCAAAGTGGGCCGACAACACCAAGCAGACGTTGCTGTTTGTGGAAGAGAGCGCAGAGCCGCTCAAGTGAGCCGAATGAAAACTTGCACAGCTACCCAGCCAGCACACGTCAACCCTCACTGCAACCAAGCCAAATGTTTGTGCTCGTCCAGCTCAAGCAGACGTTGCGCATCAAGGCCAAGTACCTGGGCCGTCCACTGCTCCAGGCGGTGGAGGAGCAGGTCAACTACGACTATGGCAACCGGGTGGTGCCCGACAAGGGCCTGTGTATCGAACTGTGGTCCTTGGACCACGTCGGCGAGTGCTTCTTCCACCCCAACACGGGCGGCGGCTTCATAGAGGCCACCTTCACCCTCCTTTCCTTCATGCCCTTCCCTCGCGAACTGTGTACATTCGAACTGCTGGAAGTCTGCGAGCTGGGCATGAAGTGTGCGTTCCTTATCTGCTGTTCCCCGTTGTGCCGCCGCCGTTTGCTCTGAC
The DNA here is from genome assembly GCA_026936335.1 of Mantamonas sphyraenae. NCBI lineage: Eukaryota > Mantamonadidae > Mantamonas > Mantamonas sphyraenae. The sequence goes on along the minus strand of JAPMXV010000059.1, from coordinate 307,850 downwards.
ACGTCGGGCGTTTCCCGCCTCCCGGCGACACCGCACACAGTCTCCTGCAATATGTTCAACAACATCTACGTGCCCTTTTACAACCTTCCAGATACGACGGAGTAGTACGTGCCAGGTGTGCGCATGCGTATGCGCGTGAGCGTGGCGCTGATCCCGCGAAACCGCGCCGCCGCCGCGTTTAGGAACAGAGCACTGACACACGCACCCCGACCGCCACGTGCTTTGTGTCCATGCGCCCGCCAAAGTGTGGAAGACAGTGAAGGCGAAGGCAAGGTGTGGAAATGGCCCGTGAGCACTGGGGTAGAGCTGTTCTACGACGTGGACACCTCGTACACTGTGCGCATTCAGTCCGTGCAGTATTTTTACGACAAGAGCAACGACGAAAGCGCAGACCTGAGCGCAAGCACAAGTAGCAGTAGTAGCAGCAGCAGCAGCAGCAGCAGCAGCAGCAGCAGCAGCTCGGGTTCGTCAAGGAGCGGAAAGGGAAGCAGCACTGGGACGCAGCTGATCCCTGGTCGCCCACGAGGTGGCCTGATGCCTACTGCTGAGGAGGAGGCAGACTTTCTCCGCCAGTTGGTGTTTCACTTTCAAAAGGAACTCACCATGCCGCCCATGGTTGTTGTCGGCGACATGTCTGATGCGGGCCTCGGCTCCCGCGATTGGTGGTGATGGGACTGCAAACAAAATCGTTTGCCGGCCATGTTTTTCGCCACTCTATATGCACCCACAGGCGCAAGTATGCCGTCAGGCGCTTCCTCGTCTTGCAGTGTCGCGAAAGGAAAAGAGGGCGCCTTGACGGCTTCCCTCGCAGCCCCCCAACCAATCTCTGGACTGCCTCCACGCTGCCACAGTCATGGGGGGCTTCCAATTCCACGCCAACAGCGATTTGCACGTGCCTGAGGCCGCACGGCGCGCCAGCGCACAGCGCGCCGTCAGGAAGCAAGAGCTGAACCACCCAGAAGCGTTTGTCGACTCCCGCGTCAACCAGAGCTGGAAGCAGATGCCGCCGTGGTTGCAGTTCAACAAGTACATTCTGCACGGATATCGCCCTTGCATTGGCGGCATCCACGAGTGCTCACGATCCATTGCTCGCTTGCACAACGAGACGTTCAACGTTTGGAGCCACCTGATTGGCTCCTTGATCCTCATGGGCCTCGTCGTGTGGGATTGGCAGTCTCTGGAGTGTGCCTTTACGTGGAAGGGATCCCTGTGGGCCACTCTCATGCACCACTGCACCCTCTTGTCCATTGGCACCAGCTGCATGGCTCTCAACCTCTGCGGCTCCGTCGTCTACCACCTGTACATGCCGGCCACACGCACGCCAAGCGAGTACCTGTTTCTGCTCAACTCGGACGTGCTGGGCGTTTGGATTGGCATCACAGGCAGCGCCCTGCCCATGCTCAAGTACGGCTACCAGTGCTCCTCCGCCGACGACACCTTTTACAAACTCTTCCTGGTTGCCTTTGGCATCGAATCCGTGGTGGCTCTGTACAAGTCCATCACCGCCACCGACGTCAAAGGTCGCTTTGTGGCCCTGGGCCCACATGTTGTCGCCCGCAACTTGTTTTGGATCCTCTGCTACGCCGTCCTCCATCGCTGGGAAGACTACCGTTCCGTGGCTCTCTCCTACCACCTTGCAGGCTTCATGTGCTTCTTCTGCGGTGGTCTCGTCAATTCCAAGCGCTGGCCCGAGGTCACAGCACCGGGCAAGTGGGATCTCGCGCTCAACTCACACAACCTCTGGCACATCTTTTCGCTCGGCGCCGCAGTGTTTACCTTTATGGCCAATCACTACGACATGCGTGCGTTTACCTGTGCTTGCAGTCTGCATCTCCAGCCAGGATGGGATGGCCCTAATTTTTGCACATGAACTGCGACTGCGAACTGACCAACTGAACAAACGTGTTGTTGGTTGTAATGCAATCATCAAAGTCCTCCATTCATTCCACTTAGTCCTCCTGCAGCATCAGGGCAGCCACGAGGTTGGCAGCCTCCTCGGCCTCGCGTCCAGCACGCTCAGCCTCAGCCTTGAGTGCGTCGGCCTTGGCCTTGGCACGTGCGGCCTCCTCCTGAGCCTTGGCGGCCGTGTCGGTCAGCACAGCCGACTCGGTCTCTGCGGCGTCGGCCTGGGCCTCGGCATCAGCGACCTCCTGGGCACGCTCGACAGCCTCCAGAGACATCTGCTCGGCGTAGGCCTTGGCCTCCTCCAGAGCCTCCTGGCGAAGGCGGGACTCTTCCTCCATGGCCTTCTGGAACTCGATCTCCTCCTCGCGCGAGCGATCCACGCTGTTGCTGGAGCTGGAGTTGTTGCTGGAGCTCTCCCCACCTGCGATCACAGTCACGCGCAGGGTGCCGTCGAGCTCGTTGGCATAGCGGATGGCCTCGTTCAGCTCATCGGTGTTGGTCAGCGTGCACAGATCGCCATCCTCATCCTGGTACTTGACGGTGAAGCCAGTGTTGCCCAGCTGGAACACCACCGACACCTGTTGAGTTGAGCGCACGATTTTCTGTGTCAGTGCCCTTGCACCCACCTCTCCACATCCTCCGCAGCAACCATGCACATGCAGACACGCGCGAGCAAGTGCACACGTGTCTGCGTACGTATGTACGTGTGTGTGTGTGTGTGTGTGTGTGTGGTGTGTGCGTTGGCGGCGTTTGTGTTGACGTCGTTTTCATCAAAGAAAAGGGGCCGTTGTGGCCCTTCTTTGTCGTGTACGCACACCCTGCAGATCAAAGAACCTTGCACTGCACACGCAAACATGAACACACACCACACGCACACCACACACCCCATGCTGCACATGCATACGTCATCCACACTTCCGTGCCCCACGCAGGGGCCCGGGCAGAGGGGAATTCCACCTTGGCTGCGGCGTTTGCGGAAAAAATGGTTCGGGAAAACAACAACGCACCTGGTTCACCAGAGAGTTGAACGACACGTCGTCGTGCACCGTCAGGCGGCGCTTGTCGTCGTTGTATGTGAGCTTAAGCTTGACCATGTTTTTGATGTTTTGACCGAAGTTGGTTTTGGATGCCCACGTCGGCGCAGCAAACACCCTCGCCTTTGACGGCCAACTTCCACAAACACCACCCCACACATCCGCCAACTTCAACCAACCATCCGTTTGTGCCGTACACCATTGCACAATCTCCCTCCCTCTCTCGCCCCACTCACAATCTCCCTCTGCCCACCGTCACCCACCTTTTCCGCACACCCCTTTGCCAACCCCTGAGATGAGCACCACCCACTCTGGAACCAGCAGTATCAACACCTCCAAAGACGCACAGGTGCAGGACAACCCGGCGCGCACCGAGATCGAGACTCTGGCAGCCTCGCTCGAGTGCGGCCTGGACGACGTCGCTCTTGCCGAAGCGCTGGACAAGGCAGACGAGCTGGCGGGCTTCCGCGATCGCTTCCTCGTGCCCAAAAAGCAACGCACAGGCGCCTTTGTGGACGCAAGCAAGCCCAGCGACCTCAGCCTCAAGGTGCAGGAGCGCAGCGAGGAAGAAGGCCGGACCGGCGACGACTGCATCTACCTCTGCGGCAACTCGCTCGGTCTGCAGCCCAAAAGCACTCGTGCATACGTGGAGCAAGAACTGCGCAACTGGGAGCTCAACGGTGTCCTCGGTCACCACGACGGCCGCGAGGAACGTCCCTGGCTCTGGATCGACCACTTTGGCCGGTCCGAAATCGGCGCCATTGTCGGCGCTGCGGACGACACAGAGGTCTGCATCATGAACTCGCTCTCTGTCAATCTCCACCTTCTCATGGTTTCTTTCTACAGGCCCACACAAACCCGCTACAAGATCCTGCTGGACCACCACGCCTTCCCCAGCGACCAGTACGCCGTCGAGTCCCAGGTCCGCTTCCACGGCTTTGATCCAGCAGACAGCATCATCACAGTGGCTCCCGAGGACGGAGAGGGCCAAGTCAGCTCCCAACTGCTGTTGGATGCCATCGAAAAGCACGGCGACGAGATTGCTCTCGTCCTCTTTGCCGGCATCCAATACTACACCGGCCAGTTCTTTGACTTGGAGGCCATCACACAGGCGGCCCATGCCCACGGCGCCGTGGCTGGCTTTGACCTGGCCCATGCCGTTGGCAACGTACCCCTGCGCCTCCACGACTGGGACGTCGACTTTGCCTGTTGGTGTCACTACAAGTACCTCAATGGCAGTCCAGGCACCATCGGTGGCGCCTTTGTCCACAGCAAGCACAGCAAGGCTGGCTACGACCTTCCTCGCTTTGCCGGCTGGTGGAGCAACAAGGAAAGCACACGCTTCAACATGGATCCGCAGATCGACTTTGCCGATGGTGCCTTTGGCTGGATGCTGTCCAACCCGCCAGTGCTCCCCTATGCTGCTCTGTTGGCCAGCCTGGAGATTTTTGCAGAGGCTGGCATGGATGCTCTGCGTGCAAAGAGCCTCCTCCTCACCGCCTACCTGGAGCTCCTCCTCGACACCATGCTCGACGACGGCGTCGTCACCATCCTGACGCCGCGCGACCCCGAGCGCCGCGGCTGCCAGCTTAGTCTGCAGTTCAGTGTCGACATGAAGGACGTCCACGATGCCCTTACCCGCGCCGGTGTCGTTTGCGACCTGCGCCGCCCCAGCGCCATGCGCATTGCACCGGTGCCCCTGTACAACTCCTTTTCCGAAGTGCACCAGTTTGTGCAAATCCTTGCCGATGCTCTCGTGGTGGCTCGTGACGAGTGATTCCGGGTGTGTTTGTGGTGGCGTGTTTGCGGTCGGTCGATTGAAAAGGCGAGCGTTCCATTGCCGCCGACGCATCCATCAAAAAACTCTTTCTTCACACAACATGTCCACCAAGCTTAAGCTCAACTTCAACGACGACATCCGCCGCCTGGCCGTGTCCAACGACACCTCCTTCCTGGCTCTGCAGGTGCAGGTACGTGGCTCTCTTTGCCAGCATGTTTTTTTTCCGCAAACGCGGCTCTCGCTCGATTTTCCCTTCCCCGGCCACTCTCCGTCACACACCACCGTGCACATGCACGCACACGTTTGTGTGACATCTGTCATGCATGCATGTGCGCACACGAGAGCATGTGCACGGCGTGTTTGCACTCTGCGCCGCACGTGTGAGCGGCCTTCCGCCCAAAAAAGGCCCTCGCAGAATTCAGTGGGAGGGCACCACACTTTTCTTCGTTTGGCCGGCTGACACGTGGGCGCCCAACACATGGCTTCAGGTTGCGTCTGTGTACAAGCTGGAGGACCCCCATGCCGTGACCATCAAGTACCTCGATGAGGACAACGACCTGTGCACCATCAAGAGCGACAACGAGCTGTCCGAGGCGCTGAAGTGGGCGGGCGAGTCCAACGGCACCCTGCGCCTCACCGTGCTGGCCGAGGCCAACGTCGAGTCCACCGTGAGCGCCGAGGACGTCGCCGCCGCCATCAAGATCCAGGCTCAGGAGGAGCATGCTGCCAACCAGCTGATGGCTGAGGAGCACGCCCTGCGCATGGAGGCTTTGGAAGAGGCCCGCGCACGCGCCGAGCAGCTGGCCATCGAGGCCGCCGAGCGTGCCCAGGAGGCTGAGGATGCCATCGCCCAGGCCGAGGGCAAGGAGACCGAGGCTGCTGTCCTTGCGGACACCGCCGCCAAGGCCCGTGAGGAGGCTGAGCGCGCTCAGGGCAAGGCCAACGCCCTGCGTTCCCAGGCAGAGGTTGCCGGCAAGGAGGCTGAGGAAGCCAACAACCTCGTCGCTGCCTACCAGTACGCTGAGGATTAAACTCCCACTTCTCATTGTCCATTCCGCCATTCCCTCACGTTCCACCCACGCCCGTCCTCCAGGGTGCTCCTCCCGCACTCCCTCCAACACCCCGTCTTGCTCCATCACTCTTGCCAGCCCTTGGCCCCCTTCTTTTCCTACCACGCGCTGATGCCTGCACAGCGTCAACACCTGCAAGCGTACGAGGGGCGGCACACGCCGATCGCACAGCAATCTCAGCAACACTTCCTCTGCGCCTTCCACCACGCCGTCCTGCACGCCCTCTAGCTCGGCCTCAATCATCCACAGCTGCCCTTGCAGCCAATTCGATGACCATCCACTCGCACCTCTCTCCATGGCCTCGATCCAATCCACACGACGAGAAGCGTCTGCCACAGCCTCCTGCACTGGCACAAACACTCCAATTGCATCTGCAGCCACATGCCGCACATAGTGGCTCCTCGCATTGCATGCCACATGTTCCACAACCTCTCCCAGCTCCTCCACAGACCCTTGCGTGCTCGACGCCCGTTCCAGCGCTCCCACCATCGCCACTCCGATCACGTTCTCCTCACGTACCTGCTCCACCAAACTCCCAAGCAGCTCTGGATACCGTTTGAAGAACAAGTATGCCGTTTTGCCCGCCGTGCACCGCTGCATCACCGTGCAGCTCCCCAGCACACTCGCGTTGCGCACCCCAAAGTGCTCGCTCCGCGTCAGAGGCACACTCAGCGCCAGAAAGTCTCCCCAATACTGTTCGCTCGCTCGCTTGAGCTCCGTGCACGACAACAGCGTGCGTACAGCGTGCAGAGAGTGCACCTGCGCACGTTCTCCCCCTTTGCGCAGCACGCCCATCAGCTTGTCCATCACACGACCCAACAGTGCCCCCTCGCTTCCTCCAGCATCTCCCGCCGTCACCACGGCCGTCAGAATCGCACACTGGCTTACCGATCGCCGAAGCACAAACAGCTGATCGTCTGCCAGCTCGTCCACCACCTCCATCGCCCACCCAGCGCACACTTCCGTGTGTCATCCATACGTGTGCACAAACTGCGAAGCACACTCTGACCGGCGACAACCGTTCCCTGATGCCGTGCCTCTTTCATGATCCGCATCAGCAGCCTGCCCACCCGTTCTCCCGTCTCTCCATCCACTTCCATCTCCGCAATGTGCAAGTTGACAATCTCCAAAGCCGCACGAAACGCGAGCCACGCATTCTGTCGCCCTCGATCCTCGCCCTCTTGCCTGCTTTCCAGCTCCTGCAGCAGCCCGTCTGTCTGCTCGGCCAGATAGTTCACCGTCGCTTCCAGCGACTCTTGCTCGCCCAACCTCGCCTTGCCATCCCTGCTCAGCAAGGTAGCCCACTCCATGTGCAGCTTCACACTCTCTGCCTCCTCGGCTGCCCATGCATGCAAGTCCTCTTCGCTGGCGTGCCCGTGGTCCAACAGCAGACGCATACCCAACATCCCAGCATGCACGTCGTTCGCATTCAGTTCGTTCATCATATCCATGCTCTGTGTGTGCACCCACTCGCTGTCGTATGCCCTGTCCAAATGTCCTTGTGACACAACCTCAAACAGCATCGTTCGCGTGTCGTCCAGCACCTCATCATTCGCCTCCAACATCATTGCCAACAGTTGCCCAACCTCCTCTTTGTCCGCTCTCAAGTGCTCCTTCACCATCGTCAGCACCCCAGCCCCAGTCTCGTACACCCCATGACAATCCGCCTCCACCATCGCCTTTACCATCTCCCTTACCACCGCCCTGCCGAAGCTCTCGTCGCTCCTCGATCGATCCATAAACCGAGACACATGCCGCAGCACAACCAACCTTGCCTTGGCCGTCTCTTGGTTCACGTGTCGCTGAAGAAACAGCAGCAGCAGCTCCTTCTCCGTCTCGCTCGGCGCCACATGTTTGCTCGACGCGTCACAAAGCAGCGCCAGAGCAGCCAAAACCTCTGGACCATCCCCGCACAACGCTTCTCGCAAAGCGTCGCTCTCATCCTGAAGTGCCTCATCCGACAGCAGTTTGCGCTTCCTCGCCACGCTCATCGCCTCCATCTTGGCCCGCAGCGATCTCACCCGCGGTAGAAGCGCATTGCACGCCTCGCTGCCGCAGTGTTTCATCAACAAAGGCACGATGCGGCCCATCACCACATTCTCCTCGTCTGCATCCAACGCGCCCGCCACTGCAGGCCCAGCCATCTCCGCGCACTCCCTCGCCGTGCGCTGTTCACACAATGACTCCACCAGCTGACGAAACAGGTCAGTGACGTGTGTGCGCATAGTACGATGCTCGAGCACAGCGTCCACCACATGCTCAAACAGCTCCGGCACGCGTTCCAGCAACCCACTTGCATCCACCCTCGCCAACGCGGACATCGCCACAAACTTGCCCTTGGCCCTCCAGCTCAGACGCAACACTCCCTCTACAAACTGTTCTTTCACCGCTTCTGCCTCCCTGTGGCGTACAAGCGCCAGCACCACCGGTTTCAGCTGCTTTGGTGTCGAGTGCATCGTGTCCCGGCATAGCTGAAGCACCCACGCACATATGGTGTCCATATGTGCCAAGCTTACATGCAATTGCTCTTCCATGGCCAATTGCAACGTATTCAGCGCCAGGAAACGTGTGCGCTCCGCCGCCGAGTGCAAGCACCTCTCCACACGCTCCAGCCACGCCCACACCACCTCTGTCTCCGCTTCCCCGCTCAACCGTTTCATGCACGCACTGCACACAAGCAGCCATCGATCGTCTGCCAGCCCGTCCACTGCACTCGTCACCGAGTTGCCGCTCCGTCCCAAGCTCACGCTCACCGCCACCACTCCGTGTGCACACAGCGTCACGTCCCGCAATGCTTGCTGTGCCGACTCATTCTGCATCCAATTCACCATTCGAGCCCACACTGCTTCCCTCTGCTCCACAGACGACGTTGTCACCTCTTCCGCCTCTTTATGCAGCCACAGCACACACTCCAGCCACCGCGTGCTGATCTCCATGTCCAGCAGAGCCTCCAACACCGCGGTTTCGCCGTGTGTGCTCACTGCATCCGCCCACACATCCTCCCCTGCCCGCTTCCCGCACAATGCACTTGCATCCACCCGGTCCTGGCCAGATCTCCCCGTGCGCCGGTCCCCATCGCCCTCGATGTCCATTCCGGAACCATTTCTGTGAGCCTCGCCCTCTCTCTTCATCACACCGTGTGGGTTTGCGCTCCTGTTGCCGTTGAAAAGCTGGGCCGGGGTTTGCGCTCCGTCGCACAACACCACACGCACCCACATCTCACCACAACATGGTCAAGCTTAAGCTCACTTACAACAACGACAAGCGCCGTCTCACCGCCGCCGACGACGTGACCTTCACGGGCCTCCTGAACCAGGTTCGTTGTCTCTGCTCTGCACAGAAAATCCCGCAAACGCGTGGAATTCCAACCCTTCTTTTCTTCCGGCCACACGTCACCAATCCGGCCGCACTGGCCTACTTCACCGTGCATCATCGCACCTCATATCCCCCGTCCATCACCCAACACTGTGCATGCGTCGTCCTCGCTTCCTCTTGCCACATGTCCACGCCGTCGCCCGATGTCTCCCAAAAGACAAACGGAAAACCCTCTCCTTTTTCGCCCGCCTTTGAAGATCACCACCACTGACGCTTGCTTGTGTGCACACCTCAGGTCGCTGTGGTGTTCCAGCTGCGCAACATTGACTTCACCGTCAAGTACCAGGATGAGGATGGCGATCTGTGCACGCTGACCAACACCGACGAGCTGAACGAGGCCATCCGCTACGCCAACGAGCTCGACGGCACCCTGCGCGTCACCGTGCTCCTTGGTGGCAACAACTCAAGCGGTATCAACAACTCCAGCTCCAGCAACAGCGTGGATCGCTCGCGCGAGGAGGAGATCGAGTTCCAGAAGGCCATGGAGGAAGAGGCCCGCCTTCGCCAGGAGGCTCTGGAGGAGGCCAAGGCCCACGCCGAGCAGGCGTCTCTGGAGGCTGTCGAGCGTGCCCAGGAGGTCGCTGATGCCGAGGCCCAGGCCGACGCCGCAGAGACCGAGTCGGCTGTGCTGACCGACACGGCCGCCAAGGCTCAGGAGGAGGCCGCACGTGCCAAGGCCAAGGCCGACGCACTCAAGGCTGAGGCTGAGCGTGCTGGACGCGAGGCCGAAGAGGCTGCCAACCTCGTGGCTGCCCTGATGCTGCAGGACGACTGAACGCCTAAAATGCAACTCTTCATTCATCACGCTTCTGCTTCTTCTTCTTCTTGCCACTCTTCTTCTCGCTCTTCTTCTCCTTCTTGCCACTCTTCTTGCCACTCTTCTTGCCGCTCTTCTTCTCACTCTTCTTCGACCGGCTGCTGCTGCTCGCTTCCGGTGTGGCCAGCACCTCCTCGTCATCCTCTCCGCCCCTGTCCATCTCCAATTCATCCTCATTTCCATCTTCCCACACCTCCTCCTCGTCTCTTCGTCGCTTGCCCACCATCTTTTCGCGCACTCGCTCAACCTCCCTTTGTCCGGCTTCGCCCAGCTCACCGTGCAGCGACTCCTCCACTGGCATCATCTCGCCACCCACGTCCTGGTACTCATACTTGGACGGCAGCTCACGAGCAATCTCCTCCTCTTCCAGCTCGTTCAGGTGCTTCACCGTCGTGCCAATGATCTTGTTGAAAAGCGCCAGCGTCTGCTTCACCTGGATCCCCAGCTCCTGCGCAACCTGCTCTACGCTCTTGTGCTGCAGACCAATTGCCATCAGGATCGTCTGGCTCGTCATCGTCACCTTGCCCTCCACCTGCAGCCGCTCCTCAAACCACAACCGCGCGAGCACTGGCACAAGGTCCATGATCACGTGATAATCGATCAGACTGCGTCTGTACGTGTCCAGTCGCCTGATGTCGTGTCCGCTCAGAAACATGTCCAGTTCGCCCCTGCTCAGCGCCTTGCCCTGCGTCTTGCTCCCGCCCTCTTCTCGCGCAGCACGCTGCACACTGCGCAGCACGCTCATCGCCAGCGTTGGGTGCAGCTTCTGAAACTCAAACGACATCAGCGACAGGAAGCGCCGACGGTAGTCTTCGCTGAACGGGCCCAACCAGTCTCCTTCTGCAACCACTCCTCCGCTCCCCTCGTTCTCCAGCTTCTTCACCATCATGCACGAGTGCTCTCCCGTCAGCTCGTTGGCTGTCGATCGGATGTACAGCGGCACAAACCCGTTCTTTGTCCAAAAGTTGAACAGACTTTGCGTCAGCCCGTACGCCACTCCCAGATAGTGAAGTCGCTCCGCCTTGCGCTCCTCCAATCCAATCAGCAGAGGCTTTGTCAATTTCTTCGGTGCCAGTTGCTCCACCAGCAGCGTCGATTTCTCCTTTGACTTGCCTTTGCCCACGTCCACCTCGTCGTCGTCGTCCTCGTCATCCTCCTCGTCATCCTCCTCACCTCCCTCCTCGTCCAGGCTCACCATGGCACCGGCATAGTACTCACTCAGCAGTTCCATAGCACGTGAGCCGTACCGCATGCGCTGGTGGTCCGGATGCGTCGCAATGCGCACCACGCGCGCTCCACTCAGACGTGCAAACTCCGAGTCCTGATACTGCTGTGCAATGGTCCATGGAATCATGTCACCCGACGCACGGTTGCCCTCTGCAAAGTTCCTCACCACCGTCTCTCGCGAGATCTCCCCCTCCAGCGCAACCTGGATCACACACAGCACCTCAGGAATGCTGGTCGTCACGGGGCCCAGAAGCACAAACAGGTGGTGCGCAGGCGCATCTGCAAGCATTTGCAGATCGTTCGGCGTGTTGCGATAATGAGAACTCACGTACAACGCCATCATGCGCTGCAGGAACGCCTCCGCCACGCGGTGGTACGAAAACAACACGTCCCTGTTCACATAGTACAGCTGGCACTCGTTCACAGAAGGCACCCCGCTCATCAGTCGCGGCACGCTTGTCGCATCCAGGCACAGCAGCTTGTGCAGCCACGACTCTACGTCGTCGCCCTCCGAATACCGAATCGGTTCCTGCAGCTTGATCTCCCGCAGTTGCCGTGCTGTGATCCCACTCGCTTCGGAACTGCTGCTACTGCTGCTACTGCTGCTTGTGTCTCCTGCGCTTGCTTTGCCGCGCAGCTGTTTGAACAGTTTCAGCGACAGCGACCTGCCCGTGCCCTCGTACCCGTTCACCGTCGACGAGATAAACACCAGGTAGGGGCCCAGCAGCTTCTTCACGTACGGCAACGGAATCGCTGCCGCCTCGTCGATTACCAGCAGCTCCGCCTGGCCCAGCTTGTCTCCGTCCGTCGGCGCAATGTACTGGATCGTCTGCCGGTGCTCGCGGAAGATGTTCACCCTCACAATGGCCCCGTTGAATTCCGGGTTTGTCGACTGCACTAGTTCGTAGTCCACGTGTTCCTCATACCCGAGCGCATCAAAGCCACGAAACACAAACTGGAACAGCGTCTTCAGGTTCTCCGGTGTCGGCGACGTCACAAAGATGTTTGCGTACCCGTGCGCCACCGCTGCCGCCATGGCAATGCCCAGCGCTGCACTCTTGCCACGTCCACGTCCTGCCGTCAGCGCAACCGTCGAACGCAGCGTCTCTTCAGAGATGGCCTCAACAAACGTCATGATCGCTTTGGCCTGGTCCAACGTCTTTGCGCACGACACCAGCGATCCCACAGGCTGCGTGTCCCTCAGCGACTCTTTCACCTCCTCCAGTTCTGCATTGCTGGCTGACAACACCACCTGACCCTCCTCGTCCAACCGCGCACGCGCCTCCAGACTGCGCATGTGCGACGAGATCGGCAGTAGGTTCAACTCGTCGTCCACCACCATACAGCTCGCACAGTCCGCCAGCGACAGCAGGAAGCGCTCGTTGAATCGAGGCACAATGTGCTGTGTGTGTACCGTCCCATGTGTCAGCCCACAGGTATGCCCTCACTGGAAAATCCGCCCACGCCGCATTTCCCGTCACCCGGGCCCTTCCCACGCCCAACCACGCTGCCTACCTTGTGTGACTCTGTGCGGAAGCGTGCGTGCACATCCATGGAAAAGTCATAGAGCTGCTTGAGCGAACCCATGGTGCGCAGGAGAAGCACCACCAGGCCGCCTCCTTCCACCGTCTCCACCGTCCGCGCAAGCAGATTCGGTGTCAACGCCTCAAAATCCTGCAGCACGCACATGCCGTATGTGTTGCCCAAGATTTTGTGTGTGTCCTTGTAGTATGTGTATCGGATGTTCGTAGACGACAGAAACAGGTCAAAGGCGTCGTTCTGGTCAGCGTCCACCAGGCCTCGCTGCAGCTGCTTCTGCATCTGCCGCATGCGCTTCTTCCGGTGGCTGTCCTCATTGCGTCAGTGTGTACTCCCCGAAACTGGCCCACACACATCCCCACGCCACATCCTTGCCCCCCTTGCCCTCGTCTCGTTCCCTGTCACCATACCTGCTGAAGCCCAGTTCCTTCTTGTAGCACCACACCACCGACGGCCGCGTCTTGGCCAGCTCCTTCGTCAGCATGTAGTGCAATTGCATCACCACGTCCTTGCCTCGGTCGCCCACAATCACAAAGAACGATCGATGGTTCTGTGCCACTCCATTCCGAATCAGAGTGCGGATGCGTGAGTCTAGCTTCTTCCGCACCATTGTCTGCTTCTTGTGCCTCTGGTCGCGCGTATGCTCCACCCAACACCCTCATGGTCCTTTTGAACATCCATTTCTCCCGAACATGACCTCTTGGCCCCACCAAACGCCTGCCGTGGCGATCCGCCCTTGCTCGCCCACGCAATCCCCTCCCGCATGCTGCAGCTCACGTTTCCAAGAGCACGCGTGTGTACTGCGTTGCTTCTCCTGCTCGCATGTGCGTGTGTGCACCAGGCATGGGCCGACGATGCAGCACCGACCCCTATCCCACCTCCTCTCCTGCTCCTCTCCCAACTCCCATTGCCTCGCCTGTGCAAGACTGGACCGGTGGCGTCAATGACATCCATTGGATTGGCAACGACAAAAGAGTACGCCGTTGCCCCTCGTACTTCCCTTCCTTCTTCGTTTCGACAGCCCGTCTGACCCTGTCTGCCGACGCGTCCATTCCCTCTTCGCAAACAACTGACACTCCGTTTGCGACTGCAGATTGTCTTTGTGCTCACCCTCGACTACAAGGTGATGCGCTCCGAGGACGGAGGCGCAACCTGGGATGATCAGACCAAGCAGATGGCCGCGTTGAGTGGTGGGGACCCCGTGAAGATTCGTCAGCTCCTCGCTCATCCGCGCGATCCGCGCAAAATGGTCTTTCTTGAGCAGGGCAGCAACAACATCTGGACCACCCACTCTCGAGGACACGCAGGCAACTACACCCTCGTCAAGAACACTATTCCATTCACTGCCTACAAGTTCCACCCCCGCAATCCTCGCCTTTTGCTCGCCCAAGCCTGCTACTACAAGAACGGCAACGTCGACCCGGATCACCCAGCCTGCGAGGTATGTCTTTGTCGCCTCTTTGGTTTGCCCTCCCTGCACACTCATCTCTGACCCTGCCTTGCCTCCACCTTGCCTTTGCTGACTCAAACCCCCACTCCAGCTCTACGTCACCCAGGACTTTTGCCAAACCTTCAACATGGTAGCCACCTATGTGCGCTCATTTGACTGGGCAGATGATGACGAAGACGGTGTGTTTGCCACCGTGTTTCACCCTTTGCCTGTCAACAGCAAACCGCCACAACCTGCAGCTACAGAATTCAACCGCCAGTTCCACTTTATGTACGGTGCAAACTTCTTCACCAACCCTGTGGTGCTGGTGATCAATGGCAACGAGTTTGTCAAAACCGACAAGTACGTGTATGTCATTCGATACTTCCCCAACCCGTACGCCAAGCCGCCAAAGGACGAGCTCACCATGGAGGTGTTTGTGCCGTCCGAGCACAAAGATTCGATGCGTACTGTCAAAGCCACACCCGTGGAACTCCCCACCGAGCTGGAGATTCAGGGGGTTCAGTTTGTCGACGCGTCCGAGTCGTCGGCCATGCTGTGGGTTAAACACAACGACGCCACCGCTCCACCGGGTGCACCGCCAATGGGCAACCTCTATGTGTCTGGCAGTCGTGGCAGCAAGTTCTCTGTGTCTCTGGAGCGCGTCGCCGAGAATCATGTGTCGCGCGTGCATGGCGTCGAGGGTGTTTACATTGCCAACATTGTGGGTGAAAACAGCAAGATGCAAACACGCATCTCCTTCGACAAGGGTGGCGTGTGGTCGCCTCTCAAGGTTCCCGCTAACCTTGAATGCGACGTCAGCGACGAAGACTGCTACCTACACCTGCATGGCTGGCGCAACGCTCCCGGCGCCACGAACCGCTTCCCGCCTTTATACTCCACGCCCAATGCCGTGGGCATCGTGTTGGCATCGGGAAACCATGGGCCTTTCCTCAGAGATCAGCTGGATCAGTCCAACACGTTCCTGTCTCGCGATGCAGGCCTCACCTGGACCAAGGCTCACTCCGGCGCCTTCATCTATGAGATTGGCGACCATGGAGGCATCGTTGTGGCCGTGGACATGACAAAGCAGACCAACACACTGTCTTACAGTGTGGACGAGGGCGAAACATGGCACACCGTTCCAGTTTGCCGATCAAGCCTTTGCGGTGGAGAACATTGTAGCCGAACCCGAGTCGACCACGCGTGCATTTGTGCTGTACGGCTCACTGGGACAAAAAGGCCAGGTGGTGCATGTGGATTTTGCACCTGTGCTGAGCAAACAGTGCAGCCTGCCGGAGACACCTGGTGCACCTGGCTCCGACTACGAGTTCTGGACGCCAAGCGACCAGCGAGTCGGCCAGCCCTGCCTCCTGGGCCACAAGATCAGCTACACGCGCCGCAAGCAGTTGGCAGCGTGCTTCAACGGCCTGCGTTACGAGCACTCGCGGCGTCTGGACAACTGCCCATGCACCGATTTCGACTACGAGTGTGATGTGGGCTACAAACGAACGACGCTGGACGGCAACTCGGGAGGTTTGGGCCCCTGCACGCTGGAGGACGAGAGCAAGAAACCCGCGTACCCCCCCGCTGGCTGTTTCCCAGGCAAGGTCATCCCAGTCACGCGTGGGTATCGACTCGTCCCCGGAGACACGTGCGAGGTCAAGGGTGGCGTGGATCACATGCCTGAGCAGTACGTGTGCAAGGGAATCACTCTGGGTCCTGGCGGCAGTGGAGGCGCTGGTTTGGTCATTGCCATCCTCATTTCAGCGGCCGTGGGCCTGTGCTGTGCCGCGCTGTACAAGAACAACGACGACTTTCGCCAGTGTCTGGCAGACACGGGCATGCCCTGCTTTGAGGATCCGCACAGATACGGCACAATCAACAGCACTACGGTGGAGAGCCTGCGCCTGGGCACCGACGACGCCTTTATGGATCTGGGCTTCGACGACGTGGAGAACGAGGAAGACGAGGAGAGCGGCCGACGGACGCTGCGACGCGTGGAGAATGCGTCCAGTATCCGAAAGCCCAGCACACGAGGCAGCTCCAACGCACGTGCCTCTGTCAAGGTACCTGCCATCGACGGCCCCCGCGAGACTGCGCGAGACGCGACAAGCCCAAGCACAAGCAACGCCGCTGCATCCGAGCGCAAGGCGCGCCTGGACCTCGACCTGGATGATGACGAGTTTGAAGCTAGCCTTGCCAGCCTTGGCGAAGGGCCCAGGCAAGTCGAGGAGGACTTGGAGGACTAGTGTATTACAGTAATACTGTATTAAGATGGGAGTGACGCGCGCGTGACAAGCAAACCCAAAAACAACATAGATTCACAATGGTGTGCATCCCGTTTTCCGCCAGCCTGTCTTGTTCCAACGTTGCTAACACACGCTGCGTGGTCTGATGCGCACAGTCGAACATTGGCATGATGGAGGGCGCGTTCTTCGTGTCGCGCGGCGAGCTTCTCGAATGGCTCAACGATCTGCTCAAGATCAACTACACAAAGGTGGAGCAAGTGTGCTCTGGTACGTTGGGGTCTTGTCACTGTGTGTGCGTGTGTGCGTATGTGTGTGTGTGCATCGTGTTCTGTGCCACCGGCTCGACGTGAGCAGCGGCGAGTGGATTTTTTGGGCGCGCAAAAACGCTTGTGTCAGGCGGCCTTGGCTGACACGTGTACACAGGAGCGGCATTCTGCCAGATCATCGATGCCATCTACCCGGGCAAGGTTCCCCTGCGCAAGGTGAACTTTGATGCCAAGTTTGACTACGAATACGTCAAGAACTACAAGGTTTTGCAGGTCCGTTACTGAACCGCGAAGGAAAAGGCGCGCACACTCAAAACGACGGTTTCCTGACACGACGCTCGACTCACTCCACCCACAGACGGCCTTCAACAAGCTGCACATCGACAAGCACATCGAGGTGGACAAGCTTATCAAGGGCAAGTACCAGGACAACCTTGAGTTTCTGCAGTGGATGAAGGCCTACTTTGATCGCACGTACCCGGGCGGCGAGTACGACGCAGTGGGACGCAGGAAGGGCGCTGGGGCCAAGAGCAGCGGTACCACCAGCAAGAAGAGTGGCAACAGCAGCAACAGCACACGCACGGCCAACAGCAACACGAGCACGCGCAGCGTCAAGACGAGCAACGTGAGCAGCGGCACGGTGGACACCAGCAGCACCAGCAGCACCACCAACACGAGCACACGCTCGGCCAAGGGCAGCAAGGCTCTGTCCACCCGTCAGCGCCAGCAACTGCAGAAGGAGAACCAGAAGCAGGAAGCAAGTGCCAAGTTGCAGGAGATGACCAAGGAGATCACCGAGCTCAAGCTCACTGTCGATATGCTCGAGCGTGAGCGCGACTTTTACTACAACAAGCTTCGCGAGGTGGAGATCCTCTGCGAGTCTGTCAGCGGCTCCAACAACGCCGTTGTCGCCGAGATTGAAAACATCCTCTTTGCCACCGACGATGCGCAGGAGGAGGAGACTGCCGAGTTTGCCGAGTCTGGCCAGGAGATCGTGGCCTGACGGGAGCAATGTGTGGACAGTTGCGGATGGATGGATGCAGAAAACATGGAATAGACAATGAGCCTGCGCAAACTCAGCCACCCCATAGCCAGCACTGAAGGCGAGACAGTGATGAGCAGCAGTAGTGACGACAGTAGTAGCGGCGGCACACGGAAGCGCGAGCGAGAGGAAGCTCTGGGTACGGACACGGAGGCGCAGGACGAAACGGAAACTGCGACGGCGACCAAGAAGCAGCGTGTGGTCTTGGAGTCGCACGTGTACGTCACAGGCCTGCCCCAAGATGTGCGTCAAACAGAGCTGGTGTACTTTTTTGAAAAGATGGGCAAGCTCAAGTTGAGCAACGAAGGCAAGCCGAAGATCAAGCTGTACCTGGACAAGAGCACAGGGCTGCCCAAAGGAGATGCGCTGGTCCACTATCTCAACCCGGCCTCTGTGGAATTGGCTCTCACCTTGCTCGATGAAAGTGAAATCCGTCCTGGGCACGTCGTGCGCGTCCAGCAGGCAACGTTTGATGCGGATGTCGAAGCCGACAACGACGCCAACAACACTAGCAGCAGCAGCAGCAGCAGCAGCAGCAGCGGGGATGGCAGTCAAGCACAGACGCACACTGCATCCGCAAACAAAGCAAAACCCAAGCGAAAGCGCATCGGTGCCAAGCCGAGCAAAGAGGAAAAGAAGTAAGTTTGGGTCTGGTGGCAGTTTTGGGTTGTACCGATGCTTACAGCGGACTACGGCCTGTTGACACCTGCATGCACATACGACTTCCATCTACACAGAGCCTTGGATTGGACAGGGAGCGACGAACGCGAGGACAAGTCGCACAGGAGGAGGCGCACTCTTGTGATCAAGTACATTTTCAAGGTGGAGGAGATGCGCCAGCTGGGGTTCAAGCAGCAACTGGAAGCAGAGGTGGTGAGCGAGTGCAGCAAGTTTGGACGCGTGGAGCAGATGTGGGTGTATGAAAACAACCCCGAAGGAGTGGTCAACGTGTTGTTTGAAGAGGAATCGGCAGCCGAAGCGTGCATGAAGGTCATGGATGGACGCTTCTTTGACGGACGTCGCCTCGCAGCCGATCTGTGGGACGGGTACACCACCTTCAAGGTGGCAGTCGACGACAGCGTGCGTGAGGCCGAGGAGCAGAAGCGCATCGAGGAGTTTGGCAAGTGGCTGGAGGCAGATGGCGAGGAGGAGGAGGAGGAGGAGGAGCAAGAGGAGGAGGAAAGCAAGAAGAAGGAGGCCGTGGACGGCGATGGCGGCGGTGGGGAGGCACACAAGGTGGTGACACACACGGAATGAACAGAAGAGTTGCTCGCAACTCCACACAACCCAATTTTCCCATGTTCTCTCGTAGTATCCGCAAGAGCCGAGCTGTGGGCGCACAGCTGATCAACACGGTGGAGGCAGGAAGCGCGAGCATGTCGACGCGAGCCTATGGCAACCTGTCGGACGAGGATCGCATCTTCACCAACCTGTACGGCCAGGACGACTTTGGCCTCAAGGGTGCCCTGAAGCGAGTAGGTTGCAAGCGCAAGCGTGTACATTGGCCAGCGAGACGTGTGGATTGTCCATGCAAGCTGCCATGCCCTGCGGCGGTCCGCATCTGCTGCGGAAAGCGCCGACGCCGATTGGACGTTTTCCACTGACCTCCGCTTTCGCGCTGCGTTTTGCCACGCACACGCTGCACACACGCACCCCCCCACACACCCTCAGGGCGACTGGTACAAAACCAAGGAAATCCTTTGGAATGGACGTGACTGGATCATTGACGAGGTCAAGAAGAGCGGCCTGCGCGGACGCGGCGGCGCCGGCTTTCCGTCGGGCCTCAAGTGGTCGTTCATGCCCAAGGTCAACGACGGCCGGTAAGTCAACCTTGTGCAGCTGCGTGCTCCCCCAATTCACCAGCCACTCACACACACCCCCTTTACCAATTCACTCTCCCTCCCTCTTGCTCTGCACAGCCCGCACTACCTCGTGGTCAACGCCGACGAGGGCGAACCGGGAACCTGCAAAGACCGCGAAATCATGCGCAACGACCCGCACAAGCTCGTTGAAGGATGCCTCATCACAGCCCGTGCCATGGGTGCACATGCAGGTAAGCCACTCGTGCTTCCCATCCTCTCCTCATCCACCTTGCCCCTTGCCCGCCCCGCGCTTTCGGCCCTCGCGTGTGCCAAAACACTCACTCGGCCACTCGCCTCCACCAGCCTACATTTACATCCGCGGCGAGTTCTACAACGAGGCCTCCAATCTGCAAAAGGCCATCGATGAGGCCTACGAGGGTATGTTACTTCCCCGCACACGTGTCTGCACACTCCCATGCCTCTGTCCTTGGCCTCCCTGCGCCCTGCAAACCGCTCCCGACATGGCGCCGTTCGCATTTCCCCTCTGGGCCCAACGCCCTCGCTCCCTTTGCTTTGTGCGCGTTGCTCACACCCTCTCTCTCTCTCTCACACACACACACACACACAAACACACACATACAGCCGGCCTCCTGGGCCCTGATGCCTGTGGCTCTGGCTGGGCTATGGATGTCTATGTGCACAAGGGCGCTGGCGCGTACATCTGCGGCGAAGAGACGTCGCTCATCGAGAGCCTGGAAGGCAAGCCTGGCAAGCCGCGCTCCAAGCCGCCCTTCCCGGCCAACATCGGTCTGTGGGGCTGCCCGACCACGGTCACCAACGTGGAGACTGTGGCTGTGGCGCCTACCATCTGCCGACGCGGCGGCGACTGGTTCAATAGCCTGGGTCGCGACAACAACAGCGGCACCAAGCTGTTCTGCATCTCCGGACATGTGAATACCCCGACCACCGTCGAGGAAGAGATGAGCATCCCTCTGCGCGAGCTCATCGAGAAGCACTGCGGAGGCGTCCGAGGTGGCTGGGACAACCTCCAGGGCATCATTCCTGGCGGCTCTTCCGTGCCCGTCATTCCCAAGGACATTTGCGACGACGTCCTCATGGATTTTGACGATCTCGTGCGCGTCAAGAGTGGTCTCGGCACGGCTGCCGTCATTGTCATGGACAAGTCCGTCGACATGATTGCCGCCATTGCCCGCCTTTCCAAGTTCTACAAGCACGAGTCGTGTGGTCAGTGCACACCCTGCCGCGAGGGTAGTCCCTGGCTCTCGGCCGTCATGGACCGCTTCGTCAAGGGAGACGCAGACCCAGAGGAGATCGACATGATCTACGAGCTCACCAAGCAGATTGAGGGCCACACAATCTGCGCTCTTGGCGACGCTGCCGCTTGGCCCGTCCAAGGCCTCATCCGCCACTTCCGCCCGGAGATTGAGGCCCGCATTGCCGAGTTCCAGGCCGCCCAGCAGCAAGCCGCGTAAATCAACAATAGACAGACAGATCATGTGGTGTTCACTCTCATCTTTCCTGCACTCACTTCACACATAGTCGTCGCCTTCCGTGTAGCATGTCGTCAGCAGGTGGAATTGCAGGTCCTCAAACGTATTCCACTTTGACCCGCACTTGGGACAGGGAAATTGCTCCGTCGATGCGTGCCCCAGCCCACCACCACCGAATCCCTCATCCAAACCACCGCCCCATGCATCCACAGACGCATGGCTGCTGCCGCCCCCGCGGTTTCCGCCGGTGTTGCGAATCCCGCCAAGATCTGACGGCTCCTTGTCTGCCAGTGAGTCTTTGATCTCTGCGCTCACGTCGATGTAGCACGGATTGATCTCGTGCACGCCAGCCAGATGGTTTGCAAACATGTTGCGTGTCACATTCTGGAAACATCGGTTGCAGCGCACACTGCGGTTTCCGCACTCTTCCTCGTGAGCATTCAGGTGCAGTTTGGCCATCTTCAGAGGACAGTACGTGCACGGCACCGTGCGCAACACACAATCCTTTTCGCGATGCTCGTGAAGTGCTTCCTGCGGCATGCTCTCGCCGCAATCGCACGTCACGTCCTGGTGCTGAATCTCCACATGCTTCTCCATCTCCGTCTTCAGCATCACCTCTCCACAGTCTGGACAGCGCCACGACCTCTGCTGGCAGTGGATCTGATGCTGCATCATCACACGCGACGGAATCACTCGCCCACAAAACTCGCACTCCTCTCCATCTGCATTCAGACCGCCCATACCGCTGCTGCTGCTGCTGCTGCTGCTGCTGCTGCTTCCTCCACCACTGTTGTTCATCATGTTGCCATTGTCACCGTCCAGAGTTTCCAACGACGGCGCGTCCTCGACCACAAGCGTAAACTCACAATCTTCCTTCAAACTGGTCACACCGATGTGAAACAGGCCTACCGACGCACAGAATGCCTCGGAGCTCTCGCGCACAGTCACGCTCGTGTCTCCCGACGTGGCGTCGTACGCGGTGTAGTGGCTGCGCGTCGGGTGTTTGATCGAATCGGAAACGTACACGTCGGGGTCTCCCTTGCTTGCGCTCACTGAAATCGTAAAGTTGGGTGTCTTGGCATGGTACACGTACCATGCATACTCCCCGGCCGCCACAGAGCCCTGCGTCGGCGTGTCCTTCTCCACCTGCGGGTCATACTTGATTTCCTCCCGTGGCTCAATCACATCTGTGGTGAGGTTGGCGTCGATGATGTCGATGGCCGGCCCCGGACGCGTCATCACCACTGCCAGGTCGTACACCCTGCCTTCGTGTTTCACCTGGATCTCGTCCCCTTCCGTCAGGTACTGGTAGTTGACCAGCTGGTACTCCAGCAGGTACCCGCGCTGGTCAAAGGGGATGTCCACCCATGCCGCTTGGATCGGTTGCAGCTGCACAAACTCACCCTTGGGCAGAGTTGTGGCCACCAGAGTCACCGAGTCTCCCTCGCCGATGCCCAGCTTGTCCATCATCCACATGGGCATCGACAGCGAGGAAGCATCCTCACCCGTAAAGTCCAGCACTGCCGCATGCACGCTCAGATCTTCCACCTTGTCTGAGCTGATGCGAAAGCAAAGCGGGTAGGTCAACTCCTTGTTGGCAATCGCTTGCAAGCAGCTGCTCGGCAGCTCGATCCGCCCGCTCAGCTCCAGGTTGGAGCGTCCATTCACAGCCGACGAGTATGCAAACAAATCCACTGCGTACTGGTCGTTGCGATCGTTGTAGATACGCCGTGCCATCTCTCGCTCCCTTTCGCTCGGTTCGTGCGCTCCGTACCCGCCCAACCGGTACCCACCCCCTTCCACCATGTACGAGTCCACAAACCCACTGCCGTGGCCTTTCTTACTGCCATGGCCATGTTCACTGCTGTGGTGGCCGAACCAGCCAAAGCCGTGCTTGCGCTCTCGTTCCACCGGTCGGTTGTCGTTCAGCCGCTCCGCAAACTCCCTGTCCATCTCCTCCTGCAGTTGCCGAGCCAGCTTGCGATCTGCCTCCGAGTTCATGCTTTCCAGTTTCTCCTCCATCGATTCGCCGTCCCCTTCACTCGACCCTTGTCCTCCACTGCTGTGCGAGCTGTCAGCGACCTCACAAACTGCCCGAACTTGCCCTTTGGGTCCAGCATGTTCATGTGCAACCCAAACGACGTCCCTCCCACATGTGCAGGCGATTCGTCCTTGCTCTGCTTCCCATGACTGTCCCCCCCGTCCACCAGCTCCCAATCCGTTCCGCCAAGTTTGCGGTCCAGCGCCCTCTGCTCCTCTTCGTTAAAATCCACAAGGACCACGTTGCTTGTGTGCTTGGCCGTTCCAACCGCACTCTGCGCCTGGGACTCCTCCTTGCCTCCCGCCTCCTCCCGTTCCTCCTCCGTGCTGATCGTAGGCGCGTGCTCCAGCGCGTTTGCGTTTGCGCAAAGGCGAAGCAAAAGCTTGCGCACAATGTGCGGGTGCGACAAATGCGACAAGTAGACTTCTTCACGGTCTGTAGTGATGCCCAACAATGATCCCACGGGCGTTTCTGTCACGTCAATGCTTGTAATGCGTCGCACAGACACCACAGCACGCTGCATTGCCGCCGAGTTTGTTTCCGTCAATTCGCGTCAGCCCTTCATCGTCTTCACCCTTGGCCCCTCTTTCTCCCCACTCCGTCTGCGTGTCCCCACCAACCACACTACGCCACAACCAGCCCATATGCACCCACTCGCCCACCCGCACAAACTCACCCCAGCCGTGCCCATGGTGGGGATGAAGAACGCGTGGGACCGGTTCACCAGCAGCCGTCCGGGTCTGTGAATCTGCAGAAACACCGAACAATGAAAGTCCAGAATGATATCCGACAACAATGCCTGCTGCCCAAACGCATCCGTCACCTCTTTGTTCGCGACGCTCGACCGGCCAGCCGACGCCTGCAGACCTCCCAGCGTGTCCACCAGCTCCACTGTGCTCTCACTTTCCAAGCCCACCGTCGAGTCTTCCGTATCCAATGTGTGGTTGTCTTGCGATGCACTCATGCCGTCGTGTTGGGGTCCCCGGCGCGTGTGCGTCGGCCCGACCACGCAATCCTTCCACCATGTCCTCCACACAGGTACACCGATGCCGCTTTGTGGAATACAGCCCGTCTTCGGTCGTTTGCATGGCCGCCAGCCACGATAGCAGCTGGCTGGCTCTTGCTCGCGAAAACGGCGACCTCGAAGTCTGGCGCTGGGAGCGCGACTGGTTCCCAATGCTCGTACGTTTTGCCACCCCACCCCACCCTACCCATGCAGGCACACCAGTGCATGCGAATCCCCTGTTGCGCCGCCGTCCCCACGTCACACGCGTACATGGCAATCACTCTCTGCCTAGCCGTGCCTCTGTGTCTGTCCTCGCCGCCTTGCGAAAAGTCCGCTGACACCCAAATCCGCTTTGCACAGCGCATTCCGGGCGGCAAGCAAATCTCTGTGCAGAGTCTTGCATGGTACCACGACAAAGAAGAGGGCACCCAACGCCTGTTCTCCGGTGGTCTCAACGCAAAAATTGTCGAGTGGGACCTGGGAAGCCTAAGAGCACGCGTGAGTTTTTGTCTTTCGCCCATGCATGCGCTCGGGCGCCTCCCACACATCCACGCCCCCATCTCCTGGCCCATCCACCCGCTGTCCACGTGCACTCACACGTCCCCTTTGCACCTTTGCACATGGCCATGCCCTTATCCATTCGCCTGTGTGTCCCTGTTCCCTCCCTTCCACTGCAGACCACACGCGACTCCTACGGCGGTGGTGTCTGGTCCCTCAGCATCTCCAAACACGGCGTACTGGCTGCAGGATGCGAAGACGGCTCCATCCGTCTCTTTAATCTCGCCGATGATGCCTTTGAGTACGAGCGCAGTTGTGCTCCCATTCGCTCGCGCATCCTCAGCGTCTGCTTCGACCACACGGGCCACCTCATTGCCTCGGGCGCTGCAGATGGCACTGTGCGCAAGTGGAATGCAAACTCGGGTCGCTGCAAGCTCACCATTAAGGTCGACAAACACTCGCGCCAGAAGCCCGTCGTGTGGTCCGTCCGCTTTCTCGACGCACACACCATTGCCAGCGGCGACAGCAACGGCAACACCCAGTTCTGGGACGCCAAACACGGC
Organism: Mantamonas sphyraenae; assembly: GCA_026936335.1. Classification (NCBI taxonomy): domain Eukaryota; family Mantamonadidae; genus Mantamonas; species Mantamonas sphyraenae. The sequence continues at coordinate 282,693 of JAPMXV010000059.1, read as the reverse complement.
TCCCTCGTCGACTCGTTCAAGGAGCACAACTACGACGTCACAACGCTCGCCACAAACGCACGCGGTGACATCCTCCTCTCGTCTGGCGCAGACAACAACGTCGCCCTCTTCCGCCGTGCCACGACCATTGCCTCATCCTCTTCGTCTGCTTCTTCCTCCGCTTCCACCGCGGTCACCACCACAGACACGGACTCGGAAGGCCCCAGTCGCTGGGTGTACAACAGCGCGCGCCGCCCGCACTCGCACGACGTCAACGCCATGGTGGTTGTCTCACGCGGCGAAGGAAAGCACGAGTATGTGCTCAGCGCAGGCATGGACTGTCAGCTGTGTGCTCTCGACCTCTCGACCTTCTCCAAGAACCGAGCCCCGCTGCGATTCAGCCCGTTCCCTCTCGTCTCGCCCATGGCTCTGTGCCCCTCCAAACGCTGGCTGATGGCCACATTCGACAACATGCTGCAGCTGTGGGACCTGAGCGCTTCCTCGCCAAACATCCTTGCCGAGATCAAGCTCAAGGGTGATCTCAACACACGCTGCGCCGCAATCAGCAACGACGGCCGCTGGCTTGCCGTCTCCAACCTCCTCACCACCAAACTCTTCTTTTTTGTACAATCCGAGTTTCGGTTCATCAAGGTGACCCTTCCTCGCAGCCTGGCCCAGCACGGCGCACACACGCTGCTTTTTGCTTCGGACAACATGCGCCTCATTGCAGGCATGCCCGATGCCTCTGTCAACGTCTATCGTATCAAAGCCACCGAAATCAACCTGGAGGACATCGAAGCCATGGACGAGGACGAACAGCTCGCCCTGGAGGACAACTGGACCGTGTCGGTGAAGCTTGTGCGCAAGTTTACTCAGCACGCAACAAACACAGGCACGCAGCGTATTAGCAGCCGTCAGGTGGAAGACAACAGTGACAGTGATGAGGAAGACGACAGTGGAAGCGACGCCGACGATGACACGACCGCACAGGACAACGGGGAAGACACAGAACGGGAAGAAGACGACCTCACACGCGGCAGCAGCAAATGGCAACCCCAGCTGAAGGATAGTTCGCCTGCGCTGCTGCGCATGTGCATCAGTGACGACGGACAGTGGCTGGCGTCTGCAGACTCGCACAATGTGGTGCATGTGTTCAATTTGGACGCGCTGAAGTTTCACACCACGCTGGCTCGCACAGAGTCTGCCGTCACAGCCATGCGCTTCCACCCACACAGCAGCTCGCTCGTCACTGTCACTGCAAGCAACCAGTTCTACCTCTTTGACGCCGAGGACAAGACACTGAGCGACTGGAGCCTGCAGACACTGCCCGAACACTTTGTCAACAGCCGTGAGGTGTTGTACGGCATTGCTTTTGACACCGCACACCCCACCACCATGATTCTGTACTCCCACGCGTACTTTTTTGTCATCGACACAGACAAGCCCATCTCGCGCTCGTCCTTCAAGTACCGCAAGTCCACGGGCGCCTCCTCCTTCCTGCGCTACCGCTTTTTGCAGGAACAGAAATCCAGCACGGCCGCAGCCAAAACCTCGGCAAAGAACGACGACTCGGAAACCCTGGGCGAGGCCAGCGACAGGCTCGCCAAAGACGAGTCTGCGGCATACCGCTCGCCCAACAAAAAGTCCAACAGCCGACGCAGTCGACGCGGCGGACGCCAAGGCAACAAGAAGGGAGACGACGACGACGACGTCGACAATGACGCCGAGGACGACAACGATGACGACTCCATGGACGTCGACACGCAACAGGGACAGCAGCAGGATGAGGACAACTTCAAATTGTTCGACATGTACAAACCCATCCTGTTCTTGTCCTTCATGGACGCCGAGGAAATGGTGGTGGTCGAGCGTCCTTGGCTGCGTGTGCTTGCCTCGCTGCCCAGTCCCGTGTACCGCAAGCGCTTTGGCGTGTGACGCATCACTCTGCGATAAAATCCTCGAGGTCCACAAACGTGTCACCCCCTTCTGCGTTGCCGTACGACTCTGCCTCGCGTTGGATAAATGTGTTGCGCGTCGGATTGATGCGTCTTTTCCCTCCTGTCCTCCCGCGCCGTCCATTCCCGCCGCCACCACCACCAGCAATGGTGCTACCACCGCTGCTGCTGCTGCTGCCGTTCGAGGTTGCTGCTTCTGTATCCATACCGTCTCCCACTGATGAGGCGAAGCCCTGTGCAGCCAATTGCTTGCGAAACAGCGACAGTTTCCTGGAGGCGGCTTTGCGGCGTACACCGACAAATTCTTGCTATTGTGTGCAATCCATGTGCTCAGAGCAGCGTGCACAGCGGCGCCGGACTCCATGTCGCTGCTCACAGTGGTTTCGACGGCATCCAGCCAGGCCAAGGAGGCATCCAGCACCGTGTAGTAGTCTGCGGAACGCCATGTGTAGCTCCATGCCAACTTGGTATCCAAAAGCCACAGGAGGCGAGGTGCAGTGGCCAGATTGGGCACACGTTGGAGCGCAGCTCCTCGTACGGCGTGCAGCCAGCTGATATGCTGCTTGTTGACCCACACTGGAGTGTCGCGACAGCGTGTCCTCTCCAACATGCACGCAAGGAGAATATCCTGCACCGCAAGCCATGCGTTTGCACCTTGGTCGCCGCTGCCCTCGGTGTCCATCTGAGACAGTGGCTCCGTAGCAGAGTCCACGTACACATCCACAAGCACACGCGCACGGGAAGGATCGTTCAAGGACAACACTTCAGGCGCAAGGAGAGCACGCACAGATGCTTTGATGGCGGCCACGACCACATACTCAGACTTGCCCAGCGTCCACGCGGTACAGATCATGTCGACCAGTGCTCCTTGCATGCGCACGTCCATCTCGCTTTCCATCATAAACACAGTACCATCGACAGCCTCGTCCAGCACACGTGGCAGCAGCCCCATGGCAGTTCCTTGGTCCTTGAAACGCACAAGGAGTTGCAGACACCGAGCGAGGTACGCCAAGGCGGACGACAACAGAGTCTCAAAGATGGATTCCCGGTTGCTGTAGTTGCGTGTGAACAAATGCATAAGCTCCAGGGTGGCTTCCACCTCGTTTTCCAGCTCGCCAGGTTCTGTGTACATGCTGCCGATGTGTTGTGTGTGTGCCGCCATGCAAAGGGCCATACTGTGAACCGATGGGTGGAGCGACGTTTGGGGAATCCATGGGTGGCCGTTGCCTCGCCGAGCAAAGGCATATGCGTCCATGCGCGCTTCCAACGCACCTTGCATCTCCTGAGCACCCGTCAGCTCCACATTGTCCGCTGACGCCAAACGGACGTTGTCCTTGCACAGATCCAACACAAAGCCAGACACTCGGCTGGGGATCAGGGCCACCAACCGATCGCAATCTGCGCTCCACTGAGAGTGCAGCTCTGCAGATGCGGCACCCAAAAACTCCATCAAGCGTAGCACAGCATACACACTATCCTCTTGAGGCCAGCTAGTCTCGTTGGACGTCCATTGCCACTGCAACTTGTACAAGTGGATGTCAAACAGCATCCTCAGCCTGTGCGTCCGCTTCACCTGTTCTTCCTCCAAGGGCAGCCGCTGCTGTTGGCAATACTCCACCCATTCTACCTCGTCCCTCACTTGCTTCCATCCATACACCACGTTGCGATAGGCCTCGTTGCTCAAAAACAGCTCGGAGGGACTGAGCCTGAAGCTCGAGTTGACACGTGCCAACCCGTCGCCGTCGTGCAACCAGCCACACACACTTGACCAGCTGTCCACTGTTTCCATCAAAGACTCAAACACAAGCACGTGCGCCAGCTGATCGCGATTTCCCTGATTGTACAGCGCCATCAAAGCTGCCAGGAGCAGATGAACAGGCTCCGTGTTGTCCCTGCTGGCCACACATCGTGTGACATCCAGCGCAAGCATTTCCGGATCCTCGCTGTCTTGTTCTTCCTCCTGCGTTCCACTGTCCGCGAGCCGCTCTCCTGCGCTGCTGCTCCCGATGCCTGACTGAGGCCGGGCGTCACGAATCGCAAGCAAGGAAGCCATCGGCAACCCATGCGCATGCGCCCCACCCAGCACCACAGACGTGTCGTACGGAACAATCAAGCAGCAGCACGTGACCAGTCGCTCCAGCATTGGCTCCCACAGCCGACAGCACACTTTGGGTGAGAGCGAGCTGGCATTCTGTTGGATGGCTTCGTACATGTGAATGCGCAGCAGCACACAGTGATGCAAGCGGTGAACCAAATGAGCGTCCAGCGCATCGTTGCTGCCCAACCACGCCATCAGTGGCTCGGGCGAGCCCAACTCGGCCACGGACAGCGGCGACTGAACCGTGCGCGAGATCAAGGCCTGTACAAAGTCGTCTTGTGTCAGCAGGTGGTCAAACGCACCCTTGACCACTTGATTCTGGTGCCAGCCACCATGGTCCAGCACACAGTCTACCAGTGCTGCCCCTGCGTCCGATTGCATGTCCAAGAACGGAAGGCTGTCGATCAGCACTTCACCAGCGACTGAATGTCGCTATCCCCAGCCTTGAGCGTCGACGAAGCGTCGCTCAATCTTTGTGCGGCGGCCTCGGCTACCAAATGTGTCCATGGAACATCCATGTGCTGTGTCCAGGCGTGCCGCAGCGAATCCGACCACCCTGTCAGCGAGTCGAGCAGCACGTTGACCAATCTCTGCGTCGTCAACCCGTCGTCTTGTTGCTGTTGACACCAAGCCCCCACAGAGTCGCACCCTCGCTTCAGGCTGCCAAAGTTCAACACCCAGCTGCCGTCAATGCGCTGCGCCGCTTCCTCCTCGCTCGCCATTGCCAGGCAAAGGAGAATCACAAGGTCACAATCTTGCGTGCCAGATTGAGCTACACAAGTGCCGCTGCGATAGCTGTGTGAAAGCACACTCTTGTGCGCCGTGTGCTTCTGTAGCTGGTCCACGTTTGGCGGTCCTTGTGCACGAAGCAAGTCCAGCCAATCTGCGAGCCGCGACACCTGCGTGCGGTACTCTTGACAAACGCAGTGCCACATGTGCCACAAACGAACCATGCACCACTCGTCCAGATCGACCAACACTTTCTGCAGCCATCCTATGACGGACAAATGCTGCGACTCGTTCAAACCACGCAGCAGAGCCCGGTTCCACAGCACAAGCCATACACACGGATCCCCTCCCTTTCCTGCGTCCCCATCCCTGTCATGGTATTCCTTCCACACATCACGCACCACCGTAGCAGCCCCCGGTGAGTCTGCTTGTGCTTCGGCTGCGCACAACTGCACGTATGCGCTGTACACGCACAGAACTTCGTTCACATCGTCGTCATTTCCACGCTGATGTGCACGCGTGTACGAGTGCATGGCCACCACCCCGCTCCCCGTGTCGCTCTCTGTCCAGTGGGGATCACCAGATCGTCGACGCCAGCTTCCACCAGCCACCGCACGCACTCGCCAATCACACTGCGCATGTCACTCCATACACGCGTCTCTGGCACACCGTATGCTTCACGCACACGCTGATGAACCTGCACCGCCCTCTCCACAATCTCCATCGTGGCGTTTGCCCTTGCGCGGCGCTCGCGCGTCAAACTCAACCATTCATCCGACAGCGAATGTCCATCCCGCAGGACGAGCTCTACGAGGGAATCATCCACGACTTGTTTGATTCGCTGTCCACTCTGGATGCCAACGGCTTCAGTGTGGCCTTCCTCAGCGTGGGTGAAGTCTGCGACGACCTCGACCAAGGCAAAGTCAGCGGCCGCAAGGCCCTGAAGCAGTACATGGAGCAAAACTTCTGCAACGTGTACACATACGGCAAGTTGGACGTGGGTCGAGTCGTCTACGCCGGCTACCACTGCGCCGCCACCTTTGACGGCTATTTCCACCAGCCGTACGGGCGCGAATCCACCGCAGTCGGCGGCATTGTCGTCCTGGGTCTCAGCCACATTGGCACTCTGAAAATCAAAAAGGCAAACTTCTTCACCGGCGTACCCGATCGTGCCATGCTCGACACCGTGTACAACCTGCGCCACGCCCGCCTCACGTTTGACGAGCGGCGCTTCATGAGCTGCTTCGACGAAAACGCAGTCAAATACTACCACTACAGCGAGGCCCAGTACACGGGCGCAGCTGCCCTCGCCCAATGGTTTGCCAACACGTACAGCAACAGCTTCAAGAGTGTCAACCTTGCCTACTTCCGTGTCTATGCCCTGGGTCACAGCTGCGCCTACAAGTTCCGCGGCGTCATGGAGGCTCTCGACGGCTCTCTCATCAAGCTGGAAGGCATTGATGTGCTCGAATTCGACCCTTACGACCACACTCGCATTGTTGGCTTGCGCACGCTCAAGCGCACGCCCCGCAAACTCGTGAGTTGTTTTCGCCGACGACCGTTGACGGATTTTCTCGATTTTTGCCCCACCGCGCGCCCTCTGCCCCGCAGGGCCTTTCCAGAAGGCTGACACTCACCGACATGACACGCACACACGCTCGTGGCATATTGACGCACATTGCTCGCACGCATGCACCATCAGATGGGCGATCTCGAGCGTGAGCTCAAGGGTTATCCCGAGTACGAGTTTGAGGTGCCCACTGACGAGTTCTACGCCTCAGAGTACGGCGCACGCAAGGACAACCCAGACCCGTTTGCGCGCTACTCGCTGTCCCGCCCCAACAAGGTCAATGCAGAGGAGGGCAGTGCATCGACACGCCGTTATGGCAGCAACCTGGGCAAGCTGGACCTGAAGGGCATGAAGGACCTGGTTTCGCCCAGGCGCGGACGCACCATGAGCACAGCCGAACGCCTCAGTGCACGTGGAAAGGCATCTGAATCACCTGAACGTGACACCCCTCTGCAGGTGGTGATGACACGCAAGATCGAAGACTCGGAAATTTCTTCGCGCCTCAAGCATCTCAAGAGCGACGGATACCAACGCTCCACGCCTGGCTTGGACCAGTTTGGTCGTCGCAAGCCCGACGAAATGGAACGCAAACGCGAGGAGGCTCGCGAACGTGAGCTGATGCGGCAGTCGTCCACTGCCTCGCTGCCCTTCCTTGGACGCAAGCAACAGCTGGACGAGCGCAAGAAGTACATGACAGAGCAGGAGAAGGAGGATCTGGACTTTGAGCGTGCCGAACGCAGGCATCAACATCTGATGGACATGGACCAGGACGAGCTGGCACAAGCGTCCATCACAGTGCAGAAAGCGTACCGCAAACACCGCGCACGCAAGCAGGGCGGTCGCCCGGCACCACGCACATCCTCTCCGTACGGACGGAACTCCACCTCCACCGGCCGCAATTCCTCCTCTGCCTCCCCGTACGGACGCACAGGCCGCGACGAAGATGCACGCAGCAAGCGTGAGCGGGAACTGCGCGAATACCAGCAGCAAAAGTGGGACAAAGAGCACCATGACGCCGCCTCGAAGATTCAGCAGCAGTTCCGCAGGCGAAAGGGCCGTGGAGGTGTTGGATCAGGAGGCCGCAACAGTGGCCGTGGCTCCACAGCATCCAGCGGGCGCCCGAACAAGTACGGCACTACCGACGATCGCTATGGCCGCTCGTCGTACAGTCGCTCTGGATCTCGCACATCCTTGCGCGGTGCACCCTCGGAGGAGGACATGGCAGCAGCCAAAATCCAACGCCGGTACCGCAGTCGTTTGGCGCAGCGCAACTCCAAGTACGGGCACAGTGAGCAAACACCAACGCAGCAGTGGCTCACGATCCAGTCGAGGCAACGCGTACGAGGACCCCGTGAGTCAACGTGAGCGTGAGCTGCGTGAGTACCAGCAGCAAAAGTGGGACAAAGAGCACCACGACGCCGCCTCGAAGATTCAGCAGCAGTTCCGCAGGCGAAAGGGCCGTGCAGGCGTTGGATCCAGAGGCCCGAGGGATGCACGAGGCTCAGCAGCATCCAGAGACCGCTCGTATGGCGCTTCCGACGATCGCTATGGCCGCTCGTCGTACAGTCGCTCTGGATCTCGCACATCCTTGCGCGGTGCACCCTCGGAAGAGGACATGGCAGCAGCCAAAATCCAACGGCGCTACCGCAGTCGATTGGCGCAGCGAAAGCAGCCTGAAACACGTCCATCGAGCCGATACGGGTCACGCTACCGTCAGCAAAACAGCGGCAGCAGCCTGCAAACACAGCAAAGCGAGGAAGACGAGGCCGCTGCCAAGATCCAACGCCGATACCGCAGTCGATTGGCACAGCGCCAGCGAGGGACAGATTCTCACCCGTCGGGCTACCCCGATCGACGTTCAGGCAGTGCAACCGGTATGGGTGGCAGTAGGACCGAGTATGCTGGACGCAACAGCCCGCGTGGAAGCCGCGGTAGCTACAACGAATCGCGTGGCCTCTCTCCGCGTGGCAACTCGCGCTCCAGCCCGCGGGGAAGCAGCCGGGGCAGCTCGAGCCCACGTCGCAGCCAGGGAGGCCGGTCCAGCACAGGCGGAAAGATGTCCTTTGCCGAGCGCCAGCGCATGATCGCAGACGCCACAAGCCGACGATGAGCTGCAGACCGCAACCCGCTTGCTGCACCAAACGAAAACAGCCGCGTTGTTCTATCTCACCATGGGCAAACACAGTAAAAAGCAGTTCATTGACAAGAAGAAGGCTGTTCACTTTGTGGTGGGACACCGTTCGCAACGCGACCCGCTCATCGCCGACGAGAATGCTTCGCAGCGGGTCCTCATTGAGATGGAAAATCCGCACAAGCGCCAGGTGAGTGTTCGCATGCCCTTTGTTTCCCACTTTGGCTGTGGTTTGCCTGTGCAAGCAGCTGCTCCACGCGTGTTGTATCGGCGACGGCTGGGTTTGGAGCTGGCTTTCCAAGAAGCCCATGCACAGCCGGCCGTTCTCCAGCCAACGCATCTGTGATGTGGAGCCCATGCACGCCAGAAGGGCCCATGTGTGTGGCGTACAGCCATGTGGCGTAAAGACGTGTGTCAGAGAGACAGCGTGGGCCGTGGGGCAGGACGGAACCTGACTCGCGGATTTTCGGTGTGCATTTTGCAACGCAAACACAGGGCGGGACGACGAAGGAGGACCTGATTGCAGACGGCTTTGACGCAGAGTACTTTTACCACGACGACGAAGTGTATGAAGAGTATGAACGAGCGCAGGGTCGTGGTAGTATGCAGCACGTGGGCAACGACGGCGAGCTGTACGCCGACCTGCAGCCCAAAATGCTCTCCAAGGCCGAGTACGACAACTATGCCTTTCCTGACGACGGATATGATTACTCGCAGCATTTGCTGCCCATGGCCGGCGCCGAGTTTGTGTCTGCCGAGGCTCAGGAGGCCTTGGGCAGCTCGGCAAACGAGGGCTCCCTGTTCGGCTCGTCGCTGGCCCAGGAGGCCGATGTAGGCATGCTGAATCTGGCAGCACCGACGGGATTCGACCCGACGCTGGATACAGACGTGATGGGTGTGTTGGACGGACTGGTGGATGATGAGGAAGTGGACGAACTGGAGGACGACTTTGTAGCGTTGGCCGGCGGTGAAGGCAAGCCCGAGAAGAAGGGCATGTCGCTGGACGAATACGAAAAGATGGTTGGCTACGAAAACCTGGATTACTACGACAGCGACGGGTTCGAAGAATTCAGCAGCGGCGACGAGTTTGAGGCTGGAATGGGTGGCGGACGGCAGTTTGCCATGGAGGAGCGCTCGTACGCGTCGACGCGCACGCACAAACACGACGGAGGTTTTGCTGAGGAGCACTTTGAACAGGTGATGAACAAGGCGTACGGCGAGGAAGACATTGGCGGATTCGAGGACACAGACCCGCGACTGGAAAACAAGGGTGGCCTGAGCCTGGAGGCCGTGGAGCATCTTTTCGACGAGTTTGACGAGGAGGAAGCCAAAAAGCGCCAGGGGGTGCAGGCTGTGTACAAGAAGTTGGAGGAGGAGGATGCAGCGGAAGAGGCGGCAGCAAAGGCAGCGGCCGGAGACGCGGATGAAAGCGACAGCGACAGCGACAGCGAAGACGAACCGCCCATGCTTGTGCCTGTACCAGGAAGCGAAAAGGCCAAGGAAGTAGCAATGGCCAAAGCACAGGAGGAGGCAAAGAAGGACAACGGCAAAGAGGACGGGGACGGGAGGGAGGAAGAGGGCGAGGACGAGGACGAGGACGAGTATGAGTGGATTCGTGTCAAGGACAGGGATGCGCAGTGGGACGTGGTGTCGTACGCAAGCCAGTTGACAAACACAGAGAACCACCCGGGTCTCATCAAGGACGTGCGGCCGGCCAAGAAGCAGATCAAGCTGAACAAGCACGGCCTGCCCATGGGAGTGCTCGAGGCGAGGCGCGCAGCAAAGAGCGACGTGGCAAACAACGACGAGGAGGCAGAGGAGGAAGAGGAAGAGGAGGAAGACGAGTATGACGACGACGACGACGACTATTCGGTGGCGTCGGTCAACATGGGAGAGAAGCGAGACAAGCACGAATCGGCAGAGGAGAAGCGCATGCGCAAAAAGGCAGTCAAGGCTGCACGCAAGGCTCGCCGCAAGGAGAAGAAGACGCTGAAGCAGGCATTCAAGAAGGAAGAGATGAAACAGAGGAAACAGCGTGTGGGCAACGCGTCCACAACGCGCCCAGGAGTGTCTGCAGTGCGTTTTTGATGGATGCCAATGCACATCATTCGTTTTCATTGAGCTATGGGCTCGTTGTCAACAATGGATTCGTCAAGCGAAACCCACTGGTTGGGGTGTGGGGGTGTGGCCACGCTAGCTGCCTTCCCGAGCGAATTCCAGATGATAAACGAATCCGACTCGAGGGTGTGTTCCACATTGACGGCCACACGCGTGTTCTTGCCAAACACAGACACAGACTTTTGATCAATGGACACCTCGCTGAGGGAGAAGGGCATGCGGAAACGCAGCTCGATGAAACTGTTGGGCCCGCAGAGAAACGGGTCGTCGGAGCTGGAGCCCTTGTTTGCCGCGGAGGAGGAGGGCGACGACGACGACGACGAAGAGGAAGACGTTGAGGCTGCTTGCTGGCCATCTTGGTCGGATGCGAAAAACACGCTGCCCGGCAGGGCAACTTCGAGGTTGCGCGAGGCAAAGCGGTTGCCAATGGACCAGAGGATGGCCTTGCGGTCGTCACTGAGAGAGACAGAGCCGTTTGTAGGCTGGAGCTGATGAGACTTGATGGGACCGCGATTGGCAAACGGGATGCGGACCTCGCAGTATTCAAAGTTGTTGACGTCGGGCATGGCGAGCTTGAGCTGGACGAGGACGTCGACCTGGTGTGGCTGCTGTTCGTTCTCCATCATCTGGTAGAAGCCGAGGATTGGGGAGGTGTATGCGTCGACAGCCTGGTACTGGATGAGGTCGAACACGTCGAGAGGCGGCGTGAAGCAGATCTGGTGGGCTGTGAAGGAGTCGGGAGTCTGTACACAGTGGTGGCTGCTCATGTGAGCAATGTTGGTGTGGTTGGCCAGTGCCAGCGTGACGCTGGGCACGCCTTCGATCTCTGCACGACACCGGATGCGTCCGTGGACCTGACACACGTCCGTGAGCTCCTCCTGGTCGTACAGAACAACGTTGAGCTTCTCACGCACGGCAAAGTCCAAGCGCTGCTTGCCACGGTGCACATAGGGCTTCCAGGCCGGTCTAGCTTCATGCAGTGTCTCGGGACGAGGGAATTCAGTGGAAATGATTTTGCGCACGTTGTTCACATCGGTGTCCAGCGGCTTGCCAAAGGGCATCATGAGCGACACGAACGAGTGAAGCATGGCGCTCCGTGTGAGCTCATCCAGGTTTCCTCCCAGAAGTGAGCTGTGTAATTGGGCCATGTCCTGCAATACTTGCAGTGCCATGGTGACACAGGGTCTGTGGAGAGTGTGAGGAGTGTGTGTGTGAGTTGCCCGGTCGCGAATCACCTCGAACGGGCCAAAGGCATGTGATGACACGACAATGAACATGCTCTGCGTTGTAATGGGTCACTTACAAGTCAAGCATGGGTGTGTCGAGGTCCACGGTGGGCTCTGTGGCCGGGAGAGCGAGGAAGAACAGGTCGGCGTGGACGACCAAGGCGAGCGGGAACAGCGCGGGCAAGGTGGGCAGCCGCAGGACAGGGGACGAGGCGCCCACCGTGTGCGGATCGTCCACCTGCTCGAGAAAGTCGTTTGCCACTGCAAAGGACAGCTCGCCGTTGGAAGGGATGCCGAACAGGCTGCGTACGGCTTGCAGATCGAGCTGCGGGTCCTGGTCAGCCTGTTTGGAGGACGTGTCGTCGTCAGCCTTGGGTCCGACACTGCCACTGGCTCGACCACTGCTGCTGCTGCTCGCTCCGCCCACGCTCTCGTGTGTGGAAGAGGCACGGTCGGCGACATCGTCCGTGTCGACGCGTTCGTCGTATTCGTCGTCATTGGCGGCGGCTTCGGCTTCGGCAGCGAGCTGTTTCTCGCGAGCCTGTTGGGCGAGGGCGAGGTTGAGGCGTGCACGTAGACAACGGGTGTCGACTGTGCCAAAGCGTCTGTGCCAGAGGACATTCGCCTGGCCATCGAGTATCCAGAGTGCGCGTATTTCGCCAACACCCACCTCGCTCTGGCTCATGGAGTTTGGCACGGCGCAGCGATCCTCGATTGCGTTGGCTGTGGAGCGCAGATTCAACGAGTTGGAGTGGGGTGTGCAGCTGCAGGCGTATCTGGACAGCAAGCGACTGGCAGAGGACGAGGTGCAAGTGCAGCAGGCTGTGGTACGCGAACTGTTGGATGTGATGCTCACTCCGCGCGTGCCCAGTGCTCGCGTCAAGGAGTACGTGGCGTATGCACTGAACACACAAGTGCTGGACCCGCTGTTGCTTGTGTGCACCCTGTGTGACCGGGCCATGGAGGTGACAAACAAGCCCCTGCACTTTCTGGCAGTTTTCGACCTGGTGTATGCGTTCATGAACAGCACCGACCTGCACTGTGCCCTACAAAACACCCTTCGGCAGTCTTCTCTGCCCTACGCCGGCAGCAGCGGCAACCAGGACCGGGCAGGGCTGGCGTGCAGCGCATGTCTGCAAGCCTTCCAGCTCTTCCTGGCCACGACGCAGCTGGACAGTGAACACAAAGAGACCCAAGGCGACACCAAGGGTGCTCATCTCATCGACGCTGTGCAACAGCGGGCGACCGCGTGCGTGGAACGATGGCTGCGTTCGTCGTGGGAGCGCACTCTGTTGTACGTCGCTCGACGGAAGCAACCCGAACAGTGGCAAGCGACGCTGGCACGGGGCAGCCACGTCCCTGCGCTCGCTGTGTTTGAGCGGCAGTGTTCCACGCCCAACTGGCAAGCGTTTCTGGTGGCCAGTTCACCCAAGGGGTTCTATGTGAAGAGTGAGAGCGAGTCGTCAACCTCTACCCACGCGGCCCAGTTCAACACGGGCTGCCTGTTGCTCACAAACAACATCAGCATCACACAGCCGTTGGACAGGGGCTACCCACTCAAAGCGTACTTGAGCCACCTGGTGCTGGGAGCACATGAGGTGTTTGACGCGCTCGAGCACGCACAAAAGTTGTTCAACCTGCACCGGCTGGGCAACCGGCCGTTGCAGGAAACGTACGAGACGGTGTGGAAGACCACGGCATTGGTGATACACAGAGATGCAGAGGCACACGAGGCCGAGGCAGGAAGCAGCCGCATGGCAAGGTACAGGTGTGTGCTGGGCACCATGTTGCCACGCATCGTCGTGGCCATGCACACGCTTGTCGACACGGAGACAAACGCACACGTCGACGCCCTTTTGGAGGTCATACGTGACGACACGCTGGCCGTCGCAAGGATAGGGTCAAGTGAACAGACGTGCATGCCGATTGTGGTTCGCGGATGTTTGCAAGCCGGCCTGCTGCCACAGGATGCGTTTGCACACCACACGGCGCTGCACACAGTGTTGGAAGAGATGCGTGCACAGATACAATCGGAGCAACTCAGTGACGAGGCCCTGCAGGGGATGGACGCAGGCGAAGTGTTTGCCGCTGCAAGCGACGGAGCCATGTGGACGCCGCAGCTGTGTGATCGTGCGATAGAACTGATACGCAGAGACACCTCCGATGCTGACGGAGCCATGAGCACACTATTGGGAGTCAAGGTGACGGAAAGGCAGGCGGAGGGGTGCTTGGAGGCACTGAATGCGCACGGGCGGCTTCTGGAGGTTGTGACGCTGCTGGTAGAAGACATTGTGTACCTTGCATGCCCTCAAGTGGGCCACGAGCGACATTTAGCACTCACGTCGACAAACGGCGCGAGCATGCTGCGACAGGGCAGCAAGCGACGCAGACTGCCGGGCCACGAGCAGGCCCAGCAAACGGGCATTGACAACGTGCATCTTGCTATGCACTCGCTTTTGGTGACTTTTGTGCGTGTATGTAAATACCTACGCACGCAGGAGGTGCTCAAGAACAGGACGATGTTGCTGCGACTGTTCAACAACAAGCTTGAGCGAGCGGCACGCAGGGCACAGCCGCGCATGTCGCCTGCCACCGTAGCTGCAGAGGTTGTGGACTCGTTTGCCACGGATGCGTTTGGCCAGAATGGCTTTGATTCGCTGATGAACGACGTCGGGGGCGGGTCGAGTGGGCTGCCGACTGGCCGCAAGCGCGACCGCGAAGAAGTGTTTGGCAACGAGGATGTACACGGACAGGACGAAGGGGAGAAAGCGACGCTGGCGAGGAACGGGAGTGGGCTCAGCGGGCAAAGCAGATGTGTGACTGGATGGCGCAGGTTGTTGGGCAACTGGTGCATGGGCGCAACACTCTGTGCATGCCAGGAGAACACTCGATCGAGAAGTTGAAGAAAGAAGCCAAGGATGGAAGCGATGTGCAGGACGGAACGGGTGGCACTCCACGAGGAGAAGGCAGAACGCCGGTATCCGGAGCGGGGGCGGATGTGTCTGCCACAGAGATGGTCACCGAAGAGCCGTCGAACGAGGAGGACATGTTGTCTTCGTTCCTGAACCTGGACATGCTGCAAGAGGACTCGGACGCAGGCATGGGGTTCCTGGCCGCGGATCTGGGTGAAGACGCAAACGGGAGCAGCAGCAGCAGCAGCAACAGCAATGGCAATGGCAATGGCAACGAAGGGAACAGCGACACGCGCGCATCGAAGAAAGTTGTGTTGGATGGAGGGCTTTCTGTGCACGAAAACACGGCAGAGAGTGTGTTGGAGGCTTTGTTTGACGTCAACGTGGCAGCGCTGGACACACCACCGGCAGACAGCGAAGAGTTGGTGCGATGGATGCGCTCTTTCTCCAAGGACAAGAGCGTGTGGCAGCTGGCAAACAGCATGCATGTGGTACTGAACAAAGTCGTGAAGGAGGTGGATCTACTGCTGACTCGACGGTCTGCAGAGGCGAGCGCACGACGGAGCGCAGAGGCACTGGTGGTCCGTCTGATGGCTATGGTACGTGCTGTGCCACACACAGCCGTGTGGCTGCATGGACTGCTAAACGCCACTCAGGTGAAGCATCTGCTGAGTGCACTGGGCGTGGACAACGACATTGCTCGGCGCGAGTTGACGCGGCTGCTGGAACTGCTGCGACAGCAGGTGTCGGCAGAGCAGAATGCAGTGGTGCAGTGGATTGAACACAGCCGCAGCACTGAACAGAGCCAGCAAGCACAGGCGGCAGCAGCAGCCAAGCTTGTGCGCGGATGCATCAGCGAGATCCACACGGATCGCACGCGGTTCCTGCTGCAACTGGACAGGAAGATGGGCGCTGTGCGTAGCAGCGTGCAGCGTTTGGGCATCCAACGCGTGTGCGACCTGTTTGCCTCGCAGCTTTGCGAGTACACGTCGAGCGACCCGTTTGACAGCGTGGAGATGGCCTGTGTCGTGGCTGCCCTTCTGAGCTGGAACGGAGGGTGCACACAGGCTCAGATGATGGAAACTCTGATTGGGCAGAGCTTGCCTGGGATCCTGGTGCGAGATGACCTGACCTCGTGGCAGTGTATGCGGCTTGCACACATGCTGGTGCTGTGCATGGTGAACACAGGCACGCTGGGCGAAGGTCGGTGGTTGCAGGACGTGGTCCAACTGAGTGCCGATGTGCTGGACGGCTGTGGCCCAGTCATGGTCGTCAACGAGAGGGAGGAACAAGAAAGCGCCGAGGAACGCGAGGCAAAGGAGCGCGAGCGCAGAGAACGTGAGATTTCCATCAGCTTCCTTGTGGACAGCATGCAAGAGGAGAGTGTGGACAGCGACACGGACGAGGCTGACGAGGAGGTGGAGCTGCTGCACCGCTTCCCTGCACACGTCACCTTTCCTGCGGTCGTGCTTACGCTGCTGTGTCGTGCCGGGGTGCCTGCAGACCAGAGCCAGGTGCTCATGGCATTGCTTAGCCACCCGTTGAAGCGGCTGGGACTGCAGCACCTCGTCCTGGGCCTGCAGCCCACCCGGGACCTCGCGCGCATGCTGCGAGGGCTGCTTGCGCTCGCATAGCAAATGGACATGATCAACGAATTCAACGAAGAGTGTGCGTGTCATACTTAGTTTGCATTGGCCATCTTGCGGAACGTGCTGCCTCCCTTGACCCCAGCGTAGGCTGTGCAAAGAGGGATGCGGAAGGCATGTGTGTCAGTGCGCGCGCTCTCTACGCGGCCTCGGCCTTGGTTGGGCACGCAACACATCGTCACATGCGCCTGTGTCCATGTAAGACCCGCAAACCTGGTTGAGCGCACGTGCACATGCACACGGAACGGACGACAGGCGAGCAAACGTACCGGAAATCCCGACACCAAACACGTAGAGGATCCTGTCCTGAATCTTGGCCAGGAACACGTCCTCCACGGTGTCAAACATGTGCGAGTGGGCTGCGTCGAGCAACAGCGCCTCGGTTTTGGCACCCTGAGCGTCGGATGTGCTGGACATGAGCGTGGAGCGAAAGGTTGGTGCGGCCGGTGGTGGTGCCTCCCGTGCCACCACAACAACCGCACAGCCAAAAACGACAACATGGACACGAAGAGCACATCGGAACGACCGCTGGTGATCGACTGCCACACGCACATCCTGCCCAAGGACCTGCAGGGCCTGGACGAAAAGTTTGGGTACGAAGGCTTCATCACGCTGGAGCACAACGAAGAGAAAAAGACAGCTGACATGATCCTGGCTGGCAAGAATTTCCGTAAGTGGAAACAAGAACCGCGTTGTACATTCACAAACAATGGCACCATGGACCCAGGGGCGCAAATCGCGGACCGGAACGAAACTGACACTGGCGAGGGCTGCCCGCCACCACACAGGCACGATTGAGTGCAACTGCTGGGACGCACAGACACGCATTGAGGAGTGCGACTCTGACGAGGTGGACGTGCAAGTGCTGTCGACGGTGCCGGTGATGTTCGGCTACTGGGCAAAGCCGGAGGACACGCTCGACCTGGCCATGTACCTGAACAACAACATCTCGCAAGCGGTGGCAGAGAACCCGTCACGGTACATTGGACTGGGCACGCTGCCTATGCAGGCGCCCGAGCTGGCTGTGCAGGAGCTGCGCCGTTGCGTGGAAGATTTGGGACTCGCCGGCATCCAAATCGGCTCGCACATCAACGACTGGAACCTGGACAACCCCGAGCTGTTCCCTGTGTATGAGGAGGCCGAGCGCCTGGGTGCCTGCATCTTTGTACACCCGTGGGGTAAGTATTGGGAGCGCGTGAACACTGCTACGCGAACACGCGGAAAATGCCCCTTTTTCTCTTGTGGCCGCTTTGCGCTAAACGGCAAAACGACCGCTCCGGCTGACCCCTGCGCCTCACAGACATGATGGGCAAGCAGAAGATGGAGAAGTACTGGCTGCCGTGGCTGGTTGGCATGCCTGCAGAGACATCGCTGGCTATCTGCTCCATGATCTTTGGCGGTGTGTTTGAGCGCTTCCCCAACCTGCGCGTGATGTTTGCCCATGGCGGTGGCTCGTTCCCTGCCACCATTGGCCGCATTGAGCATGGATTCAACGTGCGACCGGACCTGTGCCAGGTGGAGAACGACAAGAACCCGCGCGAGTATCTCGGCAAGTTCTACGTCGACAGCCTCGTGCACGACGAAACCATGCTCAAGTACCTGGTGGACCTCATGGGCGAAGACCACGTCGTGCTGGGCTCTGATTACCCGTTTCCTCTGGGCGAACACCACCCGGGCTCGCTGATCAAGAGCACCGACCTGGCCGAGGAGGTCCAGGCCAAACTGCTCGGTCAGAACGCACTTACCTGGCTCGGCGTCACTGCAGACCGCTTTGAGCGCCTTGAAAAGGGTCAGAGCAACTCGGTCGGCGAAGAGATCACCGATGCCGAGCTGCAGGAGTTGCAAGACGAGCTCAACGCCATCAAGCTGACAACGTAGATTGCACAGCAACAAACGACATCAACACAAGGTTCCACGTTCATTTCAATGCTCATCAATGCTCAAAACAGGCCGGCAAAGTCGTCCTTCTTGCTGTTGTTGCCCGAACCCGTCGATCCCTGCGAGAACGAGCCCGACAGCGACGAGTAGTTGCCGCCCGAGTTGTTGAAGCTGTTGTTCGACTGACTGCCTCCACCAAAGCCACCCGTGTTGCTCTGCTGTTGGTAGACACCCTGCGAGCCGTATCCGCCGTATCCGTTGTTCTGCTGCTGATATCCGCCTTGGTTGCCATATCCATCTTGGCTTCCATACCCTCCCTGGTTGCCATAGCCTCCTTGGTTGCCGTATCCGCCTTGGTTGCCGTATCCGCCTTGGCTTCCATAGCCGCCCTGGCTTCCATATCCACCCTGGTTGCCGTACCCTCCTTGGCTTCCATAGCCGCCTTGGTTGCCGTAGCCGCCTTGGCTTCCGTATCCGCCTTGGTTGCCGTACCCGCCCTGGTTGCCATACCCTCCTTGGTTCCCATATCCTCCCTGGTTCCCATAGCCGCCTTGGTTCCCATATCCTCCCTGGTTCCCATAGCCGCCTTGGTTCCCATAGCCTCCCTGGTTGCCAAAACCGCCCTGGTTGCCGAAACCTCCTTGGTTGCCAAAGCCGTCCTGGTTGCCACTGTTGTCGTTGCCTGAGTTGGACGTGTTGTACAGCGAAAGAATGTCCAGCTTGGAGTTGCCTGTGCTGCCCATGTCGCCTGTGGACTTGGCCTCCTCGATGCCCCCGCCGCCCATGCCGAATGCGCCGAGCAGTGCCCCGGCACCCTTTTCCATGGACTGCAGGTCGCCCGTGCTATGTACATTGCGCAGGCCGTCTTCCAGCTGGCTTCCACGGCCCGTCTTCTTTGTCGACGTCTCCCCGGCCAGGTTCAGCAGGTCAAAGTCGTCCACGAGGCTGTTTCCGCTTCCACTCAGACCACCGCCGCTGTTGCCTGTGTTGCCTCCGCTGGTCATGTCCGACGAATCATCGCCGCCAAACATGACCAGCATGTCCTGCTGCGAGTCCGACGAGCTTTCCTCCTGCTTCTTCTCCGCCCTGCTCACCTTGCCAGAGCGCTCCGCCTTGACTCCACTGCGTGACGACTCTTTCTCTGCGCGCTGCTGTGTGCGTCGGCGTGGCGTGCGTGTCGTCGACGTGCTCGTCTGCTTGCTCGTCTTCTCCACCACTTCCTCATCCTCATCCTCGCCCGAATCCTTCGACTCTTTCTCTTCCTTGTTCTGCTGCGCAGTTGTGGTGTCCCCGTGTGTGTGTGTGTGTCAGCATGCCGTCTTGTGCACCCTCCCCAATCTGTTGCGCTTCGGCTGCAACTTACACGCTTGCGAGTGCGTCTCTGCACAGTCCCCAGTCCCCGAGTACCATCATTCATGCAACGCGCCCCACGTGTCAGTTCCCAATGTGTTCTGTGGTGTTTACGTGCGACCTCTTTTGGGTTCGTTTGTGCCTCGCCGTACCTTTTTGCCATCTCCAGACTTGCCCGACGACGGCTTGCTGGCCAGAATCTCCGCGATCTGGTCCTCACTCGCCTTGTAGCGACCATGCTCGTACTTTGCACGCATCCATTGCTCCACCGTGCTGTATCGCGCATGTGGCATGCCAGTCACCCCTGTCAGTTTCCTTTGCCCCCGCCCTGTTCTTGGCACCCGTCCCGCAACGCGCAAAAAGTCCCTCTGGAACGCAAACGCCCTCCTTTTTGCCCTTCCCCTCCTTGCTTCCCCGCCACAACCTACTAGTCGTCTGTCGACGGCGTCGGCTTCTTCACATTCGACGGAGCGTTGGCCTCCCAAATCAGCCGTCCGTACGCGTTTCCCATGTTGTTGATGAACGCCACCTCCTTTGCTGACCAGAAATCCATCGTCGTCGACTTCACTTTGGTGATGTGCACCCCCAGCTTGCGGTGGATTCCACTGCATCGGATGCAGAAGAACACGCCAAGATTCGTCGACGCCCAACGAGGGCCTGTTTCCCCGCACGTCCCATCCCGCACATGCCCCACGCGTCAGCTAAACGCGTTCTTTCGCCTTGTCGGGCCGTTTCGTCTCTCGGCCAATTCCAGCCCCACTACCTACCCTTGGCGCCACACTCCACGCAGTACTGGTTCTCCTCCCGCTTCAGGATCTCCGTCAGCATCTTTTGATGCTTCTCCATCTTGCCCTTGTCCGACTTGTAGCTCATTGTGACGTTTGTTGGTGTTTGGATTGCCAGCGGCGGCGCCCCCCTCCAATCCACACACTCACTCACTCACCAACTCCCTCTGAAGCCACTCCCATTCGCCGTGCAGGGTCGTCAAAATGCAAAGCTTTCCGAATGCACGTCCATGCGTGGCTGGTCGGACGTGCGCCGGCGGTTGAACGCCGCAGCCTCCCTGTACACAGATGCCACAAGTGGATCGGGTCCACACGTCATCACAGCCACCTTCTCCAACCCATTGCTCTGCTGTGCAATCGTTTCCATCAGCGATGCAATGGGCGGACGACCGGAACGCAGCGACGGATTCGACGAGCCCAAGTCTCCCTTGGCCCGCGTCAGGTAGAACAGCGTCTCAAATGGCACCTTTGCTGCCGATCCTTCTGATGATACGTTGCCAGCCTCTACCGCTGCCAGGTTGTTCATCGGCTTGACACTCTGCACGCCGGGCGTGACCTCTTCTTCGTCCTCCTCCACTCCCTGCAATTCGTTTGCGGCAAACGACGTGCCTCGATGCAGCATGTTCAACGGTTGAAAGGCCACAGGCAGCGACTGTTCCTGCGTGGCAGCCTGCAACGCCTGCGTGCGCTCGTTGTCGCCTCCCGTCAGTGTGCGCTCTTTGTGCTGCCGCTCCAGATCCAATGTCTTGGCCTGCAGTCGTTCCACCACATCGTCTCCCTGGCCAGTTCCATCCGACAGCAAGGACAACGGCGACTTGACTTGTTCCGTCAGCGCCTCCAGAAGCACTTTGTCACGCACACTCCACACAAACATCACCTTTTGGAATGAACGCGCCCCTTCCGTGTACTGGCACACCATGCTGTTGAACAACGACTGCATCGGCGTGATGCCGATCCCTCCGCTGATCAGCAGCACACTGTCGTACTCGCTCACATCCAAGGACGGCCGCCCGTACGGCCCGTCCAGGTACATTGTGAACGACTCGCCCGGATTCTTCTCCACCTTGCGAATCAACGCACGTGTCCAGTTGCCCAGCAGCCGGATGCACACGACAATGGTCTCCTTGTCCTCTGGATGAGACGCAAATGAAAACGGATGCCACTCGACCGGCGACAGCGACGGGATCATCAAGAACGCGTACTGCCCAGCTTCGTACTCAAAGTCATCTGGACGTCCAATCGACAGACGCACCACGTCGCCAGGCAGCAGCTCCACCTTGTCCACACGGCACGCGTTTGTCATCGAGTTGGCCCGGAACAGCCAGTCCACCACATTGAAGATCACCGTGAACACCAGTGCCGTTGCCACATCGCCTTCGTGCAGCACGCCTGCACCCAGAAACACAATCGTCGCCACCAGATGGAAAAACATGAAAACGTTGAACAGGTGTCGGCGCAGCCAACCGAGAGAGGTCACAAACAATGCAACCGCGCCAATGGCCGAGATTGTTCCCCACATACGCTCCGAGTCTGCAAACAGCTCGTTCAGAAAGAAAGAACCGTGAATGAGAACCCCAGCCACAGCCAGGCGCCCAAAAAGCCGGTGCACGTACAACGCCCTCTCAAACGCCACCCCAAACACAATGTTCAGGATCCCATTACGGGACACCGGAATCATTGCCAACACGATCGGTGTGCTGATGAGGCCGCCCGTCTCTTCGTTGGCTTCGTCTCCGGAGGCCCGTCCCACTGCCACCGCTGCAAAAATCGCTGTGCAGAACACAGCCAGCAACAGTTCGCCCCACGTCATCTCCACCTTGCTGATAGGTCGCATCTTCAACCATGCTAGTCCGCCCGAAGACGACAGCTGCATCCAAGGTTTTCCCATGGTTGTTTTGAAAGATGCTCGTGAATTTTCCTGGTTCGGCAAACGCACTCGCCCCGCATCCACTTTCGAACCCCACACAAACACAAGTGCTGCGATGGACTCAACACTGCCTGTACATACGCCTGTGAAAGTTTGGTTGCACTACGCACCCTGTGGAGATTGGTTCTGGAACACCTGCCTTTTTTGGGCTACCTCGCCCCGTCACGCGCCCCATGCCCTGCTCCACTCCCAGCCAGCTTGGCAAGACGCTGCATGTCCACTTCCATGCGTGCTATCCTCCCCTGGCATGCTTCAAGCTCCTCCTGACACACTTGCAGCTCATGCTGAAGCTCCGCCACACGCAGCCTCTCCGACGACGCCTCCTTGCTCGACCTCGATGCGCTGGACGCAAACATGCGTGCCTCTTCCTCGCTCGCCTCCCTCCGTCGTGTTTCCCGAGCACACGCCTCCTTGGCCTCGCGCAACTGCGCGTTCAGGTCATCCTGCGCCCCCACTGCTGCATCACGCTCCGCCTCTGCTGCCTCCAACTGTTCCCGCCACCTTCGCGCCCTGTTCTCTGCTTGTGTCACCTTTTCCTCCAGCTCCTTTCCTCCGCTCGCCTTGTCTGCCACCGCCTCGTCTCGCTCTTTCTGTGCCACACGTACGTCCATTTGCAGCTTGTCCACGCGTGCCTGAAGCTCACGCCCACGCATTGCCTCTTCCCTCAATGCTTCTCCGCGTTCCCTCTCCACTCTCTGCAGCTCGGACACATCCTTGTTCCATCGCTGCCGCATCGATTCCCCTTCTGCTTCAGCGTCTCGTTTCCCAGCCTCTGCGACCTCTGCACGCTTCTCCATCTCGGTTGCCTGTTTCTTGACACGTCTTAGTTCCACCTGCAACTGCCGTTCCTGCACACTCTGCTCCCTCAGCGCCCGTTCCGCTTCCACAGCTCTTGCCTCGGCCCCAGCTCTACCTTCCTTCATCTCCTCCGCCGTCTTCTTCCACTCCTCCAACTCTCTTTCCACCCGCCTCACCTCTTCCTCCTTCTCCTTCAGTAGCACCGCGCTCGCCTGCAGTCTCTCCACGCGACCCTGCAAAGCCTCCGCCTCCCTGCGCACCACGGCATTCTCCTCCAAACACCGCTCCAATTCCATCCCCACCATCGCTCTCTCCGCCTCCAATTGTCCCATTGCTTCCCGCAGCGACTCTACCTCTCGGTGCATGTCGCTCGCCAGCTGCATCGCTTGACGCGCTCCCCGTACTTCATCTTCCGCCACCTCGGCCCGCTCTCGCCATCTCTTCCCTTCCATACGCGCCTTCTCCAACTCTCGCATCGCTTCCTGCACCTTGGAGCGCTCCTGTGCCACCACACTGTCCACAGACTTTGTGCCAGCTGCTCGCTGGGCAAGCAGCTCCTCCAGCTGCCCGTTGGTCGCTTGCAATGCCCTCAACTGTGCCTGCGCCCCAGAGAACGCCTCTTGCAGCCCATGCATCTCCTGTGTCATGGCTGCGTTTCGCTCTGACTGCCTGCGCACAGCCTCCTGCAAATGTTTCACTTGTGCCTCGCGCCCCTCCCATGCCTCGCGTATCGTCCTCTCTTGGCCACGTACACGCTCCAGCTCTTCCATGGTTTCTTCGTGTGCCCGTTTGAACGCCTGTGCCGTTTTGCTGGCCTGCTTCTGCTTCCCGGCCGCACTCCGTTTCCACGCCGCCAGCGTCTTCAGCTCCTTCTGCAGCCGCGACACCTTGCCCTTCAGCTCCCGTACCTCGTCCCCGTTCACACCTGTATTGACCTGCCCTTGTTGCTCCTCCATGGTTCCTCTGCGGACGCCTGCCAATCCAAACAAAGCACTTTTCTTTTGCCATGTCCAGCGCCGCTCCACATGACGCCTGGTCAGACGATGACGACGACTTTGCATCCGTCAAGCGCCAGCGCCAGTGGCGTGTTAACGAGTTTGACTCCTCCGACGAAGACTCCTACGACAACGATGTACGCTACGCCCCGCTTGCATGCCACCGCCCATGCGGTCCTCGTGTGCCTGCCAACAACGCTGACCCCGTCGCTCTCTGCAGCTCCCTGCCTTCCAGATGGCCACTGTCGACACCCAGTTCCTGCCCACAGATGCTGAGCCCCTCCTTGTGCTCACTCAGAGTCCAGGGTGCAAGGTCAACGGCAAGAAGCGAAACATGAAGGCTGATCTCGGTGCGTTTGTTTTCTTCCTTGCGCCTGATCCTGATCCTGATCACAACAAACCCCGCTGACCCCAGGTGCACCTCCATCCCCTTGCAGATGTCCTCCAAGACCTGGGCATCACAGAGGTCATTTCACTGCAGCCCGAACATGAACTCAATTGGTACGTGATGCTTGCTCGCCTACGAGAACGCCGCCTGTTTCCAGTCCGCCCTGCTGATCACCCCGCACCCTCTTTGCCCCGTCCTCGCTCCCGTCCCCACAGGATCAAATCCTCTCGGCTGTTTGCCGAGTACGACTTGCGTGGCATCCAGGTTCACCACTTTCCAATTGCCGACGATGCGCTGCCCACATCCGATCAGATCGATGACATTGTGCGTTGGGCTCTGTGATCACCCTCCTCTTCATTCAGCCCGCCCCTTCCCCCGCTCACACGTGTCTCCTCCCTGCAATTTTACCCCCGCGTTTCCTCAGATTCCCCTTCTAAGCGACCGCCTGCATGAGAATGCTCGCATCGCTATCCAATGCTACAACATCCTCGGCCGCTCCAGCGTCATCCTCGCCACCTACCTTTTCCACACCACCGACCTCGATGGCCAGTCTGTCATCGACTGCATCCGTGACATGCTCGGACATGCTGCACTGCAGACCATCAAGCAGTACAACTTTGTGTACAACTACCGCCAGCTGGGTGCCGAGGAGACCAGCCACCCGTCGTCCACCGCCACCCACAGCTCTTCCGCCGAAAAACATGTCGCTTCCTCCTTTGACACAAACGCCACTTCGGCACGATTCCACAACTCTGCTACCCTCTCCTTCTACGGTGATGACGACGACGACTATTTTGAGGAGCCCGCAGACGACCATCTGCCCGGCTTCTCGCCCAGCAACAACACTGCAGACGACACGGAAACCGAAAATGTGGACGAGGACACTCTGGGCGTTGTGGCTCGTCTGCCAACCTCCTCCCAACGCAAGGTCTTCTCCCGCCGTCTCGACTTTGGCGACAGTGACGACGACAGCGGCAAACCCTCACCCGTCCGCACCGCCCTTCGTTTCGACGCCCTCGACCAGGACGACCCACAAGGCGAATCTCTGGACAACCGTGGCAACGTCCTCCGCGACTCGCAGAAACGCAACCGCGAAGACTTTCTCGATCCACGATGACCGCCTGCGCAAACAAAACAAAATCTTCCATTGTTGCTCTGTGTTCACCCATGCCCTCCCCCCAATCCCCTCGCACTACGCACGCCGCCACTCATCGTTCGCAGGTGGCTCGTCATCTTGACCCGCTGCAGCTGCGCTGCCTGTGAAAACGAATTCACTGCACGCGGCGACAGTTCTCCGGTTGGTCGCAGACCACTGCTCATCGTGCGGCCCAGCGTGTTTCCTCGTACACGTGCCTCCTCTTTGTTCTTGCTTGTCACTGCCCCCAGAGCCCGCTGGAATCGACGCCGCGTCAATTCGTGCCTCTCCATCGCCCGCTGCCTTTCCTTCGTCTCTGCCTCTCGTTTTGCCTTTCGTGCCGCCAGCTGTCGTTCCCGCTTCTCTGCTCGCTTCCGTTGCATCATTTCGCTTTTTCGCCGCACCTCTTCCATCAGCTCCTCCTCGCTCATCTGCCCGGCCGCGCTCACCTTTTCTCCACCACCTCCTGCGCCCGTTCCACTCAGACTGGACGAGTCCACATTGCCGATAAACCGCATCCTCTCTGCCATCTGTTTCTCCTTCTTCCTCTTTGACCCTTGCCGCAGCTTCTTCAACTCGTAGTCTCGCGCCATCTCCTCCAGCTCAGGCGAGTGCAGCGCTCGCTCCGCCTCCTCCCCCTTGCGAGGCGACCGGATCACAAATCCAGGCACGTGCATGAAACTCACTCCCGCTTGTGGACTGTGGCTTTCGTCAAACCGTCGTTCCAGCAACGCTTGTGCGTGTGCCAGCGTGCCTGCAAATCCACTCCGTCCTTTGGCTTCCCGCTCCGCCTCTGCCTCTTCCCGCCGCTTCACAGCTGCCAGCTTGCGTTGCCTCCCTGCGTTCAGTTCCAACGCTTTGACTCCCGCCAGGATGTCTTCCTCTTCTTCCTCTTTGTTGCCATCCTCTTGAGCGCAGCACGTCCAGCACGCTGCCCAGCACTCCACTCCCTGCTGCCGCCGCTTTCGACTTGCCCTTGTTGCTCTCATTGCGCACGTTTCCACCTCCGCTGCTGCTGCTGCTGCGACCTCTCCTGCCTCCCTGCCCACCGTCTGCCCCTGAAGTGCCTTGTTGGCCCCGGATCGTCCCGCTAATCTCGTACTCCAGTCCACTTCGATGGTGCGCAAAGAATTGCATGACCCCTTGCAGCATTCCACTCCCATAGTTGCGCTCCATTTCCTCCGCCTCCAGCTTGTCCGACTTCCACACTGTGATTTCCTGCGCCCGAATCCGCACCTTGCCCGCAAACGTGAATGTCTCCACTCCCTGTACTGTGCCCTTGTTCACTCGATCCATGTACGTGCCGCCCACCTTTACGCACTTGGCCCCGGGCACCTCCAGCTTAAAGTCCACCACGTCGCCCACCAAGATGTTCGGCGTCACCGGCGCATACACATAGCCCGCAAAGTGGTAGTACATGTTTGGGAACAGCACCTCCGTACTAATCACCCGGTGCGCCTCGATGCTGATGCTCCCAATGTTTTCGTAGTCCGCAAAAAGCACCAGCGTGTGCTTCCCGCGCCGATCAAAGTACAACACCAGTTCCACCAGCGCCCGGCGGTCCATGTGCGCAGGCACGTGGTGAACCAACACCCGTTTGCGGTCCGACACGTCGTCGTCGTGGTACAGCTGCGCACTCAACGACTTGCCCTGCGGGTTGGCGAACCGCATCCGCAGCAATGGCTCCTCGCAAATCACAGGCTGCGACACGTGTGACACGGGATACACCAGATCCGTGTCCAGTTCGATGTCTGTCACGTTCAGCGCATGCGACGCCTCCCCCATCTCCGCCAGCTCCACAGCAAGCACGTTTACGTTGTCGTTGCTGTTGCGCACCACCGGAATCTCTCGAAACCGTGTAGCCGTCACCATTGTGCACACCCAGTCGTACGCCTGATGCTGACCCAGCCCCACTCCCATCAGTGTGTCCTCCTTCCGCATCAGATTCGTCCTGTGACCGCGTGTTTCCACCCCGTCGTCCACCAACAAGTACATCACAATGTCCCGCGGCTGCCACAGTCCGTACGCAAGATTCTCCGTGCACCCGGACCACCCACTTCCAAACTCCCCGTACTTCTGGCACCGTTCCGACGGTCCGCCTCCGTGGGTGCTTCCGTGTCCCGTTCTGCCCGTCGACCCCAAATCCGCACAGTGATCCCTCGCCGCCAGCGACAACCCTCGCGAGTATTCCAGTGCACGCACAGGCTTCTGCTCACGTAGCCATACGGCTGCCTCTTTAAACACGGCGGGGCCTTCCCGCAACTGCACTCCTGGATGGTGCTTGTGCCGTCGCCACACTCCCAGATGATCCACATGTGCCTCCAACTCTGCCTCCAGCATCTTCGCATACCCACGCGGGTTCGTACGCGCCAGATTCACCTCCTGTACAATGGCCAGCTCCACACTCAGCAACTCCGCAGGTGTTTCGGCAACCTCCATTTTCAGCGCGTACGGCCGCGGCAGCTCAAACTCTGTTGGCTCGGGTGTTTTGACTTCCGGTGAAGGCGTACTTGGTGGCGACGGCGACGGCGTCGGCGTGCGACGTCGAATGACTTCGTTGTCCCCAGCGTCCTCCCTCTCTTCCTCCTCGGACACACCTCCGTGTGCCTCCTCGTCTGTACCATCCTCCCGATCATCTGCGAGTCCCCTTTCGTCTTCGTCTTGCTCCCTCCCATCCTCCTCGTTCTCGCCGTCCTCCCGTTCACGTCCATCGATTTCGTCGTCTTCGGTCTCCCCTCCCTTGCTCGCTGCCTCCTTCTGCTCCATCTGCCGCATCCAGGTGCCCAGCTTTCCTCCTTTGTGTTCCCTCCCTCCGTCGTTGCGCTCCTCTCGCTCCAGCACCTCGTCGTCGTCCACCTCCGTTTGCCACTCAATCGGTTCCAGTGGCGCAGGCGCACGCATGCGCTCGATTGGTGTCATGAATTCCTCCTCTCCGGTATCTTCGCGTGACTCGCTGGCCTTCATCACCATCTGCTTGCTCTCATTGGCCTCCTTTGCCACTCCAGAGCCCTCTCCGACGCGTCGACCGTTGCTCCTCTGCTTCTCTTTCCCACGCCTGCCCGTCTCGTCTCCACTCTGTGTACTCCGTGCACTCTTGGATCCTTTCTGCTCTTCCTGTGCTTCACCTGTGCTTGCAGTGACTTCAGGCTGTGTCTGTGCTGCCTCCGCACCACGCTCCTCGCCTCCCGTGTTTGTCTCGCTCGTCGTCCGTGGCGGTTCTGGCGCCGCTGTTGTGTACAATGCCTTGATTTTCTCCTTGCGCTCCCTCCCCTCCTTGCTCTCACGCACAGTCATCTTTCCTCCGCCCTGCATGCTCGCATTCAGCTCGTTGCGAATGTCTTTGAACGACCGTTTGGGCTTGCGTTTCCTCCCTGCCCGACCCTCCAGCTTGTGGTCCACCTTTGCCTCCACTAGTTTCGGGAAACGCGAGTACCCCTCCCTTTCGCCTGTACCACCTTCCTCCTCCTCCTCCTTCTTCCTCTCCCGCCGTTCCCGCCGCGATTTCGCTCGCCGCCGATACGACTCACTGTACAGCTCCACGCCAACCTCCACCTCCACGTCCTCCCGTTTCCGTCTTCCCTCCTCCCGCTTGCTGGCCTTTAGGTCGTCCACCAGCCATCCATACTCCTGCGAATTGGCCATGGTGCACGGAGGAAAGGGCCAAAAACGGACTTTCTCGCTTTGTTGTTGTACAACCATCGCACACCACACCACCAAACACCAGCACACCACTCTTTGCTTTTTGCTTGCTTAGTTGCTCAGCATCCACGGCACTGTCTGGTGCGTGAGAAGGAAACGGCGCACGGCCCGCTGCAACACCAGAGTGTTTGCAGCAATCTCCTCCTGCCGTGCCTTGGGGTGATCCAGCTCCGCTTTGACCATTCTGTCCTGCCTTTTGCTGCCATAGAAGCTGCTCTCGCGCAGCATGCGCTGCACATGTGCCACCACGTCCCCAAAGTAGTCCACTGGAAACTCACCCAGCACCGTGTGCTCCTCCACGTGCACTCGCACCGCCATGGCCAACGCTTGTCCCATCAGAAACAGCATGCGGTCACCATTGCTCCCTTGCACCACCTCCTTTTCCAGTTCCAGGCACAGTCGCCGTGTGCGCTGCTGCCACAGTTGTGCTCGGTGATGCTTCACCAGTGGCAGGTTGTCAAGCCTCTCCTGTGCCTGCTCACCCAGTTTCTGCACCCTGCCCAGCGTGCCTCCGTCCACCAGCTGCTCCAGCAGGCCTTCTGTTTCACGCCGCGTCAGCGGGAAGCGCGAGCCGCTCACCAGCGAGCCCAGATGCCTCACAAAGTACAGGTTCAGGTCCATGTACGTCAGCATGTTGTCCCAGCTCAACCTGTACGCCAGATGCGACTCATACGTGCTGCTCACAGTGCTCGCCTGCTCGTGCACACAACGCCAAAACACGCCAACCACCTCCTCGTCGGGCCTCTCTGCATACTCCCGCTTCATCAGCTGCCGGAATGCGTCCAAGCTCACGCTCGCATACTCGCCTGCCTCACCCGTCCATCCGCCCGCCTCTTTGAACGCTGCCTCCAACGACGCCACCTGTGGCACGTACGACTTGTCGATGAACCACACCACCATCTGTTGACAGCACTTGGCGTACGGCAGTCGCGACTCCACTGTGTTGGGCAGCCCCGTCATCAAACTCGCCTCGTGACTCGGTGTCTGCTCCGCCTTGGACCGCAGCACCTTTTCCATGTGATGACGCTCGTTGCTGCGCATCTGCGGGAAGAACACGTCCAGCGCGTCCACTGCACGCTGCAACGATACCCATTGCGGATGCTGGCTGGCACTGTCTGGTACGTACGTGATGCCCACGCCGTTCTCAGCAAAGTAGTGTTCCAGATGCAACAGAAAGTCCAACGCAGCCACGGGGTTCACCTCGTCCAAGAATGTGCAAAAAAGGTTGATCCACACACGTCCGGAACGCAGAGAGTCGCATCCTTGCAACAGATGCATGCACTGCCTGTCTGCAAGCTCCTTCTGTCCCGTGCGCCCAAGGAAATACTTGTACACAAGTTCTGGGAATCGAGCACCCAGCACGTCGCCCGTCAGCACAGACACATCCTGCGTTTGGATGTCCTGCACCTGCCGAAACCGCATGCGGTACACACCCCGGATGTGTGTGCACATCCACTTGAAGCTGCGACCACCTGCTTGTGCACTCCCGTCCCAATCCACACCGCTGGCCTGTGCTGCACATCGCCACATCAGCGGATGGTCGTGTGCTGTCCCAATCAGTCCCGAACTCTTGGCCGCACGCAGTTTCGTCACATGCGACACCAGAATCTGTCGCTCCAACGCGTCGCACTCGTCCTTGATGGTCGCCACGTCGTTCGACACCTTGCTGCTGCGTCGCATATCGTCCATGAAGCTGTTTGTCCGCCTTGGCCTGCTCTTCAGCATGGCCACGCTTCCCTTGCGCGCCGCCACGGCACGCTCCCTTTCCGATTGCAACAGCGGCTTTCCCACGCTTCCCCGCTCCTGCTCCTCCTCATCCTCCTCCACGCCGTGGATCCCAGAGGTTCCCTCGTCCTCCTCGTCAGACACCTCCCCGTGGTCCAGCTGCCCGTCCAAGTCGTCACTGCGATTGCCACGGCGGTCTCGACGAAACTGCACCGAACGGCGCAGAAACTCTGTTTCGTCCATCAAATCCTTGATTTCGCCCAGCATCAGCAGACGCTCCATGTCCCAGCGCTCGTCGCCGCTGCCGGAGAAGAGCGAGTGGTGATGGAAGCTGAGCACATCGTCGTCGTCGTCGTCGTCGTCGTGTCCTCCATGGCCAACAAGGATGCTGCGTTCCATCTGCTGCCGCATCTTGGCCATGTCTTCCTTCATGACTTGGATGGTGCTGTCACGCATCTGCACCTGATCGTTGGCTGTGGCCAGCGACGCCTCGGCCTTCTCCAGCTTGCTCTCCAGGCCCCGGATGTGTTCTTTGTACAATTCAAACTGGGTCACAAACTGGTCGATGCGTTTCTGTTGCGATTCCACCAGCCTGCTGCCCGACACTTCCTGCTGTTCGTTGAACATGGTAAAGAAGCGCAACTCCTGGTCGTGGGACTCCAACAGGCCCTCCACGTGCTTGATGTGCATCTCCAGCATCTGCTCACGATACTGGTAGTGTGAACGCACCTCTTGGATCTTGTCCATGGCCTCGCCCAACTCTACCTCCCCACGCTGCCGCTGCACCTCCAAGTTCACTCGCAGCTCATGCGATCGCTCCATCATCACGGTGGCAATCTCCATACTGCGCCTCCAAATCGCCTCGTTCAGCTTGCGTCCCACCTCCTGCACGTTTGTCTGCGTGCTCCTCTCCCGCATCGCCTCCAGGACCTCCCGCTGTAGGGCGTCATACAACGCCAATTCCTGCGCCAGATCCTCCGGCCGCATGGCCACCTTGCGAACGCGCTGGTTTGTGTTGACCACGCGCTGTTGCATGCGACGCCGCAACTGCACAAGGCCCTCCTGAAACTCGATGATGGCCATGCGCACTCTGTCCGGCGTGGCCGAGCTGCGCGACACATCCACTAGCGTCCTCTCCATAGCTCCAAACGTCGCCTTGGCCTCGTCTGTGGTGTCTCGCACCAGCTTCAGCGGGTTCAGATGGTCAGGCAGGGCAACCTTGACAAACTGCTCCACATCATCCTCTGCTCGCTGACGTGCCACCTCCACCTGCTGCACCAGGGCCTTTGGTTTGCGCACATCCACTTTGGCACTCGTCGAACGCACCATTTGGCTCTGGCTGCCACTGCGTGGTGGCCGCGATCCCGCCGACGAGGACAGGGACATCGATGTCCGTGCACGCGGTTCCTCCTCATGTTTCCCCACGTCGTTGTCGTCGCCCTGCAACCCGGGGAACATGTTCCCGCTGCTGCTCGAATGGACGCCGGCGCTCTGTGCCCTGGCTGTGTGGCGTCGTGTTGTGGCCTCCTCCTCGTCCTCCTCCTCTGTTTGTACGCGGCTCCTCGACTTGCTGCTGCCATCACGATACACATCCATCGAGGTGGTGGGTCGCCTGTTGTATCCGAGCACCGTTTCCGAGCGAGCGTGGCCTTGCGACGACTGTGCGGCACCCGTCCCTCGTGATCCGCCGCGACTGTGCAGCGATGTCCGCCTTGCCGATGCGTGTGCACTTTGAGGCGCACGTGCCCGCACCTGCTCTTCACCCTGCGACTTGCCTGCGGCGTGCGCTGATGCACGGCGACTGGCGCGCCGTTGCAATGCACGCTGGGTGCGTTTCTCTTCCTCCATCACCGTTTGCTCACGATCCAACTTGGATCCTGCCGAGCGCCCGCGCGATCGTTCGTATGCACTCTTTGCTCGTTGAGGCGGAGCAGTGGCATTCAGCTTGCGCCCAGACATCCCATTTTCTCCGCCACCCTTTGTGGTGTACCAATGGTCAGGACGCCAATCCAGGCTTGCTGTGTTGCCCTCTGCACGTGAACGGGCCTGCAGACGGCGCAGTTCTCGCAGATTCATCTCGACACTGTGTGCCAACTCTTCGTCCACCTGCCCGTCTCCCTCCTCGTTGTGGTTGCCATTGCGAGATCGCTGCGGCGCTTCGGAGGACTCGGCCTCTTCCAACGCCCACTGGCTGATACCGTCCGTGTCGCCAGGACGCGTGCGCACGGCCGATGCGTAGTCATCCACCGACCGAAACACCCCAGTGCCGCTGCCGTTGCCATGGCTGCTGGTCTTTGGACGCCTTCGTACGCTTCCACTGGCAGTCTGAGCTCGCCTGTGCTCCCCGTGCTGTGTGTGCTGTTGTTGTTGATGCGCCGCTGCTCTTCCTGACCCTTGTGCGAGTGCGCGTGAGTCCCCATCTGTGTTTTGCTTGTCCACAATGCCCACACTGAGGCGTCGTTTAAGCTCCTGTTCGTGGCTGGAGGGCAGCATGGCCACAACGAGCACATCGTCGCTGTGTCTTCGCTTGCCTTCTGCGCCGCCGCTTCCATGGCCACCACCGTTGCTGGTGGTGCCTCCATGGCCCGGCGATGTCTCCACCATGTGCATTGGGTCCAGGCGTCTGTGAGTGTGTCCGCTGACTCTCATCAACAGTTTGTCGTCCTGCACAATGGCATCCTGCTGCAGATCTTCGCTGTTTTCCTGACCCAGTTCCAGCGACTTTGCCAGCGTCGCCATCTCCTCCTCGTTCAACGAGGAACCAAACACTTCTTTCAGTGACGACGCCGATCCACTGCTGCGTTGCCGCACTGTTTCCGCCTCTCCCGTCAGTGGCCGTCGTGTGGCGCCGGCCGTTTTGCTACGCCGCTTCCCAGTGTTGCTCTGCCCGCTTTCGGCGCGTTCATGCTTGCGCAGCCAGTCTGGCTTGGCATTGCGCACCCCAATGTCTTTACGCGTCATTCCACGTTTTCCCGTGGACGGCAATTGCACAGCCGCGCGTCCCGGGCTGCCGGTTGCATCGACGCCGCCACCCGTTGACCCGCCCCTCGCGTTTCGCCCGTTCCGCTTCGATCGCCGCTTCTTGTTCGCCCGCGTTGCTCCCACGGGCTTTCCATCATCGCCCATGTCCCTTAGTCCGCTGTAGGTCTGCGGTGCAAACATGCGTCCCCCTGCTGCAGCGCCGTTCGGTTTGCCGCCCGCCACTCGTCCCTTGCCGCCTTCAAACATCTGCCTGCTCCCTTGCTGCTGCGATGAAACTCCTTCGTGAGAGTGCTCTTCATGTGATTCGTCTTCCGAGCGACTTTCACTCTCGGTGGTGTCGTCTTCTACGCTACCCGCGCCGTGGCTGCTGCTGGAGGCGGCCGGAACGCGTCCCTGGACCCGGTTGCTGCCGTCAGCGCCATTGCCACCTGCCAGAAGCGAGGTGGTGTGCAGAGATCCGTGCAGTAAGGATGCAGGGCCGTCGGATGCAGTGGCATCTGGTCGCACCACGCTCATGGGGGGCCAAACGAAACCAGAAAATCCTTTGGACCGGCCATGGCAACCATGTTTGTGGCCACCATGGCCTTCTCCGAGGGGTCCTTTGAGATGAAAGTGGGCGACGTGGTCCACGTGGCAGACACCAACCAGGACATGTCAGCGGGGGCACTGTCTGTACAGTTGGACTCTGGAGAACGGGCCACAGTGCCCAAAGGTGTGTTTGCCGCGCGGTGTCACCAACGGCCAATCCGTACACCCTCCACAGGTGACCCGAATCTGACCCTCACTCGACTAACTTCCATCCTATGTGGCCCACATGGCCTCATGTGTGTGTCCCTCCATCCACAGACCATTTGATGCCGTTGTCGTCAAGTGTGGCGTCGGCGTTGTCGAGCAGCAGCCGCAGCAGCAAACGAGGCCCCAGCACGCCCGCAGCCAAACGCAAGGTCAGCTTTGAATCCATGTCTGCCGGCAGTGTGAGTGGCAGCAGCAGTAGCGGGTCGGCAGGTGGCACAGAGACGGGGACACCCGTGCAGACGAGCCGTTCGAGTGTCCTTGCAGGCGGAGTGACGACAAGCACGCCCTTTCCGTCCACACCAGGGCTGTCCAGCAGCACACTGAGCATGCTGGGCACAAGCACAGGCGCCATCAATACCAGTGCAGTCGACGTGGGCACCATTGCCAATGGCAAGGCCACCACCGGCAAGGGGGCCGGCGCCTTGTACAAAGCCAGCGAGTTTGTAGTGGGCACGCCGTCCTACTCTCGCTACCTTTCCTCCAGCCTGGACAGCAGCAAACTGTACGGCAGCCTGCACACAAATGCCAACAACAACAACAACAACAACAACAACAGTGACAGCAGTCTGCACACCAGTGCGTTGCTCGACACGAGCACGCAACGCAACACAAACACAAACAGCTTGACTCAATCCATTATGCACCAGGGCGAACTCGACGACCTGCTGCGCCAAAACACCCAGCGCTTCCACAAGCTGGAAGTCACCCTCATGCAGCTTGGCGAATCGCTCAAAGAGTGTGAGTCGCAGAACGACCAGATGAACGCAAACATCGCCAAGCTCGACGAGTTTCTCAACGAACAGAAGCAAAAGTGGCGCAAGCTGACTGCCGAACAAATGGACGTGCTGGAATGATTAGATGGAATGATGATGCAAAAATACACTGGGCTCCCTCATCCACTACTGCTGGCGGCAGCAGCAGCGGCATCCAAGCGTTCAATTTCGGCGACCACCAGTCCCGTCATGGCATCGTCCGGTGAAACGACGAGCAAGTCAAACTTGTTGTCGTCGTCGTCGTTCACACCCAGCACCTGGATGGTGGTATGGTCGTCCTTGCCAAACACCAGGCCCTCACGTTCGTCCATGGTCACCGAGTCGGGAAGGTGAAACACACAGGTGTGGCCAGCGGCCAACGCAGCCGTCTGCGGCACACCGAACAATTGTCGCACAAACGAAGCGTTGGCTTTGGCATTGCCTTTGGTTGCCGTTGCTTCTGCCTCCTCATCAGCAAGATGGCGTGCCAGCTGGTGCAACAGGTACACTCCAAACACACGCTTGGTGGTCAGCATCTGTCCCGTGCCGGGCGACGGGAAGCTGACCGACACCTGCACATTAAACTGCCGCACACCCTGCGTCTCAATGTCCATGTGTACCAAGCGTGTTTCAAACGCGGCCATGGTGAAGGGCTCCAACACCTCCTGCGGTTCCACCGTCACTGTTGCATCGTCCAACGCCTCACCCTGCGCGCGTGCGTGTGTGCAGACGGGTGCATGTGTAAACAATCGTGCGTGGGGCTGTGTGAATTCCTGTCCGCACGTGTCTGCTGACTGTACTGTGAGCGCGCACTCACCTCTGGGCCTTTGTGGCGCGTCGCCACTTCCAGCCGTGTTTGCTCGATGGGGAAGCGTGATCGGTTGTTGATTTCCACAGTGGCCTTGACCCCGGCTCCTGTGGACTTGTTCATGTGTACGTTGCACACTGAAGCGGCAAAGATGTCAGCCAGGACCCAGTTTCTGCGCACGCCCGCCCCGCGATCTCCCGCGTCCGCTTCAAACCTACCCACTCGCATGTTTTGCACAAGAAACTCTTCCATGACGCTGTTCAAGGTGCCCATCATGCTCACCGACTGCTGCAGCGTGCCCACCATGTTTGTGTATGTGCTTGCAAACGATCCCTGCAGTCCCGCCACGGTTTGTGCCAGTGCTCCCAGCGCCTGTGTGTTGCTGCTGTTGCCCTCTGACCCGTCCTGCGTCTCTGCCTGACCCTTTCCCTCCTCATTCGCCTGCGTCTCCAATGGTTCTGCCTTGGCGTCCTTCTCCGACATGTCGAGCAACCCAAAAGCAAGATGGTTGGTTTGCCCCTCGCTCTCGTTCACCCCCGCTTCGACCCGGTCAACCCCGCCACCCACTCACACGCCCCTCACACATCCCAGTTCAACTCTGCGTTCCCGCCGCGAGCCCTAAAAGCGCGTGCGGGTTCGTCGAGTGGCACAGGCGGCGGAGGAAGCCGAGGCCCAGCACGAGGAAGCAAACAGATCGGCCAAGCAAAGCGGGATCTGCAGAAGCGCATGCAGCGCATGCGTGAAAAGGAGCGCAAACAATTGGAGGCTGCATCCACGCTGGGCATCCAGGCCAGCACCGACGAGGGGGGCCGACGCAAAGCCGTAAGTGCTCGCATCGACCGTTGCTCGCTTCCGTTCGGCCTTTCCCTCCTTCTCATGTGCCAACACATCGCTCATTTGCTCACACTCGATGCCATGGATCGCCCACACACCTGCATTCCACCCTCCCCCCCATGCCCGTGCCGCAGACCATCACCCCCATCAGCAGGGAGGGCGACCGATTCGAAGCCATGGTCGCCAGCGAAGAGGAGGCGAAGAAGCGCCGGGCAGAGTTTGAGGCCAAGCAGGCAAAGCGAGAGGCGCGGATGCTTGAGCGCACCCTGGATGGATTCAAGCTGGTGCGTGTCCTTGTCTTGGCCCCTGTGGTGTGCGTGTGCGTGTCCATCGGATGGACAGGAGCAAGTGGACGCTGACACACTTTCTCTCTCCTCGCCCCACGCAGCTCGACGCTGCCGGAGTCGACCATCCGAAGCAGGCAGAGATGGCGGATATGAATAACCATGGCCTGCGCTATGTGGAAACCCAGGATCTGGGCCTTTTTGTGAATCTGACTTATTTGGACCTCGGCGACAACCAGGTGGACCTGACTCAGCTGGCCGCCCTGCCCGTGCTGGAAGAACTGCACCTTCACTGCAACGGCCAGCACCAGCTTTTTGTAGCTCCAGGCACATTCGAGAACCTGCAGGTGCTTGATCTGGCATACAACGATCTCACAGAGGATGCGGTCGCCGAACTCGCCAAGATGCAATCCTTGCGTGAGCTCGACCTGTCTTACAACAACCTCAAACGGCTGCCACCGTCCATGGACGATTTCGCCGCGCTGGAGAGCCTCATTCTGAGCAACAACAAGCTGGGCAGCGGGTCCAAGGAAACGGTGGAGGCCAATGTGTATGCACTTGGCAGCATTCCTCACCTGCAGATGCTCAATCTGAACGGCAACGGTATCAGTACGCTGCCTGCACTGCACTCAGACCTGTTTGTGGAGCTGGTTGTGTTGACACTAGCGGAGAATGCGCTGGAGCACGAAGAGGACCTGTTGCCGCTTGCTCGCATGCCGTCCCTGACCCATCTCATTCTGTGGGACAACCCTGTGTTGCAACGCAAGCGCAGCCGCAACCTGCCTGAGCTGGTCGACGCGTTTGGTGAGCGTCAGGTGTTCATCGCCCTCAGCGCAAAGGTGTTGGCGAAGCCCAAGCCCACCCTAGAGTGGACTCCCAAGGATCTGATCCACATCACAGACAATCTGCCCACGCTGCACAAGCAGGGCCTGTACAAACACCACTACGAGTCCTACGAGGGGGTCACTCACCTGCAGGAGCAGAAGGCCAAGGAGCACGCAAACTCGCTCAAACTCAAGGGCAAACGCAGACACGGAGACACACAGGACTTGGGTGACGCCGACCACGCCGGAATGACATCGACAGGCGAGCAACTGGACGACAGCAGCGTGTTTCTTACCCAGGTTCCTGGCCAGCTGGCCGATCAGGAGGAATCGCTACTGCATCTGGACAACCATCCTCCCGAGTTGCAGTTGGACGACCATCCGATGCTGGTCAAGCTGGGCGACCGTGTGGACAGTGCCATTGCCTCCGGGGACATCCGAGCTGTGTACGCTGCGCTGCGGCACGTGATCGAACATCCGCTGTCGTACACATTTTCCGATCCCAGCACACACAGGTTCGAACGCACCACCACAGCCCAGCAGCGTCGATTGGTGGGAGATGCAGCCGATGCACAGGACGTGGACGTATGGCAACTGACTCCGGAAAAGAGAAGCACGTGGACAGGTGTCAGCACAGCCGACGGCAAGCGAGCTTGGCGCTCTCCACGCACGTTTGACTCGTCGTTCAGTGGCACCCGGGACAGATTGGGTCGTCTGGCGAACAATGGCAAAGAGGAGGGCGGGGCGGATGCAGACGAGGAGTCCGAGCGCGCAGCAGGACGTACAGAGGACATGCTTGCGTCTGTGGACGAGGTCATTCACAACATGAAGGAGAGGCTGGAGAGTGTGGAGGTCAATTTGGACACGGTGCTACGCCAGCAGGACTCTCTGACGTCGTACCCTGGCACCGCAAAGCTCGTCAACGAGGCGCAAGAGCTGTACACGACGCTGGTGGACAAGAGCAAGAGCACGCGAAGGAGAGAGAACAAGAATTGAACAAAGGGACGCGGTCAGTTTGTCACACGCGCAACGGCAGTACCTGCGTGTCTTGCTGTGATTGTGTGCAGTGCGTCCGCGTGCGCCGTCAAATCCACACACTGGGACCATGAACGTCACCGAGGCGGAGATGGAAGTGCTGCTGAGTGTGGCGGGTGTGGATATCACCGCCAAGGATGGTTCGATGTGGGTGGCTCATGTGGCCATCACATCCATGTCGCTGCTGTGCATCTACATGGGCGCGTACGCTGGGCTCCACGAAAAGGAGGCCGAACAGATGAAGCAGAGCGACGCCATGAAGTTCCCTGTGGTGGCTGGTTCCTTCCTTCTCTTTCTGTACGCCTGTTTCAAGCTGCTTCCCCGCGAGGTCGTCAACCAGCTGCTCATGCTGTACATTCTCGGCGTCGGCATCTTTGCCGTTGCCTCCACCGTCTCCCTCGTCCTGCGCTCCCTTGTGCCCTCCTCCTGGTACAATGCAGACGTCGAGTACGAATATTCTTTCCACTGGGACGGCTTCAGCTTCCTCGACTGTACGTGTGAGCGCGGTGGCGCTGGGGTACCCCTCGCGTGACGTGGCCCCTCCTGCATGTTCACCGCCGTCTTGCTCGGCATTGCGACCACTGCTGACACAACGCATGCCACACACACA
Organism: Mantamonas sphyraenae; assembly: GCA_026936335.1. NCBI lineage: Eukaryota > Mantamonadidae > Mantamonas > Mantamonas sphyraenae. The sequence goes on along the minus strand of JAPMXV010000059.1, from coordinate 242,725 downwards.
CCGTAAACACAGTCGACATCACCTTGGATGCGTTGGATTTCCCTGCCCTGCTCGTGACGCTGGCCCTGGAGGTGTGGTACGCTCAGACGAAGCATTGGATGGCAAACAACCTCATCGGCATTGCTTTTGCCGTGCAAGGAATCCAGTTTTTGGACGCAGGAGCATACACAACGGCCGCCATGCTCCTCGGTGGTCTTTTCTTCTACGACATCTACTTTGTGTTCTTCACCGAGGTGATGGTCACCGTTGCCATCAACTTTGACGGCCCCATCAAGCTTGTATTTCCCAGGAACATGCTTGTGGCAGGCGCCGAACCCAAAATGACGCTTCTGGGCCTTGGCGACATTGTGCTGCCCGGCATGTTTATTGCCCTCATGCTCAAGTTTGACTACGCGCTTGCACGCGAGAAGCTGCTCGGCGTGCCGCTGATTGGTTCCAAGGCAGCTAAAGAGGCCAAAGAGGCCCAGAAGAAGCGCAACAAGGGCAGCAAGAAGGAGGACAGCAAGAAGGAGGCGCAGAAGGACAGTGAGGAGGAGAAGCTGCCGTTCTCCGCATTCTACTTCTGGTGGGGCATGGTGGGATGGACCGTGGGCATGATTGTCACCATTGTTGTCATGCACGTGTTCAAGTCTGCCCAGCCGGCGCTGCTTTACCTCGTGCCCACCTGCTACCTGTTCTCCATGGTGCCTGCGGCCGCTTCTGGACAGTTTGGCACCCTGTGGAACTTCACCACTGTGGAGGAGGAAGAGGAGGAAGAGGAGGAGAAGGAGCAGACAGACCAGAAGGACAAAAAGAAGGCCACCAGTGGAAAGGGAAACAAGGGGTCCAACAATGGCAAGGAGGAGGAAGGAAAGAAGTCAAAGTGAGCCGGGGCGCTGGCGCCGGCAAAACAAACAACTGTGCGTCATCCATTCTGTGTCGTTCTGTGTCGTTTGTCGTTGCTCACACGTGCTGACTCTGTGTGTCTCATCGCTTGTGTCTTGGATTGCCCTTTGTGCCCGCAGATGAAGACGAGCTTTGTGCTGTTGCTGATTCTGGGCGTTGCCGCCCTCACAATGGCGTTGGAGCAAGACATTGCCGTGACGGAGATCGACGCGGACCAGGCCAGTGTGGATGCACCGGCCGACCGCGGCGCCCGAGGAGGAGGCAAAGGAGGAGCAGCAGTCGTTCGTGGACAACGACGGACTGATTGTTGAGGACGAGAACGAGCTGGCCGAGCAGAACACCAAGGAGGTGCTTGAGCAGGAGCAGGACAACGAGGATTCGGCTGTCCAGTATGTTGCATTGCATGGGACCACCCCACACATGCCCAATCACCCTTCCATGCCACATGCACTCTTCACATGGGCCAGCACGAGACACATTCGCCGCCGCCCCTTTTTTCTCCACCGCCCGTTTTTCCCCTCTCCTCCACACATTCCCGCACACGCGCCGCATACACAGCAAACCGCATCATGTGCCATGCGAGACGGCGTGCACGGAGCACAAACACCCCTCGCATGCAGGCACATGTGCGCATGACGTGTGTGCGTGTGCTGGCGCGGCTTCAAAAGCACAGCTCTGCCACAGGGATTTTGGCGGAAATTCACTCTCGCCTCTTTTGCGTGTGAATGGAGCCCATGCTAACAGTTCTCGCCCTCGACACCTCGTCGTACGCGATCCACACGTTCCACAGGATGGCTCAGGCCCTGGAGTTTCTGATGTCTGGCGACGAGCAGCCCGAGCTCGACGACATGGATCTGGACGAGCAGATGAGCGACGACGAGCACGACGACGACCAGGTGCCCTATGAGGGTGGCATTGTCGGCGCCGACGTCGAGGATCTGGACAACTCGGAGGAGGCCCAGGAGGCTGAGGAGAGCGCTGACGAGGACGACGAGTCTGAGCAGCCGCTCAACTTTGCCGAGCAGGCTCAGGCCGAGCAGGAGCCCGAGGATGAGGAGCAGGACGAAGATGAGGAAGAGCAGCCGCTCAACTTTGCCGAGCAGGCCCAGGCCGAGCAGGAGCCCGAAGAGCAAGAGCAGGAGCAGGAGCAGGAGCAGGAGCAGGAGCAGGAGCAGGATTCCGATTCTGACGACAACGAGCAGGAGCAGGAGGAGCAGGAGGAGGATGAGGAGGAAGAGTAAACTGTCCCTGCATTTTCTCTCTTTTCTTTTTCACAGCAGAAACGCTTGCAACTTGCTGCGCATGGCGGGCACGCCTGCTCGAGGGCCCAACTCCACGTCCAGATTCTGGCAAGCCAGCGCCAGCTCAAAGTGGTTTGCGTGGGAAATCCACGAGTGCGTTAGGCCCACAATCTCACAATAGACCACACGTGCACGACCTGTGTACTTGTCCAGGGCTGTGTGGAACGCCTCTTTGTCCTGGGGTCGCCACTTTGTGCGAATGTTCAGCATCTTCTCTTGCTTGCTTCCCTGACGTTTCCACGCGTCGTACGCCTCCCTGAGCTTCTTCACCTGCTCCTCCTCTTCTTCCAATCGCTTGCGTCGTGCCTCCACACGTGCCTCGTACCCTTGCCTCATGTCTGTGTCCGCACTCCGTTCCATCAGTGCTTGGATCGCCGCGTCGAGCTTGCGCGCCCGTGTGGGTTCGTTGGCCACACTCGTGCGACACTCGGGACATTCACGCTTGCTATTGGGCCGTTCCAACCACTTTTGGATGCACGTCATGCAAAACGTGTGCGAACACGCCAGCATGGCAGGCTCGACCATCACCTCAAAGCAGATCGCACACTCAAAGTGCGCCGAAATCACATCTGCATCCAGCTCGATGGCTCGCATCTTTCCCTTTTCCATCTCTTTCAACTCCTTTTCAATTGTATCAGCCTTGTTCTGCGCGGACACCACTTGCAATGCCATCTGCTTTGTCATTGTCTGGTGCGCCTCCAATTCCCGCCGCAGCTGTTCCACCTCTGCGTTCCGACCCTCTTCGGCTGCACGCACCTGTGCACGCAATGCTTTCAGTTCCATTTCACGCTGCTGCAGCTCAGTTGCCAGTCGTTGCCGCTTTGTGTCTGGCTCGGCCCCTGCAAACTCCTCCAGCCTTCCCATCACCTCCTCCTGGCCATCATCGTCCCCTTCCTCCTGCTCCACTTTGAACACAAACTCAAGCTTGTCATGCCACCTCCTCGGACATTGCTCCCCCATAGCCACAGGCCGTAGCCCGCCAAACATCACCACATCTCCCGCGCTGAGTTGAAGCCACGTCTGTGTCAGCACAACTACGCGCTTCCCATTTCCAATTTCCAATTTCCACTCCACTGTTGTGACTCCTCACTCACCTCAGCCATCGTTCCTTCACTCGCTCCCGGTTGACAAACACCCCGTTCACAGACTTGTTGTCCACCAGCCGCCACCGCATCACTACCGACGATGACGACGCTGCCCGGGACGAGGATGACGAGGATGACGCGCTTCCATGCGTCTCCTCCTCCTCCTCCTCCTCTTCCTCTTCATTCTCCTCTGCCTCTGTATGCGGAAGCCACTCCAGCCATGCGTGCTTGCGTGAGATCATCGACGGGTGTTCCGCAGAGTCGAGCAGCCTGCACCCCATGTCAGCCTCATCCCCATCGCCTGTGTTATCTCACACACCGTTTCCAGCCTCGCTGCCACCCTCCTCAATGCCACACGTACACATCCACCGCCTCCTTCTTGCGTCCCAACCAGATCGGCGACCTGCGCGGGTCCAGGCGCACCCGCTGTTGCAGGCTCCCACTGCTGCTTGGCGCCCCTACGTGCACCAGCCTCCAATGTGGTTCGTAAAGCATCGTGCTTGCTGGTTCCATTTCCGTGCGCTTTCGCGCCCCTGTGGACATCTCAACTCTCTCTGACCTTCGAACTGCCTCCCCCGTCGCTCCGTCCCTCTCCTTTCCTCCCCTTCGAATGACCACCGCTCCACGCTTCCAACCCCTCCATGACACCACCGTCATCTTCACCTGCCGTGTATTCCGCGTTCTTGCTTACTGTACCGCTGTCCTCGCTGTACCGGTCGCCTTTGCCTTTCGTGCTCAGGCACACAACTTACGCACCCGCTTCGATGCAAACTGCAGCCTCGATGTCATGAAAAGCTATCAAAACGGCACCCTCGCCGACCCATGGGGCGATCAGGGCCCCATGTTCTTCCTCGGCGCCCTCCTCGGCCTCGTCAAGCACACGCGTTCTCTCGCCGACTGGTGCCCGTATCTCCCGCGCCTCATCACCATCGTCCACCACTCCTCAAACGCCACCTTTGCCTGTGCTGCACTGTGTATCCTCGGCGCTGCCCTGTGCTGCACTCCAGCGCGCCTTCAGAGTCTTCTGGACCTCACCAACCGCCCTGAGAAATCCCACGACGAGTGACGTGTCCCGATTCTTCATTTGCTGTCCACAACGTTCCACATACTCCCTGTGCGCTTCCACAGCTGCACCAGGCGCTGTCGCACCTCCACGCTGTCGCTGAGGACCAGTTCGCCCGCCAGCGTGTAAAAGCGTGGCCAATACTCGGCAAACTGGTCGTCGTCCATATCCGACAACGCAGAAAGGATCACAACCACCGTCTGCACCCAGATGTTCGAACGGTTTCCGTTCACATCCATCAGATATGTGTCGTAGATGTATGCGTTGAGCACCTGCTCAATCAGCGCCATCAGACGCGGCTCTGCCAGCGCCTTCTTCTCTGCCGTCGACTCGTTGCCCACCATCTGAAACAGGATCACTGCCATTGCCGTCGTCGCACCCTTTTCCTGTCGGAACAGGTTCGGCAGCTTCTGCATAAACCCTGCCGCCAGCAGCTGCTTGCGCACCTCCACATTCTCGTTAAACTCGTGGCCGAGCGCATACGACCCCTGCAGTACCTCCACCATGCGCATTGTCTGCTTGCCGCTCAGTTCGCCAAAGCAAAGCACCACCAGCTCCTGCGTCAGAGTAATCAGACGCAATTGTGCCACGCACTTGTACCTCAAGCTATCCGTCGACTCTTGGCTTCCGCGCGTCCCTTGCTGTTGCTGTTCCTCACCCTCCTCACCCTCCTCACCCTCCTCGCCCTCCTCCTTCTCTTCTTCTCCCTCGCGATCCTCATCCTTACCGGCCTCCTCCTCTACCACCTCCTGTGCCGTGCCGCTTCCAAACGACAGCAGCTGACTCGGCGTCGTCTGCGCAAACATGTCCACCACCGTGTCCACCACGAGATCCCACTGTTCGTTGCTCAACTGGCCCTTGAGCTCCTTCAGCAGCTGTAGCAGGCAGGACGTGCCGATTGTCGACAAGCGCTCCACCTCTGTGCCTTCCGTCACGCAGCTCGACAGCAGACCCAGCACGTCACCCAGCAGCATCGGCAGCCGTTCAAAGAACCGCGCATACACCGTGACCAAGCCCTGCAGAGCAGGCAGACACGTCGTGTTGAGCCACTCGCTCGTCACCAGATGATTCTCCAGCGAGCTGTTCAGCTCACCCACCGCAGACTCGTCCGGCTCCACAAACGCATGGCGTACATCGTCAAAAATGGGAAACAGCACCCCTTTGAAGATCAGCTGCCACAACGACTCGTCAAACGCATCGCCATTGTCTGAAATCAGCGCCAGCAGGTCTCGCAGAGCCCGACTTCGCGTGCTCTCACGCTTGTGGCCCACTGTGCGCGAAAGGCCTGTCAGGATCGGGAACCACACCTTCAGATCGCCCTCGTTGTCACTAAACACAACAGTTGTGCTCTCTTCTGCTTCCATGCCCGCACCGGAGCCCACCACCGCTGCATACGATTGGCCAGACACCGAGCCCGCCACGTCTTCTTCTCCTTCCCCAGCAGCGCTCGAGTCTCCTCCGGCGTCCATCTGCTCGTCCTGCAGCTGACCAGACACAACCACCTGCGCACACGCCAGCAGATGCGTCAGCGCCTTGTCGCTAATCATCTCGTCGTCCTTGTTGTTTGCAAACGCCACCAGGCAATTCACAAGGTCCACAAACGTATCTCGTCGCTCCACCATCAGGCCGTGGTATTGCTCCATGATCATTTCCACAATCTCAAACGCAAAGCGCTGCACACGCCCAGGCACAGGGCCCGCACACGCCGAAAACACTGCAAACACACTCTTCCACCCCGACGAGATGTTGCGCGACATGCCCAACACCATGTTGCGCATGCAGTCCAGCACAAGCTCCTGCATTTCCACCTGTGCGTTGCGCACAATCATTTCAAACGGCTTCAGAAACTCCTTCTGGAAGTTGTAGTTTGCCAGCTCGTCCTTCTCCAGGAACTTGAACGCCAGCTGTCGCAGTGAGTTGATCGCATACATCGAAATGTGCTCGTTCGGATGGCAAGCCGCCTTGTAAAAGTGCTCCTGCAGTGACTTCCACAGCTTCGACCACACAATACGGATGCGGTCCATGTTGTAAAAGGCAATTTCCACCAGCTTCTGCATCGAAAACGTGCGCGGGTTGCTCTGGCTGATCTCCTCTGCACTCACTGCACACAATGCCTTTACAAAGTGCACAATCGCCTGGTTGTTCAACCGCTGGCTGTCCGTAAAAATACGGTCAATCGCAATCTGGTCGATCTGCTCGTTCACGTGCTGCGAGTTGATCTCCTCCAGCATCGCTGCTTGCTCACGCGACAGCTTGCCCGTCGCTGCCGCCTGCCGCAGCTTGTCCATGTACTCCTTCGAGTCGCGCGAGGAGATCGAAGCACGCCCAGACGCAAACGAGTGGCGTGGAGGCGTTCCGTTTTCACCGCCCATCATTCCTCCGCCGCCTCCGCTTCCCATCCCATCGCCGCCTGCGTATCCGCCTGCGTCGCCTGCGTACCCTCCACCCATGCCCGCTTGTGCAGACAGCCCGCCGTCCATGCCACCTCCACTCATGCCCATTCCCGCGCCTCCGCTCACCAGGTGCAGATGGTCCAGCCCGCTGATGCACTTCAGAATGTGCTGCCAGTCGTCCTCCAGGTTGTCTCCGTCCGTGTGTGCCACCTGGATCAGTGTCTTGATGCTCTCGATGTTCTTTGGGCGCATCTCACGAATGCTGTTCAGCAGCGTAAAGTTCGCCAGTGTCATCACAAACGCATTGCGCTCCATCGACATCAGGAACGTCGAGCTAATGCGAATGGCAAACTGGATTCCCTCCAGGCACTGGGCCGTCACCGCTGCGCTTTCGCTCTGTTCCAGAATCACAGAAAAGGCTGCCATCAAAGGGCACCACGTAATGCGGAACATCGACGCCACGTTCTCTGCGTGATCGCCACGCACAAACTTGCTGTTCTTGCTCTTGCCACGCATGGCCTCCTGCGACTTTTGGATCAGGTTCTCGGTTTCCAGGTTGAACAACAACGCCTTCTTTTGCTGGTCGTTCATGTCCGTTGCGTTGAGCTCCTCCGCCAGCTTGTCGCCTTCCTCGTCCTTCAGCTTGATTTCGTGGTTCTTGATGCGGTCGTAGATGTGCTCCAGCATCTCGTATGGCAGGTCCCCGTCGTCGTTGATGCCTCGGTTGTTGCGCACAAATTCCTCCAGCGTCATTTTCTTGGCCACCATCGGGTTGTGCAGATCTGTGTTGAGCATGATCACAGAGTATGCCAGCACGTACGCCGTGTCTGCGTTTGCAAACACGCCCGGGTTGTCCTTGCAGAACCGTTCGGCAAACTTTTCCATCATGCGGTCGATCTTCTGCGCCTCGCCCGGCAGGCGGAACAGGTTCAGGAACGTGCGCAGCGACTGCTCAAAGTCCATCCCCACGAAGCTTTCGCTGTCCACAAACTCGTACAGCACTTCGATGTTGAACCGGTCGCCTTCGCCCAGGTACTCGCCAATCTGCGCCTTTGCCAATCCTTCTGTCGTCTTGAGGAACTTTGAGATTTCCGCCTGCGTCGTTCCCAGCAGGCCTTCGCTCTGCAGGTACTTGATGCCCTTCTTCGGCTTGCGGTTGAACCGTTTGATACCTTCTTGCAGCGCAATCTTGCGCGCCTTCAGCTCTTCGATTTCCTTGGGCGTCAGCTCGCGTTCGCTCTCTTCCTGTGTCAGTTCCACGTCGTCCAGAGGCTGTTGCGACTCATCGGCTCCACCTCCAGCTGCCGCTGCTGCCGCCGAGGAGGAGGAGGAAGCGGAGGAGGACGAGGAGGAGGAAGAGGACGAGGTGTCCCCTCCCACCATGCTGTCGTCTGCGTCGTCTGCAGCCCCGCCCTGTTCCTCTGCTCGTTTGCGTGCCATTTCCGCCTCATACTCCTTGGTGCCCGGCTTGTCAGCCTCGAGACTGCGGATTTCGTCGCTCCACTCGACGAGCGAGCGCAGGATGGATACCAGGCACTGGAGACTGAGCTCCTTGATGGCCATTTCCTGCTCAGGAGTGACCCACTTTTCGCTTGCGTGGATGCCCTGGCCAATGCGCGACAGGTCGTTGACCATGCGTTCGTACAGGTTCAGCGCGTCCAGGTCGCAATCGTAGTTCAGGAAGATATCCACCATGGTTTGCGGGTTGTTGCACACACGCGACAGCACCTGCAACACAATCCACTTTTGCTGGAGGCTTGTGTTGGGGCTCTCCAGGATCCACAGCACGTTGGTGAAGAACACGCCAATCTCGGTCTTCATCTGCACCTTGAAGTTCATCAGCAGCGAATAAAAGATGTTCAACGCAAGGTTGAACACGGGGCCGATGGGCGACAGCATGTTCTTCACCAGTGCCGGCGAAAGATGCTGCTCCATGGCTTGGGCAAACTTTTCGCTTGTGCGGAAGAACGGCCCGCTGCTTTCAATCAGGTCCAGCAGCAGCTCCAGCGACAGCAGCTTGGACTTCATGTCGATCGAGTCGCTCAGCGATCCTTCGGGGATCTTCTTCACCGACAGCTTGCACAGGGCCTTGAACACCAGGTACGCGTCCTTCTGCACCACGTGGCCAAAGTCCACCTCTTTGTCCGCCTGCTCGTTCTGTCCCGCGCTTCCCTCCTGTGCCGCTCCAGACAACACGTTCTCCAGGTTCTGCGCCTTGCATGCCATGGAACACACTGCCCTGTTCGTTTGCTGGCAATACATGTTTGCCGTCTTGCCGCACACTGCGCTCGGCGCCCACCCACGCGCGCCGTGTCAGAATTCGCCTCGGCCTACTCCTTCCTCCTCTCTCGTGCCTTTGCCTGGCGCCCCTCTGTGCGCCTCCCGCCGTCTTCACTTACCAATGCACCACCCGTACTTGCCCTTCACATGTCCCGCCTCGTTCACCTCTTGCTCCTCGTCCGTAGACGCCGCAGGTTCGGCGCCGTCGCTGCCCTCGCCCTCTTCGCCCTCTTTGCCGCCGCTGCTGCTGCTGCTGCTGCTTCCTCTTCCGCTTCCACCCTCCGCCTCTGCTTCGCTACTGCTCTCTCCATTGGCAGCCTCCACTGCTGCAGCCGCTGTGTCCACCATCTGCTTCACCGTGTCCTCAGACGCACTCGCGCTGCTGCTGCCTTCGGCCGCCGTCGTCGGTTTGCTCAAAGTCGCCTGTACACGCGTATATCCGATCCCGATCCCGACCAAAAAGCGCATGAGGTGTCAGCAAGTGCATGTTTCCGAGCCTGGAATGTGGCCATTTCTCGCTACTGCTGCTCTGTGTCACGTTGTGCGTCGGGAAACGCGCGCGGAGGGCACCCCGCTCCGGCCGATCCCCCCGATCCACTCACCATGTGTGTCTCCAAACGCTGGAAGATCAGGTTGATCATCTGCTGCAGCGCCCCCTTGGCTGTCTTTTGGTTCACCAGGTTCTTGCTCACCAGGAAGATGTTGTAGCATGTGCGAACGGCCTTGAGCAGGCTTGTTTCGTGCACTTCACACGTCGGCGAAGTCACCGCCGTCAGCAGCGCCTGGACACCCACGCACCCACACACACACATCCATACGTCGTGCACACACCTCGTGTGTCAGTGGTCCACACATACCCTCCACACTCGCACCACACTTGCACAGCTCCTTCCGCCGGACACCCTTTGGCGGCCTTTCCACCTTCCGGCTCGCTGCAGCCAGCACTTTTCCTGCCAGACAAGATCCTTGGCCCTCTCCAAACCGCTGCGCTCCTTCCCACACACGACACCTGCCACCTGTGCCTCACCTTGATGATCTGCAGTTGCACCGCTTCGTCCGGGTGGTCGAAGCACGCACAGATGATTTCAATCACAGAGTCCATCAGGCTCATCTTGGGATTCTCCTGGTCCGGCGCCAACCCTCGGAAGTACCCGTACGCGATCAGCTTCTGAAAGCAATCCAGGGACACAACCATGAACTTGGCCTGGTTCGACTGAGTTGCTATGCGCAGAGGGTCCAGGTAGATTGTCGCCAATGTGTCCAGTTGCCTGTGTACACGGGCCGATGCGTCGCGAAAAGGGCCGGGCTTCGGGGTCAGCCATCTCTGCTCGTGGGAAACTCCCTCCTGAACAGCCACCACACCTCGTTTCCTGTCCCAAACCGTTACCCACACCTCCTCTTTACTCTCACTCGCCCATTTCCATCTCCCCTCCTTTCCTCGCACGTACTCATGGTCCACCGTTTGCTCGGCCAGCTCTTTCACAGCCGCGTCCAATTCCACCAACGCCGTTTGGCAGCTGCTCTTTAGGCTTGCAAACCGCCGCGAGTTGGATTCTTCGATAATGCGCTGCAGTGCACGACGCACAAACATGTGCATCGTTGCAACATCCAATGCCTGCGACATTCTCGAATTCTGCTGGCTACGCCTGCGCCTCTCCCCGTGCCCTGCCATGCCGACGCAAAAACGCATTCCCATGCTGTGAATGGCAAATGAATCCAAAGTTCCTGTCCATTCCAATCACAACAGCGCCAACTCACCCACTTCCAGCACTTCCTTGCGCCACACAACAAACTCCTTCACAAACAACAATTGCATGAGCTCGTCAAACGCGTCTGCACGTGCAATCTCCATGCGGTCCAGTTGCTGCTGTTGCTCCATCAGCGTGCCAAAGTCCACCATATCCAGGTACTCGTCTTCGTCGTCGTCAAAGAATCGGTGCAGCACTTCCATCGCTTGCTCGTGCCGCTCCTCCTCGCTCCAGCCGTCGAATCCGGCACGGTACGCCACCGTCGCCTTGCAGAATTGCAATGCGTGTGGCGGACGATCACTGCGCGTGCGTACAAAGTGGTCAAACTTGTGACGCAACTTCGTGTCCGACAGCGCAGATTTCATGGACTCCACACGGTCCTCCATCGAAGGTCCTTCGCTTAGGTTCTTCATGCTCTCCTGGAAGCCAGGGAACGCTGTCCTGAAGTGTGCCAGCACAATCGCGTCAAACAGCCTGTCTGTCACCACGCCGTTGTTCAGCTTCGTCAGGATCTCCACCTCCTTTCCAAAGTCCAGTGCCACGTACTTGTCCGCGTCTTCGTCCAGGTACTCTTCCACCAGTTCGTTTGCCAGCTCTGCAATCCTTTCGGTCTCGTCCGGATGCTCGTGAACAGCATTCATGAACTTGCGCAGCGCAGGCCACAGACCCTTTTGCGCTTCGCTCAGGCTGCTGTGGCCCTCGCCTCCTTCGCCATAGTACGTGTCTGCAAATCGGAAGAAGCGCGAACGCAACGGTGGTTCCTCCAGTGTAAATTCCAGCTCCTGCAGCGAATGCGCAATGTTCTTCGGCCCCTTCTCGTTTGCTTCGATCAGACTCTTGACAATGTCCGCTCGCGAGCCTCGGATCGACTCCCGCCTTTCCATCGACACCACTGTCGACACTTGGCCACGGCGCATCGCTTCCTTCTTCTCTCGTGTACTGTCCTCGAATCCCTTCAGCAACTTTTCGCGCTCCGCCATCTTCTCGTTGTGGATGCGCCTCTCCTCCAGCTGCTTTGCCAGGTTCGCCTCCATCTCCTGCACAATCTTCTTGCTGCGCGCCACACGGATAAACTCACGCACAATCACCAGTCCCAGCATGGCCAGGGTGCCTGCGTTCAGCACAAGCAGCACAATGCTGATCAGATAGTGGTCCTCCTCCGTCGTCTCGGAGCTGTAGAACATCAGACCCGTCATCAGCGTCACCGTCGTCGATCCCAGACTCATCGTCTCCAGACGTGTCGCCTCGGCCTCTGCAAACGGCTTCGAGTACAGATGAAGCACAAGGGCCGCCATGCACATCCACAGACCGGCATACAGCTGCGTCAGCGGCGCCGTGCTCCAGCGCACAATGATCGCCACCACCATCAGCTTGCGCGTCATAATCACAATCTCCCAGAAGTAGCGCTTCTTGGCGTACCCGTCGTACAGGAAGCGGTAGCGTGCCATCACTGTAGGTTGGCGCAGCCGCTTGCGGTTCTTCATCAGGATGCCCAAACCCACAAGCAACACACCCATGCAGTATCCAAACACCATCAGGTAGCCCCATGTGTTCAGATAGTACAGGTATTTTTCACTCGTACAGTCGATGCGCATGTCTGCTTCCAGGTAGCGTGCTCCACCTTCCAGCTCGATGCAGTTGAAGATTTGGAACACTGCCTTGGACACCATCGGGTGGGCAATGAACAGCACCACCATCAGCGTCAGTGCGTACATGTTGCGCATTTGGTACCTCCACGCCTTGGCAAACGGCATCTTCTTGACCGATTCCATCGCCTTCTGGCCCTTCTCCATGCGTTCCTTCATCCTGTTCAGCAGCTGGTCGCGATCCATCTCGTTGTTCACGCGGAACACCTCACGCTCAATCTCCAGCTCGGGCCGCTTCACTTCATGCCAAACAGCTTGGCGATGCGCGTGGCCCACAGGTACGTGCCACCGTACACCACCAACGGCGCAAACACGGTAAACACAGGGAACATCATGTAGCCATCGAGCTGGTCAAAGTAGGTCCAGCCCGTCGCACAGTCGATGGGGTGCAGCTTCAGACTGAACAGCGCCAAGTTGCCTGTGCTGAACAGACCCTGCGTCTCGCTCGCCCAATTCAGGCGGAACTCGCCAATGAACGCAAGCACCTGCATGTAGTTCAGAGCAATCTTCATCATGATCGACGCCTGCGACTTTTCGCCTGTAGACGTGCGAATCAGGAACAGCAGCATGGCCGTGGCGGCAGTGAAGAACAGCACCACCAGCACCCAGTTGTCTGCGTTGTCGCCACAAATCAGACACTTCTCTCCGAGTTTGCCATAGCCGTCTTCACACACAGCACACAGAGGGCCACGGTACCCAATGTTGCACGTGCTGTTGACACCACCTTTGCACGCGTCTGGTTCAGGGCACGCGATGTACTGATCTGTTCCTGGGCGTACACCAAAGAAGCCCGGCAAGGCCTGGATTGTCTGACCCTGACGGCACTCGGCTCCAGGCGTGCACTTCAGGCACTTGCGTTCACCGTTTTCGGTGCGCTCATAAAACCCGTCAATGCACTTGCACTCGCTCTGCGACGTCACCGCCACCTTGCCCTCCGTGTCCATCGACACGGGGCAAGCTGTGCACTCCACCTGGCCAATCAGCGATTGGTAGGTCGCTGTGGGACACGGGAGGCATGTCAGCGACGAGCCAAACTGGGCCACCAGGAAATAGCCCTTTTGGCACTTGCAGCCATAGCCCAGCTCGTCCGACACCGTGTTTGCGTTGCCCACGTTGCACTCATCCACAGTCACCGCATTGGGAATGGTCAGTGACCCGATGTTCGGATTCGAGGTGATCGTGTACGAAAACGAAAAGCCGTACTTTCCAACAAACGCGAGACTGGAGAAGCGGATGACGCCGTTGCTGTCACTCGCCTGGCTGGTCCCCTGCAGCGAGCGCACCGATGGCGAAAGGTCCAACAGGAGAACCACACCCGTCTGGTTCGCCTGGTTGCCCAGGCGATCCAGCAGACGGAACGTCGGCGGCTCGGCCAGCGGACCCGAGTTGTTGTACGAACGCGATCCGTTGGACAGCACAATAAACGACGCGGGCGGCCCAGCGAGCACAGTCACATTGACAATCACCGGACCAAATCCGTCGGGGCTAAGCTCCAGAAAGTATGGGCCCTCCACTGCGCGCAACAGCAGATCGTCAAACGACGTGCGACCATTCACAAAGTCACGCACCTGCGTGCCTCCCAGAATGATTCCGCCACTAACAGCTCCGGTTTCCTGGTCGATGGCCAGGAACTGGTTGCGCGATTGCGAGCCCGCCACACGAGTGAGGTTGCCACGTGCCAGCGTACGTGTTGCAGGCGCAGATGGGACCACACCTCGACCAGCATCCACAATCAGCAGCTTGATAGGCGGGCTGACAAGCACCGCACCGTTGGCTGAGCCAGTGTACTTTACCGTGAGTGTGCTGTTGCCTTCCAGCACCACCTGCTCGGGGAATCCTGTCTGCACAGACACGTTCACAGAGGCAGACACAAGCCCCTGCGTCTCAAAGCGGAGTAGGATCTGACCCACTCGCGGCCGGGTCAGCACAAGTTCGCTGAACGTCACTTCTCCGTTCTCGCTGAAAACCTCCACGCGGCCTCCGAATCCCAGACCCACAAATGAGTCGGTGGCTCGGTTGTACGACCCGGGACTCGACACGACGCTCACCGACACGCGGCGCTGCGCCGGATCGGCTGCGCCAAGGTTGTTGCCACCCACATCCGTCACGATAAGGCGGATCGGCGGAAGGTACACATCACGTGCGCTCTGCGCGGACACGGGCTGAGCCGAGGCTGCCCTCAGCGCAAATGGTTGGCCCGAAACGACCTGAACACGTGTCTGGAGCTGGCCGAGACCGGGCGACGTGAAATTGAACCAATACACGCCCACGCGCGGGCGCGCCAGCGTCAGACCCGTCACCGTCACGGTGCCGTTACGCAGCTGCAGGCTGTTTGGCACAGATGCCACCACGCTGCTGCTGTTCATGTTCACGCCCACGAGCGGACGCACGTTGGCGCTGTCCACCGTGCCCACAAACACTCCGGCTGCATCCAACAGACGCACCTCAAAAGGCACCACCGTCACCGGATCGGCACACGGGTACAGACGCTGATCCAGCCCAGCGGGCAGCGACATGCGCACAGGCGCACCCGTGGACACAAACACTCGCGTCTTGTCCAGAGTCACGCCGCTGAGACCACCCAGGCCCACAAACTCGAGCACAAACGGAGACGCGGCGCTGCTCGGGGCGTTCAACTGCAACGAGGAGAACGTCGCTTCGTTGCCGGTCACGTTCACGGTCTTGGTGCCCGTCAGCGGCACGGCTGCATCCGTGCGCACTTGCACCGACTGTCCGGCACCCAGCGTTGTCAATCCGTCTCCTGCGTCACGCAGTTGCACACGGATCGTGTTCAGAGGCACCGTGAACGCAGACGGATGCGGTGTGGTCGTGTACGCCAACACAGTCAGCTTCACAGGCGCGCCCTGCACAATCGTCACGCTCACGCTAGTGTTGCTCAAACCTGCACTGGCAAACACAATGGTGTGCGAGCCCTGTGTAGGGCTGTGTGCAATCAAGCCGGTGACCACCACGCGGCCATTCACCATCTGGTGCACAACCGCGCCGCCAAGCGACAGCGTGGAACTGTACGCACGCACAGAGCGCACCTGGTTGTCCGAAGCGTTCACAGCAGCGCCACCGGCTTCGTACGCACCAATGGTGATGTTGCCCACAACCGTGTTGACTGAGGAGGCCAGTGACTGGACGCCGCCGTTCTCGACACGCTGCTCAATTGCCGCTCCCAGCGTCACATTGAATGTCACGCTGACATTGGCCAGACCAGGCGTGCCAAATGTCACCACATACAGACCCACAGGCGGGCGCGCAATGCTCATGTTGACTGCCTGTGCCACGCCGTTCTGCATCGACAGTGTCGCAGGAACGCTCATGCGGCTGTCCGATGCCCACACGCTTACAGTGCGCGTGCTGGGCACATCGATACCACCCACGGGGACGCCGGCACTGTCCACAGCACGCACCTGGAACGATGGAAGCTGCAGGAGCACTTCCGACGGCTGTGCGGTGATGCCGCTCGTCACGGCATTCAGGCTCACAGCGGGACCAATGCTGACAAACAACTCGACATCCACTGGTGTGAGACCACCCGTGAAGAAGCGCAGCACATAGGTACCAGCAGGCGGGCTGCTCAGCACCAACGCACCAAACGTCACGTTGCCGTTCACCATCGACTCGGTGTCGCCCGACACCGTGTTGGCCACACCCAAACCGGCCGTGCCGTTGCCCACATTGACAGACACCGGTCGGCTGCTGTCCACCAGCACCACGTTCCCGCCCACATCCAACGAGCGGATGTTGATGGGTGGGATCAGCGTGTTGGCCACCGTACGCACAGACGGCGTCGGCTGCCCGGGAAGGCGGTACAACGATGCAGGCGGTCCCGTGCTCACGGTCACCACCTGAGTCACAGGCTGCACACCCGCACTGGTGAATGTCAACAGGTAGGCCCCCACACGCGGAGCGGCCAAGCCAAGACCGTCCAGGTTCACTTCTCCCGAAGCGCTCACCCCAACTGTCGTGTTGCCAACCAGTTTCTGGCTCGTATCGTTCAGGCTCACACTCACCACACGTCCGGTGTTGCCCAGCGTGGCCACACCCGAGCCTGCGTCCAACGTCGACAGACGCACGGTGCCAAACAGCGACGAGGACAACGACACCACGTTTGGCGTGGCCACATTGGCAGCACTCAGCTTGTATGTGCTGCCAGGCGTCACCGTCACTGCAATCGACGTGTTTGTCAGCCCAGCCGACGACACCGTCAGCGTGTACGTGCCACGCGGCGCAAACTTGATCGACAGACCCGAGATCTGCACCTCGCCTGCGACCATGGACACGCTTGTGGTGCCGTTCAGCACGGCACCATTGTCAATGGACACCAACACGGGGCGTGTGCCGATATCCGATGCCGCCACAAAAGTGTTGCCTGCGTCGTACGCACGCACGTGCACAGTGGGCAGCGCCGCAAACTCGGCGCTTGCCACCGATGCAGTTGCCGACGCAGGCGACAGCACTGCCATCGTGACCGCAGGACCCACCTTGATGCGCACAATGACATCCACAGGCAACAGCCCTGCGCTGGTGAACTGCAACGTGTAGTTGCCCACAGACGGCGCCGTCAGCGTGATGTTGTCAAACACACCCTGCGAGGCGTTTACCAGAGCCACGCTCAGGTCGCCACCCAACACGCCGCTCTCGGCACCGCTCGTCTGTGCCACAGCAATGGTGCGCGAGTCTGCATAGGTGCTGGGCACAACGTTGTTGGCTGTGTCCAGCACACTCAACACCAGACCCGCATGCACGTTCACCTTGGCCACAGACGGCAGCGGGCCAATCACAGCCTCGGCGCTGGAGAGAGCGTACGGCACACCCGGAGTCACAACCAGGGTGCTCGTTGCGCTCAACAGACCCGTCGACGAAAACGTAAGCACGTACGTCTGGTTGGCCGGTTTGTCCATGGTCAGACCAGCAAAGGACACCACGCCCTGGAACGATGTGCGTTGGACCAGGCCGCCCAAGGGTACACTCGTGGACACATTCACAGCCAGTTGACCCGCCGTCACAAGCGTACCTCCGACGTCCAACACCTCCAAGTCCTTCTTGGGCACCTGGACAGTCACACGAGTCGGCAACACGGCTCCCGAGCCGCCCGTCACACGCAACGAGTATGGCGCACCCACTTGGATGGTTACATCCACGGTGGCGTTGGCCATGCCGCCAACGCCAAAGATCAGCGTGTAGGCGTCCGCCTTGGGACGGTACAGGCTGATGTTGTGGAACACCACCGTGGCGCCCTGCATGACAATGGTCGTCGTGCCCACAACTGTGGCCGCACTCGACGAGTTGACAGCAAACAGGCGTGCAATGGTGTTGACAGCGCGAGCGTCTTCCACCACCGTGTTGCCAGCATCCAGCAACGACATGCTCATGTTTGCAAGGCGCACCAGGTTCTCACTCGAATAGGGGCCCACTGTGGTGGGCGACATCACCAAGCTCACCGGGTTGCCACCCAAAACAGCCAGCTTCAGCGACGTGGACTGGAGGCCGGCCGTCGAAATTGTCATTGTGTAATTCTTCACCTGTGGCGAACTGAGCACAAGCTGCGACAGCACAACCGTGCCATTCACCATGTATCCAGTTGCTCCTGCACTCAGTCCACTGCCCGACGGCGACACGGTCACCACCACGGTTCGGTTGGCCGTGTCCGAGGTGCCCACAAAAAAGTTACCTGAATCGAGCGCACGCACGTTCACACTCGGCAGGTTGTTGATTGTGAATGTCTCCACCACCACTTCGGTGCTGCTGGTCACTTCCAGCTTGGCTGCAGGACCCACAGTGATCTCCACCGTGCTCTGCAGTCCCGACAGCCCGGCCGAGGCGAAAGAAAGCACATACGTTCCCACAGACGGGGCCACGAGCTGGATGGCGTTGAAGTCCACAGTGCCTGCTGTCATTGTGGATGACAGAGTACCCTGCATGGTCAGAGCCGTGCCGTTCAGGCTGCTCACAACCACCGTACGCGAGCCGTCTGTGGCTCCGACAAACGTGCCGCCAATGTCGTACGCATCCACAACAATGCTCGTCAGGTTGACCAGACCCACTGAAGGGTGAGACTGCTGTGCGGCTGCGCGGAATCGCAGTTCGACAGGGCTGCCGATGTTGATTGTCAACACCGTGGTTGCATTGAGCACTGTCGACGACGTCAACGACAGCAGGTACGTGTCGGCCACGGGTTTGTTCAGTGTGATGATGGGTACTGTGCACGCACCATTACTGACTGTGCACCCGCTGGCACCTGCACCTCCCAGCACAAGGGAGCCGTTGGTCGACACGGCGATCTTGATGGCCGAACCAAATGTCACCGACGTCTGCGTGCCCGAGATGTCCAACACACGCACGCCGATCTGGTTCACCGCCACGGTAGAAGACGACGCGTAGGTGCCTGTAACGCCCGGATTGAGTGCCAGTGAATACGGGACGCCAGATTGGATGGTGATGGCCACGCTGACGCTCTCCGTACCGCCTGTCAGAGCCTTGTCCATGCTCAACGTGATGTTGTACACTCCGGGCACGGGCTTTACCAGCTGCAAGTCGCTGATTTGCAGCAGACCCGCGCTCATGTTCCCCACCAGGGTGCCGATCAGCACTCCGTTCGGGTTCGGGTTTCCACCGGGTTGGCTGGACAGAGACACGCTCACATTGCGCGTGCTGTTGTCCGTGCTCCCCACAAAGCTGTTGCTGATGTCATACAGGCGCAGTTCAACCGCAGGGATGTTGACCAGAGCGGCCGTGGATACGGCGGCTGGGTTTGCGCTCGTGCGGCGCACCTCGTACGCAGGACCAATCACCACAGTCAGATTGGTGTGCACCTCCACCAGCAGGTTGTTTGTGGAGAACTGCAGGCGGTACAGATCAGCCGGCGGCGAGCGGAGCTCGAGGTTGCTAAACGTGGCCAGACCGCCCACAAGGTTCACGGTCTTGGTACCTGCCAGGTACAGCGAAGTCACATCGGTCAACGTACTGCCGCGCAGCAGACGCACCGTGGCTGTCTGTGTCGCCGTGTCGTTGGCGAGCAGGATCTCGCGCTGGTGGTTCAGCGTGCGCAGCTGCAGCGTCGGGATAGCCGTGCTGGCGACGCTGGGTTGCGAAGGCCATGCCGACAGGTCATTCACAAAGTCCAGAAACTCGGGCGTGTCCGTGTAAATACCGTGCACCTCGAATTCGTACAGCCAGGCACCGTCCGTTGTGGTGCCAAACTTGCCCATCACGCCTTCGGTGTTGTTGAACCGGATGCGGAAGTGTGTGGCGCGCAGCTCGCTGTTCAAAAAGTCGATGCAAATCGATGCGTCCTCCTGATCGGAAGGAACGAAGAAACACGGCTTTTGCGTTCCGAGGCTGATGGCGTCCGACTTTGTCACGCGTGTGATCAGGTTGGTCCATGTGCCGTTGCCACTCACGTCATAGTCGACGTAGTAGTAAGGCGGCTGGTTGGCACAGGGGCGGAACCACGTGGTCAGAAACTCGTTGACAAATGCCTGGCGAGGCAGCTTCACCACAGCCTGTGCCAGACCCGTCATGTTGGCCACAAACTGGCGCTGGAACTGGATTCCGCAGTACTTGCCCTGGTTGGCAGGCGTCTTTTCGCAGCAGCGGTCGTCGTCCACAATGCCTCCGGGCAGGTTGATGTCAGCACCAGGCGACGTGCCGTCCGTGCTTGCTCCCTTTGCCAGGTTGGGGAAGTAGGTCTGACCCTTGGACTGCCGCTCCAGCTGACCCACAGGCAGCTCGGTCTTCAGACGGCACAGCGGCGAGAAAGGCTCGATGTACTTGAAGAACCCCGCCGCTGCCACGGCCGGCACAAACTGCTGGCCGTTGTTCGCCACGGCAAACACAAGGTCGCCCACAATATTCTCAGGAGATGTGCACAGGATTTCGGTGGACGAGACAAACGTGGGCGCGGTGGTACTCACCACGCTGCCAAACTTGCAGTTCAGATAGGGGCTGTTCAGGAAGTTGCTGCCCGTCACCGTCACCACTGTGCGTCCGTACACGGGGCCGTTGTTGGGCTGAAACAGAGACACCACCTCTGTGGCATGGGCAAGGAACTGTGCGTTTGCCGCACTCGTGTTGACGCCTGCGTTGTTGCTCACAGTGATCCCCTTGGAGCCGACCGTGCCATGCGCCTGTGTCGTGCACACAATCGAGGTGCTGCTCACAAACGAGGTCATGGGACACGACACACCGCCCACAATCACGTTCATCTTGGGCGTGTTGACAAAGTTGGTTCCGGTGAGTGTGATCTGCGTGCCGCCCGCCACGGTTCCCAGATCAGGCACAATTGCAGAAAAGTTTGCGGGGCCCAGCGCTTGGACCACCGCCCACTCTGACGCGCCTACAATCTGGCCATTCGTGCGCGCAGTGATGTTCACGTTGCCTGGCGTGGTTGCAAAGTACTCAAAGGTGTACAAGCCTGCTGCGGCCGCTGTCTGGGTCACGCCAAGTTCGCCAGATGCCACAAAGACACGCACATTGAAGCTGTCCGAGGCACCCAGGCTGCGCAGGTTGCCAAACGCATCGCGGCTCTGCACAACCACCTGTGCGGTGCTGAGCACTCCCCAGGCTCTGTTGTCCACCACGCTGGAGGGCGGGTGGATGGCAGCCGGAGCAGTGGTCATAGCAAACGGACTGCCCGAGATGTGCGTGCCATTGAGAGAGCGCACACGCACAGAGTATGCGCCACTGACGGTGGCGTTGTACTGCACGCGATACGCTCCTGCAATGCTGCCGTGTGCTGTGACTGTGGCATTGAACATCGCGGTAGACGCTGTACTGTGCACCAGTTCGCCCAAGAAGGTGTCGGTGGCAACCGTGCGGTTGTTCTGGAAACGATCGCGAGCCTGGACGACAAACTCGGCCGCCGCACCGGCCACAGTGTTGGCCAGTCCTGCGCCGTAGGCAATGGAGTCGGGCACACTGGTCGTGGCGGCCAGCACCAGTGTGGTGAACGGACTTGTGCCAAATGGCATGCCGTTGACACGCAGATTGATGTTGTACACGCCGGAGCGTGTGGGCGTGTAGCTGACCTGGTAGCGTGCCGTGGAGCTGCCACCGCTGTTGACCACCGTGGCGTCGATGGCCGCAATGGCTTGCGTCTGGTGTGTCAGCTGAGCCGTGACAGTGTCATCGTTTGTGGTGCGGTTGTTGCCAAATGCATCGCGCACCTGCGCATTCCACATCGCCGTGAATCCCGCCACCACCTGTCCGGCTGCAGTCGCGTCGTGTGTGCTGGTGCTTCCGTACGCAATGTTCGGGTTCACCACAAGCGAAAACGGGGAGCCGATGGCTGCTGCACCATTGACCAGCACGTTGACCGTCCACGTGCCAGACACTGTGTGGTTGCTGCGCAGTGAATAGGTGCCACTGTTGCCTGCGTCGGGCAACCACTGGTTGGCCACGGCAGAGGCCCCTGTCGGGTGCGTGCTGGTGAACGTAAGGGTGTCTGTGGCGACTGTGCGCGTGTTGCCAAACGCATCGCGTGCCTGCACCGAGAATGTCTTCCACACACCTGCAGTGGCGCTGCCCACAGGCGCATTCACCACGCTGTTGACGCCGTGCGTCACAGTGGGGTCCACCACAAGCGAGTAGGTGCTTCCAGAAACCAGCGATCCGCCGTACGTCACGCTGACCGTGTACGTGCCCGCCACCGTGGCGTTGTAGGCCACTGTGTACAGACCGTTGCTGCCGCCAGAGATGGCGACGCCGGTGGCTGTGTACGAGGAGCCCTGGTGGGCCAGACTGGCCGACAGAGTCAACCCGCCGTTGGTCATGTTGTTCTGGAACTGGTCGCGCATTTGTACCTGGAAACTGTTGGCCTTCCCTGCCTCGGCACGTGCCAGCTGGCTTCCGTAGGCAAAGCTGGTTGAGGCCACGGCGACGTCCGGGTTGACGAGGACGGTGAACGGGCTGCCGATGATTTGCACCGTCTGAGCATTGTTGCGCACAAAGATGTCGTAGTTGCCCGACACGGTGGCACGGTAAGTCACAGTACGTTGGCCGCTTCCCGCTGGTCCGTTGCCCAAGGTGGGGCCCGAAGCAAGGACACTGGCGCCGTGCACCTTGTGTTGCACCTGCGCCACAATCGTGTCAAACGTGGTGCGGTTGTTGTGGAACTTGTCCTTGAGCTGCACCGTGAACGAAGACGTGGTGCCAGCCACACTCGGCTGGTTGTCAAGCACGAGACTGCCCACAGGCAGCGAATAAGCCACTGTAAGCTGCGCCGGCGAAACCGTCACCGTGCGCGTGCCCGCCAGCTCTCCGTTGCCGTACACGCGCAGTGTGTAGCTTCCAGTCAGTGTCACGTTGTAAGCAACATTGTACTGACCCGACCCTGCTGTGCCCGGCGTCACTGTGCCGTCGACCGTGTATGCTGCCGTTGCGTGCGTGATGTTGGCGGTGAACGTGTCACTCTCCACTGTGCGGAGGTTCTGGAACTGGTCACGTGCCTGCACGTTGAACGTGGCAATGTCTCCTGCCACAGTGCTGGACAGCCCTGCGCCCGTGAGCACGCTCTCCGACGCCTTGACGGGTCCAGCCACAACCAGCGGCTCCACAGTCTGGCCAAAAGACACCGTGTTGACCTGCAGATCAAGCACATACGACTTGGCCACCTGGGCCGTGTACGTCAGCGTGTACACGCCGTTGCCTGCTGCGACGACGTTGACGGCGACGTTGGGTGTGCTGAGTGCAGCTGTCACGGTCTCGGTCGACTGCGTCAGCTGGTTGTCGTACGTGTCGCGCAGCGTGGCCGTCATGGTGGCTTGCACGCCCGCCGTGGCCGACGTGGCACCGGTGCCAGACACGATTGTCTTTGTGGCCACAACGGCGTTGGGCGTGACGGCAATGACAAACGGGTTGGAACGCACCGCCTGGCCTTCCACGAGCACGTTGACGTCGTAGTTGACCGCCTTCGTGGCTGTGTACGTCATGGTGTACACGCCTGCACTCTGGGCGGTCTTGACGGCGTTGACGGTGGGTGCTCCGGCCTTGGTGAGCGCGGCAGTGACGGTGGACGACGTCGTTGTCAGCTGGTTGCCAAACGCATCGCGCACAGTGACCGAAAAGGTGTTTTGAACACCGGCCACGGCGTTGGCCAGACCCGCCCCAGCAGCCGTGCACTCGCCGCCAAACGCTACGTTGGGTGACACGGTGACGGAACGCGGGAAGCTGTTGACGTTCTCGCCACGGATGGTCAGCGCAAACGTGTACACACCCGACTTTGTGGCGTTGTAGGTGACGCGATACTGGCCAGCCGCCTCGTTGGTGACGACAATGGGGACGACAATGGCGCCAAACGTCTGATGTGTGAGGGAACCTGCCACTGTCTCGCCGTTGTCGGTGTGCTCGTTGTTGTACTGGTCCCGGGCG
Organism: Mantamonas sphyraenae; assembly: GCA_026936335.1. Classification (NCBI taxonomy): domain Eukaryota; family Mantamonadidae; genus Mantamonas; species Mantamonas sphyraenae. Next base: position 218,945 of record JAPMXV010000059.1, on the reverse strand, counting down.
GTCAGGATGACGTGCGCGTTTGTACCGGCCGTGCTTGCGCTGAGCCCAGGGCCTGCGGCGGTGCTGGCGGCACCCTGTGCCACGGTGGGCAGGATCGTGTATGCACGCGGCGTGTTGGCTGCGTTTGCGCCAAAGTCGCTCTTGTCGGTGAGCGTGAGGGCATAGCTCCTTGCTTCTGTGCCGATACCGCCTGTAACCTTGCTCGTGAACAGGACATTGGTTTCTTGGGCGAGGGTGGAGGCTGTGTTGAGCGCAGGCGTCGTGGAAAGCGTGTACTGCAGCCCATCCTTGTGGCTCGTGCTGTCGACGCCGGCCACAAAAGCCCATGTGCCTGATTGCACGCGCTGGTGCTGCTTGTAGGGTCCGGCGTCGTAAAACATGCGTCCATCATGGTCGCTCATGGGATAGTAGAAGGTCAGGTCGGCCTCATTGCCCGAGAATCCGTACTTCATCCAGTGTTGGATGTCGCCCACACTTGCTTCCTTTCTCCACATGAACAGCTCGGAGAGATCGCCATCCCAGCACTGGCTACCGCCGCTGCCTTGTTGTCCTTCAGTATTATCCTGGTCACAGCCGATCATGACTGTACCTGATCCCGGGATATTCCTGTTGACCAGGGCCGCAACATTGGTGTCTACCGCAGTCACACCATTCTTGGTCATGTGCACGCGCCCGTCGCTCTTGCGCCAGCTGGCTGTGAGGTACGTCCACTGGTTGGCAGGCACGGCAGCTGCTGTGAATCCACCGGAACTCTGGTCCGAGATCCACAGATGGATGGATGCTGTGCTGCCCCACAGAAGGATGTCGTTTCCATAGTTGCCAGGGGAGCACCCTGCACCAGTGCACCTGTAGCTGATGATGGTGGAGAGACCAGGGGCTGAGCTGGTGGGCTTGACCCAACCACCCAAGGTGATCTCAGTGGTCGGCATGTTCGTCATGCCACCGCGTGTCGAGTAGGACGCGGCGCTTGCCTGCAGATAAAGGGCTGTACCGGCTGTGCTTGTGTCGGCACCGTTGCCTGTGAGGTGCATGCCGCCCTTGAGATCGCGGATCGGTGTGACGATGCACTCGTCAAACGTCCACAAGTTCTTCAGGTTGGCCTCGTCTCCACGCAACTGCGCGTACTGGATCTTCTGCACATCGGTGGCTGTGAACGAGCGCTCCCAGATGGCGAGGTCGTCGAGCCAGGCACGGGCTGCATTTGCACCATCAAAAGCAGGCGCAGCAGGTGTTCCTGTGATGTCACGACCCAGACTGAGCATGCCCGACGTGAGCACCGCCGATGCTGTAAACGTTTGTTCGCCGTAGCTGACGCCGTCCAGGAAGATCTCACCCTTCTTTCGTGCCGCCGTTGTACTGGGCAAGGATGTGGTGCCACTTGCCGTCGGTGATGACGGGCGCTGACGGCATGGTGAGCGACTGTCCGTTGATGACCATGCGTACGTTTGCCGGGTTGAGCAGTTTGAACGCGGCAGAGCTTGCGGACGTTGCGTAGACAGGTCCCACGACCGTGTTTGTGCCGCCGTTGTGGCGAGTCATGGTCCAGAATGAGACGGCCATGAGGGTGCCGGGCCAGGTGGTCAGCGGATTGATCAGGGCGTAGTTGGCAGTAGCACTGGTGTCCTCCTTGTGGAAGTGGCAGTTGAGGGGCGGCCGGTTGATGTTGTTGAGGAAGCGATCACGCGGCTGCAGGGCGTATGTTGGCAGTGTGGTGCCGGCGACGTGTGAGGAGGGAAACGTGCCCGACAGCAGGGTGGCGGCCGGCCCATGGCTGCGGGCCTGGGTCACCGAGTACGGGTAGGGACTGGCTGCCATGTGGGTGCCTTCGTTGGTGAGGTGCAACTGGTAGGCACCGGCAATCGTAGCGTTCCAGGTGATGTCGTAAAGACCTCCAGAGGCGGCGTTGGCCACTGTGCCTGTGACGTTGTTGCCACCTGCGTACGGAACAAGGATGGCCTGTATGGATGTGATGAGGTCGTGGGAACTGCGGTTGGTTGACGAGGAGTCGCGCGACTGGAGCTGGATGGAACCAAGCTTGCCTGCCTCGACCCATCGCAGGTTTCCGCCAAACACAAGCACCTTTGAGTTGTCGTGCGGACCCGCGTCGACAACGAGGGAAAAGGTGCTACCCGTGACCAAATTGCTGTTGAGGGTGAGAGAGACCGTGTACGTGCCCAGGGCGGTTGGGGTGTAGTCGCAGTAGTAGACACCGTCGGTGGGGCCGTTTGACACGGCGCCTGTGATCCCACCGGTGAATGTGCAGCCTGCGGTCAGCGTGTGCCCGGGAATGATGTTGTCGTATGCATCGCGTGCGGTGATGGTGAAGCGGTTGGCTGTGTTGATGACGACACCGGTCGAGCCCGACCGAAGACTGTTTGCTGCGTTGACGGCGGCGTTGGTGACAGTAAAGGTAGCCAGGGGCGACGCGGCAATGTCCGTCCCGCCACGTTTCACGGTGAGTGTGTAGTCTCCAGCCACGGTGATTGCCGATGTGCTGATGGGATACTTGTTGGAGGCATAGGCGCCTGTGTTGACCACAACCGGAGCAAGTCCACCCTCGGTTTTGTGCGTCCAGGTGGCCTGGAATGCCGATGTGCCGAGTGTGGGCACGAGATTGGTGTACTGATCGCGAGCAGTGACATCGAGGGTTACGGTTGCGCCGGCGGCAATGGTGGACGCCGAGAGTGCGTATGTGGACAGAGCGTGGCTGATGGTTGTCTGGGCACTGACCGAGACGGCATTGTTGCTGACGATGGTTTGGCCTCCAACCGAGACGGACACCGTGTACGTTCCGGCAAGTGTGGGCATGTAGGAGCCCTGGTAGACACCACTGGCCGTGTTGGTTGCGGCGTTGACAATGTCTGGGATGGCGCCTCCGGAAATGGCAGCGCGCACCTCGAACGAATCGCCTGTGCCACTGCGGGGATTGCTAAACTGGTCCTTGCTGGTGATGGAAAAGGTGCGCGTCGCCCCTGCCACCACGGCGTCGTCATACGTGGCCTGGACGTCACTTGCCGTGCTTGCCGGGCCGACGCTCATGGTGAAGCTCTTGACGCCGTTGGTGACGGCCTGGCCGTCAAAGGCGACAGAAACCTGGTAGGTACCCGGAGTGGTGATTGCACGCGTGCAACGGTACTCGTCTGTGGCGCCTACCTGGACGGCGTCCACGGAGCCGGAGAGGCCGCTGCTGAACGTGCACACAAACTTTTTCGCGCAGGTAATGGCGTGCGACTGGCCGTTGAGGCGACCAAGGATGCTGACATTGTATGTGTCTGAGACAGGTGAGTTTGCAGCGGTGACGGGAGAGTTGGTCATGTCCTCGCCAACGAGAACAGACGGCGTGGTTTGCTGCTTCCAGGTGAGTCCACCGTCAATGCTGTAGCAAAGCTTGTAGGTACCCTCGGGGGTAATCTGGGCGCTGAGATTGGGTGAGGCGGTGGCCGAGAGAGAGGTGGGAGACTTGCGACTTGCTGTTCCGCAGTTGCCGTCGGTTGCAAAGGCAATCCACTTTGTGGAGCCCGAGGTTGCGCCAGTGAGAGTGAGTTGAGGGGTGTTGCAGGCAATGTTTGAGGGCGAGATGGCCGTGATGACATTTGCGCCGGCAAAGGTGTCGTAGATGCGGGGAAGCCTGTCTTGATCGTTTCCGATTTTGGCCGCGTTGTACTCGATGTAGCGGGCGTTTGTGAGTTGAGTTGGGTCAAGGGTGAGGCTGAGCGCTCCAGTGTTGACGATAATGAGTTCATCACTATCCCAGGTGTCGGATTGAAATTCCCAGATGCAGGAGAGGGCCGGGTTGCCGTACTGGGCCCAAACGTCCTGGCCGGCCATGATTTCGGCCTGGGTGCGGACGACATTCCAGAGGCGGCCCTGAGACAGCCACATCTTGTTTGGGCCTCCTGGGGTAGAGACACCTCCGTTGTAGCCATAGCCAAGACCCTTGAAAGTGGTGGCGATGGAGTCGCAGGTTGTTCCCGTGTCGCGTGTGGTCTCCACACCGTTAATGTACAGCTTTGCGGTGCCCGTGCCCTTGTCGTAAGTGCCTGCAATGTGGTAAAACACCTCTTTGCTGAGGTAATCATTGGAGACGTAGCACTGGCTGGTGCTGTAGCGGAAAAATGGTCTCCAGCGGTTGTCGACGGTCCTCTGCTTGCCTCCGAGCTGAAACAGATCGGCGGCGTCCTGGCCACCCCAAAACACCCAATCCTTGGCGTCACCATCGCCGTTTTCAAACATAACCGTCATCTCGATGGTGTACGTGCTTGCAATCCAGTCGCCGCTGAGGGTGACGTAGCCCATCTGATTCTTCGAATCAGCGTGGAGGACCTTCTTTGTGCTTCCAATCTCTGTGGGCAACGTAGCTGTTGGGGGAGGGTCAGCGAGGGGAGGAACAGTGTGTGAGTGGGTGGAATTGTGAAGCTGGGCGGCAGGTAGGACAGGATTCCGCATACCAAGTGTTGTCGGGTAGACAGCGGTTGAAAGATCACCCGAAGCAAAGCCGGTGACGGGAATGGTCTCTCCAATGTCGGGTTGGAGCTCTGTGCCGCCGTTGGAAAAGACACCGTTGGTGTACCAAATCTGGAATCGCTTAATGTCGAGACTGTGGCGATTGGGCACGTGCATGCGGTGGGATGCAACCTGGTACAGATATCCAGGCGGCTCATAGAAACGTTGCCAAAAGTGAAAGGCTGTGTTGCCAGCGAAATTGCCGTACAAACCGAGGCTGTGTCCTTTGCGGAAGGTAAGATCGGTGGATGATTTGCCCCAGTCCATGTCGTTGTCTGCAGATCCAGACGTGGTGGTGACAGCAGTGCCACCGTCGATGCTAAGGCCGCAGTCGTCGATCTTCTGGCGGTATCCAACCTGGAGAAAGGAAGATGTAACGCGGTCGTTACCCACATCCGTTGGACGACGCACGACATGAGGGGGGAGGGAGTCAGCAACATGGAAAGGGATGAAAATGGGCTGTAGAGTGCATACGGGGTGAAATCTGGGTGAGAAAAGACGGGGCGGGACATACCGCCATGTGCCAGTTTCCGTCGTTGAATCCTGTGGCCGAAGTCACCGAGCAAGTTGCATCGGGGGTAACCGTCCCTGGCACGGTCCACTGGAACTCGATGGCCCCGTTGGGCACTACGCGGAGTTCCCAGTAGCCGACACATTTGAAGATGGAGGAGCGACCGGTGCTGGTTGTCTTGAACCAGGCGCCGAGAGTGAACGGCTCCTCTTTGGGTCTGGGCGACGGGCGCGCAAGAAAATGTGTGAGTGAACTTTGGCGTCCTTTGATTGAGGACGGGGGGGTGGGGTTGAATGTAGGCGACGACAAATCAAGTTGGGGGTACAAAGATACTCGGATCACAAAGTATCGACGGTGCAAATGGATGGAGTGACGTTTGGAAGGGACGGGGAGGCGAAAAAGGCAAAAAATTGAAGAGGAGGAGCGTCCGGACTGCGAGGGGCCCAAACAGTTGGAGGGAACGCATGTGAACTTACTTGATATCGATACTGCCTACATCAACGGTTCCTTCGCCGGTAGCGAAGCTGCTGATGGCTGCCTCGGCTGTGCGGAGGCGGATTTCGGCGCGAGCAGAAAAAACGCGGGATTGGATTACGCGGTGGATGAGGTGTCAGTGCCACAGGCAACAGGCGCCATGCAGTCGGTACGCAGGAAACAGAATGCGCAGGAATGGTAATGGTATTGAACACACACAGCAAGTACGGCTGTGTAGCATGTTGGGAAACCCCACAACAGAGGGCGGAGCGCTTTGGGGGAGGGTGGCCCCAAGACCGTTTTGGGATTGGCCACTCATGTCAACGCACCAGAATACAGGCATGCCACAGCCACCACAAGGCTCACAATGGCGAGTACAGATCTCGCGCGACGCAGAGCATGTGTTTGCATCGTGCTATGCGTCTCTGTGGTGTTGTGGAGGGTATTGAATTTGTTGGCAGCCGACGCGGACTTTCATTGCACAGGCCTGCCTCAGGCCTCAGGCTGCAGGAGGAGAATGGGCTGCAGGAAAGAAATTGGACATGAGAAATGGAACAACGTGGGGCTTCAATGGGAAGCACACCGATGCACATGCGCCGCAGAGGGCAAACAACAAAGGGATGCCGATCCATGTCCTCCCTCTGGGAGCAGGACAGGATGTGGGACGCTCATGTGTGATTGTGTCGCTCGGAGGCAAGAACATCATGTTTGACTGCGGCATGCACATGGGCTACCGCGACCACAGGCGGTTCCCAGACTTTACGTGCGTGACGCAGAGTGGCCGGGACTTGGAGCAGGTGCTCGATGCAGTGGTGATCACCCATTTTCATCTCGACCACTGCGGCGCACTACCGTACTTCTCAGAGATGTGCGGGTACAACGGACCCATCTACATGACGGTATGGAGGGAGGCGTTTCGTGGGAGGGACCGCGGCAGGGATATGCGCCACCGCACCGCCTGCATGCCAAGGAGACTAACACCGGCACACGAATCATCACCGTATCGGGGACACGATGTACCCGGCACGAACAGAGGCCAACGAAAGCCATCGCCCCCATCCTGCTGGAGGATATGCGAAAGGTGTCTGTGGATCGCAAGGGGGAAAAGAACTTTTTCACGTCGGACATGATCCGCAACTGCATGAGCAAGGTGGTGGCGGTGTCTCTGCATGAAACGGTGCAGGTGGACGAAGAGCTGTCCATCAAGGCGTACTACGCGGGCCACGTGCTCGGGGCGGCAATGTTTCTCGTGCGCGTTGGCCAGGAATCGGTGCTGTACACGGGTGACTACAACATGACACCCGACCGGCATTTGGGTCCTGCACAGGTGGACCGCTGTCGACCCGATCTGCTGATCACAGAAACGACGTACGCAACGACAATTCGGGATAGCAAACGTGCACGCGAACAGGAGTTTCTGCAAAAGGTGCACGAGTGTGTGGCACGTGGTGGCAAGGTGTTGATTCCGGTGTTTGCGCTGGGGCGTGCGCAAGAGCTGTGCATCCTGACAGAGACGTACTGGGAGCGAAAAGAGTTGAAGGTGCCAATCTACGTGTCGGCGGGCATGACGGAGAAGGCCAACATGTACTACAAGCTGTTTATTGAGTGGACGAACCAAAAGATCAAGGAGACGTTTGTGGAGCGCAACATGTTTGATTTTAAGCACATCAGTGCGTTCCAGCGGGGAATGATCGATCAGCCGGGGCCGATGGTGCTGTTTGCGACGCCTGGCATGTTGCACGCGGGCCTGTCCCTAAAGGTGTTTGTAAAGTGGTGCTCATCGCCGGACAACTTGGTAATTCTGCCTGGGTATTGTGTGGCGGGAACAGTAGGCCACAAGTTGTTGAGTGGCCAGCGGGGTGTGATGGAAGTGGACAAAAAGACGGTGGTCAACGTACGTTGCCAGGTGTCGTACATGTCCTTCTCCGCCCACGCCGATGCCAAGGGCATTCTGAAACTGTTGGAAACAGCAGAACCGTCAAACGTGATGCTGGTCCATGGCGAAGGACGCAAGATGTGAGTTGGATGAAGGAGTGGTGTGGTTGTGTGCGTGTGTGCGTGTGTGCGTTGTGTGTGGAACTGCAAAGGGCTGACGCTTGTGCACGTTGCCGTGGTGCGACAGGAAATTCCTCAAGCGCAAGATCCAAGACTCGCTGGCCGTGCCTGTGTTTATGCCGCCCAACCACAGGACGGTGAGCATCATGACTGAACATACGCCCCACATAGAGGTGAGCGCACGTGTTGTGGAAGCTGCAAGGAAACGCAAGCTGGAGCAGCGGGCCGAGGACGACGCCGAAGAGGCAGACGCAATGTGGGCGAGGAGCAGCAGCAGTAGCAGCAGTGGCTCGTCCGTCAAAGCGTCTGCGGTCACTGAGGGACGGAAGGAGTCGTACACGGCCTTGTGAATGCACCGGCGCTCAAGCGACAACGCATTCAGGAGGAAGATCTGGTCGTGAACGGGATTGTGCAGCTTCGTGGAAGCTCCATGCAGCTGCTGCCGGAGACACAGCGGTCGTCAGAGTGAGGATGAAGGGTTTGCCAACACAACAGTGCACATGGGGTCCATTTTTGCATTCGTTCGTGTTCCCACCCGCCCTTTCTCCTTTCCTCGCCTCCAGCATCAGCATGCACGGAAATGATTGTCATCAAACGTCGAAAACAGATGACCCTCGTTGCACAGAAAGTCAACTGCCTCGCGCACCTGCTTCCCATCCGCAACCTCACTCAGTCGGCTCGTCACATCGTCAATGTGCATCCCCTTGTCTCCACTCCACCCTGCTTGATCACATCCAGCACTGCCTGCTGTGTCTTGTCCATCCCGCCTGCGTTTGTGTAATCCTGAGGCCGGTACGCTCCTCCGCTACCTTTGCTCTCCGTCTCCATCGCGTTTCCAACGCCGCTACTGCTGCTGCTTGCGCTGCCGCTGCCCTTCTCACGCACCAAGTGCACTCGGATGCAGTCCAGCAGATGGTGCGTCAACTCGTTCTTGTCCTCCACCACAAACACCTGCGACGCCACAAACCGCCGTTGGTTGTTCAGAGCCTTCACCTGCACCACAGCACGCACATACGATCCCTCACTGTCCCCGGTCCATCACACACACCCAGTGCACAGCGTCACCTCCCCGTGTCAGCTGCCCCCCTCAACCCATCATCCCCCAGCGGTTTCGCCTCAAAACTCGCTTCCCGTTCCTGATCATCACACACACACCTCCCACGTGTTGTTCCTCCCCCGCTCCCTCCGACTACGCTCCACTTACGTCCACAGCAGCCGCTGCTGCTTCTGCCACTCTGTGTCCTCATCGTTCGACCACTCGCGCACCTCCGCCGTACCTGTTCCGTCGTCCAGCACCAGGTTTGTGTTTGTCGACCCTGCCTGCACGCTCAGAATCATCCCAACCACGCACACCTTTCTCACGCAAACCAGCACACACACGCACACACGACACACATGCAGCACACCGCAGCACACACACACACACACAGATGTCAGTCATACCGCACACCTCCCCCTTCTTGCTCCTTCCACGCTGGCGACACCCAAAGCGCGCCAATTTCCCGCGCGTTCCCAGGAACCACACACGCCTCTTCTCCTCCCACATCCTCAACAACCTACCCTGTCCAGCACGTGCCCATCCACAACCACCTGCCCGTCCGCATCTCCGTCCTTTGCATTGTTCAGCTGCTTCAACGTCAGCGGCGTCAGCGACTGCTGCGTGTTGGGACGCGACGTCCTGTCGCCGCCGCCAAACCCGCCCCCGCTCGGCTTGTTGTCGCTGTCTGCAAAGAACCCGCCCGATGCAGATCCAAAGCCCCCTGCACTCGACGAGTCGAATCCACCTGCGCCGTCAAAACTGAATCCCGAGTTGTACGCCATTTCCCAGATTGGTTGTTGTGGTCCACCCGACGGCACACGCAGATTCACGCACGCATGTTGACGACGGAAGTTTCGGTGGGCGGGCTGGATGGTTCAGTGAACAGCGCATCTTGCGAGGTTCTTGTATTCCCTACGATCCGCAGGACGGCAGCAGTGTGCAGTTCCGAAATCCCCCCACAAACACGCCCCTCCTCCTTTGATCCCCGCCTCCAGCATCAGCATGCACGGAAATGATTGTCATCAAACGTCGAAAACAGATGACCCTCGTTGCACAGAAAGTCAACTGCCTCGCGCACCTGCTTCCCATCCGCAACCTCACTCAGTCGGCTCGTCACATCGTCAATGTGCATCCCCTTGTCTCCACTCCCACCCTGCTTGATCACATCCAGCACTGCCTGCTGTGTCTTGTCCATCCCGCCTGCGTTTGTGTAATCCTGAGGCCGGTACGCTCCTCCGCTACCTTTGCTCTCCGTCTCCATCGCGTTTCCAACGCCGCTACTGCTGCTGCTTGCGCTGCCGCTGCCCTTCTCACGCACCAAGTGCACTCGGATGCAGTCCAGCAGATGGTGCGTCAACTCGTTCTTGTCCTCCACCACAAACACCTGCGACGCCACAAACCGCCGTTGGTTGTTCAGAGCCTTCACCTGCACCACAGCACGCACATACGATCCCTCACTGTCCCCGGTCCATCACACACACCCAGTGCACAGCGTCACCTCCCCGTGTCAGCTGCCCCCCTCAACCCATCATCCCCCAGCGGTTTCGCCCCAAAACTCGCTTCCCGTTCCTGATCATCACACACACCTCCCACGTGTTGTTCCTCCCCCGCTCCCTCCGACTACGCTCCACTTACGTCCACAGCAGCCGCTGCTGCTTCTGCCACTCTGTGTCCTCATCGTTCGACCACTCGCGCACCTCCGCCGTACCTGTTCCGTCGTCCAGAACCAGGTTTGTGTTTGTCGACCCTGCCTGCACGCTCAGAATCATCCCAACCACGCACACCTTTCTCACGCAAACCAGCACACACACGCACACACGACACACATGCAGCACACCGCAGCACACACACACACACACACAGATGTCAGTCATACCGCACACCTCCCCCTTCTTGCTCCTTCCACGCTGGCGACACCCAAAGCGCGCCAATTTCCCGCGCGTTCCCAGGAACCACACACGCCTCTTCTCCTCCCACATCCTCAACAACCTACCCTGTCCAGCACGTGCCCATCCACAACCACCTGCCCGTCCGCATCTCCGTCCTTTGCATTGTTCAGCTGCTTCAACGTCAGCGGCGTCAGCGACTGCTGCGTGTTGGGACGCGACGTCCTGTCGCCGCCGCCAAACCCGCCCCCGCTCGGCTTGTTGTCGCTGTCTGCAAAGAACCCGCCCGATGCAGATCCAAAGCCCCCTGCACTCGACGAGTCGAATCCACCTGCGCCGTCAAAACTGAATCCCGAGTTGTACGCCATTTCCCAGGTTGGTTGTTGTGGTCCACCCGACGGCACACGCAGATTCACGCACGCATGTTGACGACGGAAGTTTCGGTGGGCGGGAAACAACACACGGGTGTGCACACATGAACAGCGAATCTATTGAGATTTGGCAATCTTTTTGAGCTGGCGCTTGACACGGATTCGCTTGTTGCCAAACCAATTGTTGAGCTGACTCATTGAAAGACCCGTCTTGTCGACCAGCACCAACTTCTGTGCATACGACGGGTATGGGTTGCGGAAGTTGTCATAAAACCAATCGTTGAGGATGCGCGACGCACTGCGCAACCTTTCATGACGGACCGATGATTCCGACACAAGCAGTTTGGATGTGGATCCGCTGCGTTCCCGCCTGCCCGAGCGAGTGCCTGTTCTCGTGCCTCTGTACTCGCCTGACGAGTTGGATCCCTCCGAGTTTGTAGGACTCTGCGAGCCGGAACCACGCTCGTTGCGCGAGAAGCGCAGCAGGTCGTACGCAATGTCCTCGTCCGTTTTGTCTACCAGTTCCGCCCGGCTTTCCTGCACGTACTCCTCAAGGTTGTCTACCCCGGAGCTATCCAGATAAGCCTGCCAATTGCGTGCGCGCGGCCGCACCTCGCTGCTCGGAGGGCGCTTCAGAAGAAGGTCTGCCTTTTGTTTCAGCTGCGACTGGTAGTCTGGCCTCATGCTGTGTGTGGTTCCCTGCATGCCCATACGGCTTACCGACGAGCCGTATCCAGATGTGTTCATAGAGTCCATGCCGCCGCTTGTGTCGAACCCGCCAAACATCCCACCCAACGCCGAAGGCGCCATCATGGCAAACGGGTTGCTGCCTCCCATGGACATCCCACCCATCGCCGACATGCTTCCTCCCGCTCCACCAAGGTAATTGGACATCCTCTGCGCATTGCTGCTGTTGTTGTTCTGTCCGTACGCAAGGTTGTGCATAGACGCCACCTGGTGGATCCCACGCTGAGGCACCTCTGTGTTTCCCATGTTTGGCCTGGACCCAGACGACGAGTTGGAGGGCCAATTATGAACCGAGGAAAGCAGCACCTGACGCAGATCAGGCAGGTCGGACGTGCTTTCCTGCGCCGACGTTTCGTCCACGAAGCGCTCGGAGGACATCATCGACCCCGAATCCTTTGCGACGCTGCTTGCTGTGCCCATATCATTCGAGTTTCCGGGCCACGACATGACGCTGCCCTTCAGGCTTTGCGCCGTGAACGGCGGTTCGACTAGCTCCATCTCAAATGTCTCGTTCATCAACTTCTGCAGAAACAGCCTCCCCGATGTGTCGTCCTGCTTCGGAGGCAATGGGTTGTTGATGATGTGTTGTACACGGCTCTCTACGCTGTCCATGTCTTCCTCTACTTCCGCTGTGCTTCGTTCTTTCCTGCCCTGGGGCGAACGAGAAGTTGCTCGTTCAAGACCTGTCTCAGCGAAGCGTCCCCCGGCGCAGAACGACGTGTTCACCACAGTTGTATCCCGGGAAATTGGGTGTTCAGTGTTAGTACCTCCTCCCAAGCCTCTCCCGTGTGCTGATTGTGCAAGGCGCATAGGTCCGCGGTTTGTGACCGCCTGTCCTCAGCGAGTCCGGAGGCGGCATGGGGCCGGCTCGCCTCAACGCCCGACATGGACTGTACACAGTCGTTCAAACGCCATCAAACGCTGTGGAACTCATCCCCCAAACGCGTTGGACCACTCTCGTCACGTACCAGAACTCCTGCTTCCCTGTTTCTGGCTGCGGGGGGGTTAGTGTTTGCCGCGTCTCATGTCCCCAAACACACCTTCCGTGCCCTTGCTATCCAAGCCTCCGCCGCCCCTCCCCACGCATGCTGAACGCCTCAAACACCATCCTAAGTGTCTTCAACATAGGATCACGCCACCGTCATTCCTGTTGCCCTGATTACCAAACGATCCGTCGTCGGTGAATGGGACCGGAAAATTACACACGGGCTGAATGCCCCTGACGAGCACGTCAAACTCACCCATCAGCCTCCGCCAAATCCATGTAGTCCTCGTTCTCCTCGCTCTTTCCAAGATTGGGCATTACCGCGGTACTGTTGCTTCGTCCTTTTCCCATACGAGTTCAACGAAGATACGGTCGGGCGCCGAAACTTTCTTTTTTGTGGCCCGTTTTGGGCGGGTCACAGAAAAACTGAAATTTCCAGAGCCTTTGACAAAACGGCGCCGGCTGCGTGGGAAACGGGCCGCATCGCTTCATTCGTCCTTCTCTCCTTCATCAGCCTCGTCATCATCAAAGCCTTGCACAAAATGGGCAAAGGAACGACCCATCTCTGCATACTGCTCGGTCACAAAGCCGTCTGCGACAAAGCCGACGGGCGAGTCCTCCAGAAGGTTCGGGATTGTCTCAAATCGCATGCTGGCCACAGATGCATTGGAGGTATCAAACATGCGCAGCTTGGGTGCCATGGACATAGTCATCACCACCGACGACGCTCCGTCTTCCCCACCAAACGAGGTTTCGTCCATATCGCTCAAAAAATTGTCGATGGCCTCGCGATTGGCATGCCCACTCAATCGACCCTCGTCCTGGGCATTCCCCTGTGCGTCAAACAGTGTGGAATCCAGTGGCAGCAGGCTGTGCGACCCACCTGTCCGATGTTCGAAAGCACCCAGTTCGCTGAACGCCGCTGGCGCTCGTTCGTCCGCATCCTGCAGCACCAATTGCTGTGTCTCGTCATGTCCACTTCCGCTGTGGCCCGAATCGCTTGTACGCGATGGGTTCTTGGCTGCTTGGGCCGTGCCCTGCCCTGAGCTTTCGACGTCTTTCGTGCTTCCACGACGCCCGTTTTCTTTCGTTTTCCGTCCAGGCACCGGTTGCTTGCGGAACAGGTCTGAGCCATTCACATCGCCCGCATCCCCTTCCCGCGATGCTTTACCTGACCCTGTGGTGGAGCCGCCACGTCCCCCTGCGCCTCCGCTGCGCCCCTGGCCTCCCGGAGTAGCCCCGTTGTCCATTTTGCCCCCCGCGCCGCCCAGACTCGGTGAGCCCGTACTCGTCCAGGACTGCTTGAACGGCTTGACGTTCTTAAACACCGTGTCCGCAGAATGTTTTTCCCACGATTGGCCCATGAACGGTGAGCCGCCCGTGTTTCCTGGTGACGTGGACAGCCACTCGCTAAATGGAGGCGTCGAGCCCAGAGAATAACCCGAGCCGCTCAGCGAGTGCGATCCGCTGTTTCCACCGCCACTGCTGCCGCTGCTGCTGCTGCTTCCGCTGCTTCCATTGCGACTGTGGCCTCCCGCATGTTTGTTCGGTGTGTTGATGGGCGACGATTGGCCAGTTTTGCTGCCCTGTTCACCGCTTCCCGACGACGGATACGGTGGAATTCCAATGACGCTGCCCACCCTTCCCTTACCCGTTGTCACGCGTTGGCCCTCCCGAGTCACAATCCACTGCTTCCCTTGCCATCCTGGCCCTCGGTCGTGTTTGCTCCCGTGCGTGACCCGTCGTCTTCCGACCCGGCAACCACCTCACCCCCGTCCAAATCCCCGTCCCCTCCACTGTAGTCCTGTACAATGTCCACTTGCGTGTGAAGCTCTCGCATAAACTGTGCACGTGTCAGCAGCTGGCACTTGCCCCCTCCCCCTCCCCCCTGTGGTGTGTCCACTCCCCCTGCGCTGCCATTTCTCCACCAGCATCATACCTCAAACTTGCAGTCTTTTCTTGCCTGCACGCTGACCATGATGCTTCCATCGCCTGTGTGCACACGCCCCAGACTGTACAAACGCGTCTCTGTTCTCCACACACGCCACCACGTCGACCGTGTCAGCCCCGAGTTGGCCATTTCCCACACCACAAACCCCGCGTCACCGCACACGTGCATCCAGTGTCCAAACGGGCACACATGCCTGCTCCTGGCCACGCAACACCTGTGACGTACCTGCATCGCCGAACGTCAGCGACGACGGCTGCTTGTCCACGCTGTATCCTACGTCAAAGCCGCTGTTTTGGATTCGGTTCAGCGGCTTCCGCACTTGCTCGTACGCGGGCAGCAGCAGCAGCAGCGCATTCAACGACCGCATCAACACAATGCTGCGCTTGTATACTTGGTTGTATCCCGCGCACTGGCCCCCACTGTGCGTCCATGCGCCCGTGTGAGCTCCCTCCGTGTCTTTGCCCGCTCCGCTTCCGGCTCGCCCCGGCTTTGCCGCTTTCCTTTCGCGCATCCTTCTGGCTCCCCATGCATCTCTTGCTAAAATCCATGCACTCCTGCTCACGTGTCTGCTCCTGCCTCGAGTCCCTTTTGTCGTCCTGCTCACACACGCCCGCCGCACAAACCTACTCTCGGTTTGGACGATACTCGAAACACCATCGCTCCAACAACACTTTCTCGCGCTCGCCCTCGTCGTTGCTGGGCTGCTGCAAGGCAATGTCCAGCCACAATGGCGTCGTTTTGAATCCTTTGAGCCAAGGCTTGAGCATGCCCTTCACAGCTTTGATCTCCACCAAATGGCAGTTGAACCAATCCGCTTCCTTCGCCTCCCTCCAGTCTCGCTTGGAGAACAACACCCGGTGCGCCAGGATCAGCTGGGGTGCCTTGGAGAACAGTTTGCCTACCACCAGAGCCACCTGTCCCTCATTTGCCGACTTGCTGTCCCTGCTCATCGTTCGGTGGTGCCCAGCGGTTTGCTTTGCCTCTGCCAGCGCAACTCTTTTGTCGTGGCCAACATGCAACACCTGCTCAGGCCACGCCGCTCCCTTTCCAGTGTCGCCGCTCCCTGGTCCGTCTCCCTCCTTGTCCTCCTCCTCCTCCTCGTGGCCAGCTCCGTCAACGCACAGTCCTTCAAGATCCTCAGCCCGCCTCAGCCCCAAGATGTCCTCAGCACGTCCGCCAAGGACTGCGGGGCCATTCAAGTCGACACCCTCAAAGCGGCCACCCCCACCGCCATTGACCCTTACAGCGCTTTCCTCTTCCGCTGGCGTGCAGAAGCACCCCAGGTGGCGGGAAGCTACTACGTCGAGTACAAAGCACACGTTTCCGACACGTCCTTTGTCAGTGTGGGCCACGCCATCCCTTCCAACCCTGGCAACGCCGCCTCCGAGTATTCCCTCAACGTGACGCTGAATCCGGCGGAGATTCTGGCCGCCCATGCCGTCGTGCAGGTGTCGTTCTTCCCGTCCGCTGCGGGCGCAGTGACGTACTCCTGCGCCGTGTTTTCCATGCAGGCGCCCACGGTGGTGCTCCACACGGGCGAGAAGCGTCAGATGGCGTTGCCTCGCCAGGGCTGGCTCAATTGCAGTATCCGGCGTCTGCGTCGGACACCCAGCCGCCTCCAACCGTGCTGCTGCGTGCGCGAGGCCTCGCCGACCAGCAGCTCGTCCAGGTGTATCTGAGCAAGTCCTCCTTCAATGACAACTTGGCCAAGGATCCGTTCAACGTGTTGGGCACGGGCAGAACGGTGGTGGGCACACGCAGTCCTTGCTTGAGCAACTCCCTCGGCGACAGGCACCTCCTCGTGCGTGACCAGTCCGAAGTCTCCATGCCCTACCCTCGCATGGTTGAGGTCGAAGCCATCGAGGTGCCCTCCCTGCTGCCTACCAATGGCACCTGGGTGGATGCCGTCGCCATGCCCAACCCCACCGCAGACTCGGGATCCCTCACCTTCTTCCGCATGGTGCCCAACACGGGCTTCAGTGCTCTCACCATCGACTTGGATGTCACCAACTCACGACAGGAAAGCAAGGGTCTCTACGCCGTCTTTGTCCGCTTCGACGACTGCGCCTTTGACAAGTGGTCCGACATGAACCGCAGCAACAAGAATGCCAGCCAGTTTTCCGAACTGACCCACGTGCTGGCCAACGAAGGTGCGTACGCCACAAACATCACCTTCAACAACTTTTACTCATGGCCGAACAAAACGTGGTGGCTTGGTGTCCAGGCGCGCCAAAGCGACACCACCGGTGTGGTGCGCTTCCGCATCCGTGCCACCGTGCAGACCACCAGTCCGGTGATGACCATTATCATTGTCTTTGTCTGCGTCGTGGTCCTCTCCTGCATCATCTGCTCGCGACCCAGCGTTCGTGCAGCAATCTTCCGCAAGCTCGACTCCACCATGGATCGTACAGGGCTCCTCGACGACCAGGACGACTACTACCGTGAAGACCAGGTCGTGGTCACCGCCTCTGGCCAATCCGCCTACCGTCCGTTTGTCGACGAAGAAGCACGAGGAGGCAAAAGTGCAAACAACCCTTTTTGACATCGCGATCCAAGCCATGCTCCATTTCCTCTCTCCTCTTCCTTCTCCCCACTTCTGCTCTCTTGGCGATCACAGAAACGAAAAGTAGTGCTCGCCCTCGCGATAGCCGAGGTCGTTGAGCGCACCCTTCATGATCCTGCAAAACACAGGCGGACCGCACACCACCACAAACGAATCCTCGGCCGGCTCGGGCAATTGGGCCTGGATGATGTCCTTGGTGATGAAGCCCTTGCCCTGTGTCCACTCCTCGGGTGTGTTTTCCAGCACGTAGTACGTCTTGAGGCACGGATGCTTGCTCTGGTGGCGCTCGATGGCCTCGCGCATCACCAGCTCCGTCTCGTCCTTGGCCCCGTACACAAGGGTCATGTCAAACACACATTCGTCGTTGGCGCCCACCTTGCGCTCGTGCAGCAAATGGGCTCGGATCAGCTGCAGCATCGGTGCGATGCCTGTGCCGCCAGCCAGCATCCCAATGCGCTTCTTCGAACCCACCTCCAGCGCCAGGCCGTCGATGGGACCCTTGAAGTTGAGCGTGTCGCCTGGCTTGAGGCTGTTCAGATGCTCCGTCATCGTACCGTCCGCCGTAATCTTCACCAGCAGCTCCAGCACCCCGTAGTCGTCCGGACGCGAGAACGGCGAGTAGTAGCGCACCACATCTTCGCCGCCCAGGTTGGCCTGCACCGCAATGTACTGGCCGAGCTGCAGGCCCGACTGCTGCTGTGCACTTGGCAAATCAAAGCGGAAAATCGACGTGGTTGGTGACACCTTTTCCAGCTCGCGGAAGCGCAGCGGCGTCCACTGCTGCGGACTCAGCGCAGGCTGACGCGACTCGGTAGTGGCTGCAAAGCGTCCTGCACGTCGTCCAAACACCACACATTCCAGCAGCGAGTTGCCCGCCAGACGATTGGCGCCGTGAAGGCCACCGGTGACCTCCCCTGCGGCAAACAGACCGGGAATGGGCACCATGTACGCCTCGCTCAGCACCTGTGCCTGCGCGTTGATGGCCACACCACCCATGGTGTAGTGCACGCTGGGCGTCACCATGGCCAGGTACAACGTGGAGGCGCTTGCATCCAACTGCGACCCTTCCATGGCTCCTTGCAGCGCACTTGCATCGCATCCAATCGCCTGAGCCAGCGCCTCCACGCCCTCGTGGCTGCTGATAAGCTTCTTCACATGAGCGTAGAACCCAAACACCTTTGCGCCGAAGCGTTCCACGACGCCGTCGTCCATGATCATGTACGCCACATGTGCGTTTGCGCCCTCGTGCACCGCACAGTGCTCCAGGATGGCCGCACTCACTGCATCACGCTTCTCCAGGGGATCCACAAACGCCGCTCCCTGTTCGTTGACGAGAATGGCGCCGCTTGCACGAAGCGCTTCGGGTGCAAGAAACTTGCTGCTGCTGCTCGGGTTGGCCGGATCCACAAAGCCCGTCGGGTGCAACTGCACACAGTCCATCTGCACAGCCATGCCACCTGCTTCTGTGCACAGTTGCACGCCCTTGCCCTGTGCAAAAGGACCATTGGTGGATGGCATGTCCACCAGGTCCGGACGGTATGCCTGAAGCATCGTCTTGTTCTGGCTGTAGCCTCCTGTGGCCACAACCACAGCATCAGCAGGCAGACACAGCTCTGCACGCGTGTCGTCCGAGTCGGTGACGCCCAACTGCATCGTCACCTCGACGCCCGTGACCACACCCTGCTCCTGCATCAGCGCCTTGACATGCGCCCCAGTCATCAACTCGATGCGCTCGTGTGCTTCCACCACCGCCTTGAGGCTGCTCACAATCGACCATCCGATGTTCACAGGTTTCTCGCCCTCCTGCGACCTGTGTGTGCGTGCGTGGCTGTGTCCTCCACAACGGCTCACTTTGCTCAGGTCAACCCCGTAGCCTTCCAGGAACTTGTATGCCTTGAGTGAATCTTGGGCCAAAGCCTTCACCAGTTTCTTGTCGCTCTTGTCCTTGCCGCTTGCCAGGGTGTCTTCCGTAAACTCGGCCAGCGTGTCGTTCTCACCGGCCTGCTCCTGCGCAGGCGTGGGCACCGCGTTCATACCCGACGAGGCCTTTGCCGAGTTGCCACCCACGCGTGGCTCCGCCTCCAGCAAGCGCACGCTCGCTCCGGCCTCAGCTGCACTCAAAGCGGCCGTCATGCCAGCCAACCCCGCGCCAACCACCACCACGCGCTTGTGAGGCATCGCCAGGCGCACAAACAAGCGCGAACCGTCCAACAAGGCTCCATCATACCACTCCACCGCACGCTGTGCCTCCTCGGCGTTTGCAAAGGTCACAAACGCAGAGCTACACCGGGGGGAAATGTGTGGGAAATGTGTTAGATCTGTTCCCAAGCGGAAGGTTCCCGAAGGTTTGCCCAACACGGACCCAGTCGCACGGCACACCCCGCACGGTACCACACCACATGACACATGGCAACCTACTCGCGAGCCTCCAGCGATGCAAAGTGTACGGCTATGTTGACGTACAAGGCGCGGACAAAGAGCTGGTGCAGATGTTGGGCGGTGGTTCCTGACTTGAACCCCTGCACAAGCACAACAACGCCCTTGCCCTTGCCGGGATGCACACCAGATTCGGTTTTACTCAGGTTTTCTCCCCCTCCATTGTTGCTGCTGCTGCTGCTGCTGCTGCTACTGCTGCCACTGTTGTTGATGGTGCTGCTGCTGCTCATGGGTATTCCGTGGCACAGCTCGTGCACCAGGCCTCCAGCCTCATGCGTTGCTCTTGATCACCGCCGTGATGCACTTTTCGTTCTCCTGAATCACAATCTTGCTGCGTGGTCCCATGTGCCAATCCCATCCGTACATCATTCATGTGCAAGGGGCGTCAGTCGATGTACACGCACACCCATTCCACACTCTCCCACGCCTCTAGCGACGCCACGCCCAGTCTCGGCCATTCTGTGTCCGATGAGACACAGTATCCAGCCGTGTGCATGCCTCCTCGGCGGCAGAACCCTCTCCAGCCTTCCCACAGCCTACCTTGTGGTCGTTTCCACCGTCACAATCGGCGACCCGGTTGCGTTCTCCCCGGCAAAGTCGTCCGCACGCGTCACCAGCGACTTGAGGAATCCCGACGCAGTGCCCACGCCGTTGCCAGCAGCTGTGTAAATGTGCCAATCACGCCCAACAGCCACCGTGTGTCCGTGTCAGCCAGCCATCGACGTCGCCGTGCATTGCATTTCTCCTCTGGCGACTATTTTGCACTCACTTGCAATGGCCAGGCCACTGTCGTCCACCAGCACCACGCCCTCCACGCCGCCCTGCGACGTTGTTTCGTTCAACACCTGTTCAATGTCCTTGCTAGTCGACATGCCTTTGTCTTGCGCCGCCGCTCGCAACCTCAACCCTTTCCTCTCCCCGATGTCTTCCCGTACCCGACGTGGTCGCCGAAACGTACGTCACTGCACATCCTCCCACCCATGCACTGTTGCCCGCCCTTCCCTTGTGCGCCTCTTTTGCTAACTCTGTGTCTCGTGCGCCCTGCTCGTGTTTGCCCGTGCCCGTTGCACCCTTCTCCCCTCCCGTGCTCGTTACCGTCGACCCTCGTCACCACAGCAACCGGGCCGAGCCACAGGCCGTCGCCGTCCGCAGCGCCAGCAGGAACAGCAAGAGGTGGACAACAGTGCTCGTGCCGAATCGGAGGCCGACACCGCCAGCCACCTCTCGCTCGATCTGCAACGGCTACAACCCATCAAGCCTGCCGGTACGTCCATACACGCACACAACCTCGCCATCGTGGCCTCCATGCTCACCCCCGTGCCCATTCCCCGGCTTCCTCTTTGCACTCGATGTGTGTCCACCACCCTACAGACCAGCTCAAGCTCTCTGAGGAGGAGCTTGAGGTGGAGCACACCCGCATCCTCCGTGCCACAAACCCGACCCGGCCCCACAACATTGTCCGCTACAACTACCGCGAGATGGAGTACATGCAGGAGCCATCCGTCGACCAGACCACGGTGCACTTTACTCTCGACAGGTACGTGAAGCACCTCCAAATGCGGCGCAACGCTTTCTCTCTTCCCTGTTCCCTCCATCCAGCGCTTTTTGCCCTGACACCCTTTCCCCGCACGGGTCCCGTCCACGCTTCACAAACACAGTTTCATTGTCCACAAGAAGAGCGCAGAAGGCAAGCGCCTGCTCGACCTCGAGAAGAAGGCCAAGAACAAGGGTGCCGTCGAGACCGAGGAGGTCGGCACCAGCACCGAGGGTGAGTGATTTTGCGCGCGTGGCCTCCACCTTTGTTGTCGCCCCTGTTCTCGCGTTGTCTCACCCCATATGCCCTCGATATACCCTTGTCCATGTGCTCATTTTCCTTTTGTCCTGCACACAGGCGTCTCCTCCTCCTCCTCCTCCTCCTCAGGCGCCGGTGCCGACGACAAGGAGAACGATGGCGAAGGCGAAGAAGAGCTCGAAGACGACGCCGCAGCCAAGTCCAGCAACCAGTCGCGCAACCAGTTCAAGTACAGCACACGCGCAGCACAGACCTTTTTCAACAACCCACCCCGCGTAGGTGTACATCATCCCAATCCATCATCCGTGCAGTTCTGACACACTCTCCATTTACCTTTCCCCGCCTCACCACTTTCCATCGCACAGAACCGCGAGTGTCAGACCGTTCAGAGGCCCATGAATCCATACAGCGGCTCGGCCACGCAGTGGCAGATCTACGACGCGTACATTTACGACCAGGAGCGCGAACGTAGCATCAAAGACCGTTCCAAGCCCAAGCTCGGCCAGAAGGAGGAGGAGCCCAACGACACGCCTGCGCAGCAGTCCAACCAAAAGTCAGACGACATCATCCACAGCACCGAAATGGCTCGCTCGGCACGCATCCTCGAGCGCATGGTCGTCCAGAACATCTTTGACGACATCTCCAGCGACTTTAAGTTCTACGAACATCCGGCCGACGAGTTCATCCAGGAGGGCTCCCTCCTGCCCTTGTGGAAGTTTACCAATCCCAAGGCCTCCAAACGCCACTACGTCACAGCCCTCAGCTGGAATCCGGACTATCCCGACTTTTTCGCAGTCGGATACGGCTCCTACGACTTTTCCAAGCCCATGAGCGGCTACATTTGCTGCTTCTCGCTGAAGAATCCGTCGTACCCGGAGTACATCTACTCCACAGACAGCGGCGTGATGGCCCTGGACTTCCATCCGCAGCACTCCAGCCTCATTGCGTCGGCCTGTACGACGGCACGGTGATGGTGTTTGACCTGTCCCACAAGCTCAACAAGCCCATCTTCAAGAGCACTGCCAAGACGGGCAAGCACACAGACCCCGTGTGGCAGGTCAAGTGGCAGGCCGAAGACCTCGCCAAGAACCTCAACTTCTTCTCCGTCAGCACCGACGGACGCGTCACCTCCTGGACCATGGTCAAGAACGAGCTGGTGTTTGAAGACGTCATGCAACTCAAGCTGACCCAGAACGAGGGCGACGACCAGGACACCGACGACAGCTCGCTGTTTGGTCTCGCAGGCGGCTGCTCGTTCGACTTCAACGCCCACCAGGAGCACCTGTTTATCGTTGGCACCGAGGAGGGCAAGATCCACAAGTGCTCCAAGGCCTACATCTCGCAGTACCTGGAAACGTACAGCGGCCACAACATGCCTGTGTACGCCTGCAAGTGGAACCCTTACCACCCCAAGACCTTCCTCTCCTGCTCCGCAGACTGGACCGTCAAGCTGTGGGACCACACCAGCAAGCGCCCACTCATGTCCTTTGACCTCAAGAACGCCGTCGGCGACGTCGCCTGGGCCCCGTACTCCAGCACCGTCTTTGCGGCCGTGACCGACGAGGGCAAGGTCCACGTGTACGACCTCAACGAGAGCAAGCACGTGCCCATGTGTGTCCAACAGGTCGTTCGAAAGGGCGCCAAAGCCACCCACATCGTCTTCAACCCAGTCAACCCCGTGGTGCTCATCGGCGACAACCGAGGCAACGTCACCACCTTCAAGCTTTCCCCCAACCTCCGCAAACACATCGACCCCGAGGACGACCAGACACAAGCCTCTTCCTCCTCGTCGTCGTCCTCTTCCTCCTCCTCCTCCTCCTCCTCTCCCGCCGTCCGGGTTCCCGTGGCGTCGCTGCGCGCAGGCGAGGCCGCCGTGGCCGTCAGGAGGTTGAGAAGAAGACTCCTCAGGAGCTGGAGAAGGAGCGACAGGAACTGGAACGAGCCAAGCTTGACAGGCTGCTTCAGGTTGGCGAAGACAAGAGCGGCGAGGAGCTGGATGGATGAGCAGAGCGTCAGCAGAAGAAAATTGGACCCCTTGTTTCATTTTGT
This sequence comes from Mantamonas sphyraenae, assembly GCA_026936335.1. NCBI lineage: Eukaryota > Mantamonadidae > Mantamonas > Mantamonas sphyraenae. Next base: position 195,583 of record JAPMXV010000059.1, on the reverse strand, counting down.
GCTGCCACAGTTCATCCCTTGATCAACTTGAGTGTCTGCTCCTTGGCTGTTTGCAAAGCCTGCGAGATGGTTTGCTCGCTGAGGGGCACCTCCCCGTCGACGCCGCGCATGGTAACGCGGTTGGCAATGGTTTGCGAATCGGTCTCCATGATCACCCCCTGGTCCACCATCTCGTCCATGGTCAACAGTGCGATGTCCAGGTAGTCCAGCATGGTCTTTTTGTCCACCAGGTTGCGCAGAAGCAGCGACACCGTCTCTGTCAGCGCCTCCAGCACCGACGAAAGCATCAGCTCGTTTTCGTCCGAGGGTCCCGACACGTAGAAGAACACGTCGCCGATGTTTTGGTACACCACCACGTGGTTGTCAAACATAATGATTTCCCCTGTGTGTGCATGCGTGCATGCGTGCGTGCCTGTCAGTTCGTCGTCCAGTCTCGCGGGGGGTGAAAGTGGCGGAACCCCGGATTCCCAGAGGGAAACCCGCCCGTTTGGCCACGCCCTGCACTCACCGCTGGCACGGTACGTCTTTTGGAACAGCTCGCTCTCAAACTTCATCTGCTGTTCCACCTCTGTGTTGACGTCCGACCCGTAGTACTTGACGGCAATGCGCTTGCCGTCGTTGTCCAGAATGAGCATGTTCCTCACCGAGTACAGCGACTGCAACAGCGTCTGTGTCAGTGCTTCGTGCCAACTCGCCAACCCTCTCCATGTTTCGTTGCCTCCTCCCTCCACGTTTGCCCATGTGTGCCCACAGTGTCACCCACCATCTTGGAAATTGGTTGTCTCGCGACGAGCGCACCCCTTCACCCACCCAAACCGTTCTCACAAGTGCGTGCATCCTGCAATTCCCCTGACTTTATCCCACGCTGCCCCCCCCCCTCTGGGCTCCCGTATGCCCACACACCTGTGTCTGTGCCGTTGTCTCGTCTGCGTCTGCACCTGCGCTCGTCGCATGCGGCACCCCGGCCGACTTTCACAGAAATCTACCCTTGCCAGCGCCCGCCACATGCCACTGACACCTTGTTGCTCGCCCACGCATGTGCCCCTGCCTGTGTCGCCACCTTGTCCACCCCAGTGTCGTACGCAGATACCGTGTCGTCGTCGTCTTCGTCGTCGTCGAGCTCCAAACGTGCCGCCGACGCCCTTGAGGAACGCGGCGGAGGCTTCAACGACCCTCGCAACGAGGACGAAATCTACTTTGACCTGCCTCCCATCATTGCCAACTACTCTGTGGAGAACATCGTCGTGTTGGACAACCTGCCCGTGGTGCCCCTCAGCAAGCGCTCCAAACTGATCACCGCCGTCCTGAAAAAGCTGAAAAAGGTCGGCGTCACACCCTGCCCGCTCACCGAGTTCACCGCAGAGGCACTGCCCGAGGAGCTGCGCAAGTCCACCAGTGTGCCCGACGGCACCTGTCCCTCCCTCATTCCTGGCGAGGAAAAGGGCACCACCGTTGCATGTGGCGAGGAATCTCGTTTTGGTCGCTTCTGCAAGACCCACCGCACCGAGCTCGTCGTCTCCATGCCCTGCACACCCAAGGGCAAAACCAAAGGGTACGCCTTCCTGGAGCTGGAGAACCCCAGCGCCGCTGAGCAAACCGTGCGTGCGCTGCAGGGGGTGCCCCTGGACAAAACCCACTCCATCAAGGCCAACCTGGCCACAGAGGTGGAAGGCTTTGTCAACGCCCCCGACGAATTTGTGCCGCCCGAGACCAAGGACTACGAGGACCCCGGCGACCTGCTGTGGTTCCTGAAGGATCTGGACGGACGCGATCAGTACGCCATCCGCTACGGCAACGAGACCGAGGTGCGCTGGAGCAATCCGTTTGGAGAGGACCACGAGGTGGTGCGCAAGGAGACCAACTGGACCGATGGGTTCATCGAGTGGTCGCCTCGTGGCACGTACCTGGCCACCGTCCATCCGCAAGGCGTGGCCCTGTGGATGGGCGAGGAGTGGTATTTCCGCCGCTTTGCTCACCACAACGTCAAGGTCATTGGCTTTTCGCCCAACGAAAAGTACATGGTGACGTTCAACAACCAGGAGCACGACAACCCAAAGGACCCGCAGGCCATTGTCGTGTGGGACGTGCGCAGCGGACGTCGCATGCGTGCCTTTACCATGGACAAGTTTCACATTGTCAACCAGGTGCCCTGGCCCTTCTTCAAGTGGAGCCACGACGACCACTTTGTGGCTCGTCTCGGCGAAGACAAGCTGTCCGTGTACAAGACTCCCTCCATGGGCCTGCTGGACAAGAAGGCCATCGAGGTCGCTGGCATCAAGGACTTCCAGTGGAGTCCCTCCGACAACATCATTGCTTTTTGGGTGCCCGAGTCCGGCGACAAGCCGGCCAACGTCACCCTCATGTCCATTCCCGAACGCAAGATCGTCGGCCAGAAGAACCTCTTCAACGCCACCAATCTCTCCCTCCACTGGCACCCGTCGGGCGACTTTCTGTGTGTGCGTGCCAAGCGCGACGCCAAGGGCAAAAAGGACGCCGTCACGCTGGAGTTTTTCAGGCTGCGCGACAAAGGCGTGCCTGTGCAGGCCATCGAGATCGAAGACAAGGTGTCTGCCTTTGCATGGGAGCCCAACGGTGACCGCTTTGCCATCATCGTGGGTGGTGAGCCCAAGATCTACAGCATGAACACAAAGGACGGCCTGGGACTGCAAGCCGAGCTGGAGAGGCAGCCGGTGGACATGCTGGAGTGGAGCCCCTTGGGACGATACCTGCTCATGGCTGGCATGGGCAGCAACGCCGTGCTGCAGTTCTGGGATGTGGACAAGAAGAGCATGATGGGCGAGGGTGAACATTTTATGATGACCGACGTCAACTGGGATCCAACCGGACGCTACGTGTGCTCCTACGTCAACCACTGGCGCCACTCGTTGGAGAACGGCTTCAACGTGTGGGACTTTCAGGGCAAGCTGGTGCACCGCACAGCGCGCGACAAGTTTTGGCAGATGATCTGGCGTCCGCGACCGCCCACTCTCCTGTCTGCAGACGAACAGCGCCAGGTCAAGAAGCGCCTCAAGAAAGAGTTTGCCGAGCGATTCGACGAGGAGGATCGCGTGCGTGCGGAGCAGCTCAGCGGCGAGCAGCTGGCTGAGCGCCAGGAGCAGCGTGCCTTTTGGGACCGCTACCTGCAGGCCAAGCAGGACGAGTATGTCGCCATGCACGAGCGAATCATCGACCTCATTGGCTACGACCCGGTCAATGATCCGGAGATGGTCTACGAGGAAGTTGAGGTCGAGGAGCTGATCAGTGTGACCGAGGTGCCGTTTGAAGGCTGAGCGTCTGAGCACTGCTCTGCACACACATAAACTGCAAATCACAATCAGTTCGGTTTAGGTGTCATTGCTTTTGTAATTCACGCTTCACATGAGCCCTAGAGCCTGTGCTTCCCCCTGGATGAGCTTCACGTGCTTGACAAAAACGACCATCATGTTCTTGTTGCCCTCCTGCTTGGCTTGCATGGCCGCTGCCCGTTCTCGCTCCGCCCACTCCACCATTGTCTCTCGTGTCACACTTTCCTTGGCGGCCTCTGCTTCGCGAAGTCGTGCATTCACCTCTTTGAACTTTGAGATCCACAGCGCAGACGGCTCTTGACCCGATTCCCGGATGCTGCCAATGTGATTTGTCAGCTGCTCCTTTTCCCACGCAAGCACGGCTGCACAAGGCACAACCCCAGACGCGTCAGGTGTCGCTTCGTGCAACACAGTGCCCGGAAACGGTGCCTCCCCTGATACATCCTGCTGCTGTGGATGCTCTTCCTCACGCGGCTGCGCCTGTGCCTGCGCCTGTGCCTGCGCTTGTGCCTGAGCCTCCTCCTCACGCGCCTTGATTTCCTCCAATTGCTCTGCGTTGGCCTCGTCCACTCCCGCCAGCTCCTTCTCCATGATCTTGACGTGTTTGAACGCGTGCGCGGCCCATTGTGTTTTACCCGCCTCTTTGTACATGCGTGCTCGCTTGTTCATGGATGCCACCTCCTTGCGCACCATTTCGCAGTAACCCTCCAGGGTCAGCTGCCCATTCTGCACCTTCATGCCCAACATCAGCATGGCCGTGTCGATTTCCATCTTCCGTTCCATCACGTCATCCGGCACAGCCGCCCCACGTGCCGCACAGTCCTCCATCACCTTGGTCACCCTCTCCAGTTCCCATGCAAGCACATCGTTGCTCACAATCGACGACACTTCGCCTGGGCCCTCGTCGTCCGCACGCAGTTGCATCGGTTCTTCCTCTTGCCCACCTTGCCCCTCTGTCGACGACGATGACGACGACGACGACGATGATGATGATGATGCCGTGCTCACATCCCCATCGCCATCCCCGTTGCTCTGTGGAAGGGCAGACGTGTCCGACTGTGCCGTTTCCGATTTCTTCTGCACGGCATTCAGCGGCTGGGCTGCCTTGGTCGGTGCCATGCCTTCTGCCTGTGTGTATGCCTCTGACGAATTGTCCTTTAGCCGTGCCAGCTCGGCCATCATGATTTTCCGATGTTGCAGACACACCATGGCATACTGTGTCAATCCACTCGCTCGGTACTCCAAGGCCATGGCCTTTTCCGCCTCCATCTTGTCCATCAGCTGACGCATGTACAATGCAATGTCCTTCTGTCCGCTCACCAGCGCCTGCTGAAGCTTCTTCTGCTGGCTGGCGATCGCTTGCCGTTGCTCCTCCAATGCTCTCGGCGCTCGTTGCTCCTGCGCCTCGTACTGCGACTGCGCCTCTTCGATTTTTGATACTTCGTACTTCATCACATCATTCGATAGCAGATTCACAAGCGAGCTGGGATCCAACACCACTGTGTCGTTGCCCACCTTTGTCGTCGACGTCCCACCACCACCACCACCACCACCACCACTCTCCTTGCCCTTGCCTTTTCCACTTGCACTCGTCCGTGCGCTCGAGCTGGCACTGCTCACCTGTTGCTGTTCCTCGTAGTCGTCGATGATCAGCACCTTGTCTTCCACCTCTTCCACTTGCTGCCCTGCCAGAGGCTCGCGCAGCCGTACTTTGACCTCCAGCTTGCCTCCTGTGCGCTTACGTCCATCCAGAATCTCCATCCGCACGTGCATTTGGCACTTGTCCAGAAGTGGTTTGAGCGGAAGCTCGCAGCGACCCACTTCCACGTCGGAGAACAGGAACCGGCTGTGCCACAGCACAAACGTCATCTTCTTGCGGTCACAAAAGCGCACAAACGACTTTTTACCTCGTTCGATGTTCACCGACTCCGTGTGGCCAAACTCGGGATCCAGCGAGCTCTTGCACGTGTTGCTTGTCCCACTCGCGCCCTCTTTGCTCGACGGGTACGCCAGCTCGTACGCCACATACAGATCCAACGAGTCGTATCCCGAGGGCGGCCTCACCTTGCTCGCGCGCACAATGGTCAGCTCCAGCTCGTCTTCGCCAATCTCGGCGTTCGTGATCACCTGCCTGTGCACGCGTGTCTGGTAGTGAAAGCGAGGAGGCACCTGCTGGTGGTACCTCGCACTCAACAAAGACTCCAAGTCCCTTTTCCCGTTCTCCTGCTCCTTTTCATACAGGTTCACCATGCGCGTGTCGCCTGCTCGCCGCGCATTCTCCACCCGTTTTGCCGCCAGCGTCACCTGCTTCTTCAGTGTGCTCTCCAGCATGTCGTACACTGCCTCGTTGCGCGCACTGTGCACATCCACCACTGTTTCTAGAGCCTTGCGACCTCTTGCGTCACTCTGTGCCCCTTCCTCGTCCAGCATCTGCGTCTCTTCACCGTCATCCTCATCCTCTTCACCCGTGTTTCCCTGCCCTTGTTCCCCCGCCGAATCCTCCGGCGTCAGGCCCAAAAGTTCGTTGACCATTGACAACGACGCTACCGGAGGCGGCAATTTGCTCTCGTCAATGTCCACCCCCAGTTCCCTGTAAGCCTGCACCTGCTTTTCCACCGCCATAGCCACCTTGAGCAATCCCTTTGCATACCCAACATTCCCCGCGTCTCTAGCCGTCACCGCTGCTCGCTTGTACTCTACCATTAGCCGGTGTGCACGGTTTGCCAGCGCCTCTTTGCCGCCTCCGGTCCTACCCGGTGCACTTGCGCCTCCTGCTCCTGTCCCTTGGCTCCCTACTTGCTTCCTTTGCTGCTGTTGCTGTCTCTGACGCAATGCTGCCTGCACATCGATCCCCTGTGCTTCCAGCAGCTCCTTCAGATCCACCACCTCGCGTTCCAGCATCTTTGAGCGCTTCAGACACTCCACGGCACCCTTCTTGTCGCCTCGATCGCGCAATTGGATTGCCTGCAGCTTCAGTTTTGTCTGCTGCGACTCCTTGTTGGCTATGGCTTCCAATTCCGCTGCTCCGGGAGTCTGCAACCCCTGCTGCACCGCAAACTCGCGAAGCATGGCTTCATCCTGCGCATTGCGTGCCGCTCCGCCTCCTCCGCTTCCGTTCAGCAACGCCATCAGCTCAGCTTCTGCGTCTGCCTGCTTGCCTGCGCCCACTTCCGGTACGTTTCCGTTCACAATGGCCTCCAGCTCCGCCAGCATGCTAGGATCCTGCATTTCCTCCTCCGTCAGCTCCACATCCTCTCCGTCATCGTCGTCTTCGTCGTCGCTGTCCCCGCCCATAGCCTGTAGCATACGCTGCATAGCCTCCACGTCCACAGAAGGCACCTCGTCCGCTTCTTCCGTGGGAACTGCTTGTTTGCGTCAGCTCTTTTGGCCATTCTTCCTCAGCCACACCACCTCTGTCCCGTGTTTCTAGCTGCTCTGTTACTGTTTGGTGTGTGCATGCACCCACGGATAACCTCCGCTGTCCCATCACCTACCTTGGAACGCAGACGGATCGACCCCCAGCGACGCCATGAACGCTGCATGTTCTGCGTCCACTTCGTCGCCGTCGCCACTGCTGCCACTCTTGGCCTTGCCGCTCTTGCGTTTGAGCTTGCCAAACATGCACTCTCCGAAAGCAGCTGGGTGCTGGGGTTTTGCTTCGGAACGCGCTTGCGCTCACACTCGATTCAGCACTGTAGCAAGATCATCATCACCGCACCCATGCGTCGCCCCCAGTCCGTACATGTCTGTATGCTACTCGCCGTCCTTGCGCTCCTCATGCTGCCAAGTGTGCACGCCATATGTGACGGCAACCAGACCGAGTTCACGCTGCGCGATTTTCGCGCCCTCCGCCACGCGTTTGACAGCACAGGCATCGTGGCGCCGGTCTTCTACTTTGACTTTGACATCGACTCGGCCAAGGACTCGCAAGTGGCCAACCTGACAAAGTGGGCACTGGCCAAACGGCCGGAAGACCTGATGTTTGCCTACCAACACCTCGAGTTGTACTCCCTGGGCACACTCACTCTCAACTGGCAAAAGGAGGAGATCCCTTTGGCACCTTGGTGTGATGCCTACCCCATGGAAACCAAGAAGGAGATCATTGCCGAGCTGATTGTGAACGCTACACAGGTAGACATCAGCGCTCCCGTGATTGACTCGGAGGAACCCCAGTGGTACCTTTGCTACAATGCCCAGTCACATGTGAGCACCAACAAGCTCCATTGCTGCCAGCGACACGTGCTCACCAACCAGATTGTCTGCAACGTCGTCGTGGGCTCGAAAGCAATCGAAAACTTCCGCACCAGCCTCAGCATCGTATCCTGGCTTGTGGGGCTCATCTTTTTCATCCTTTTGGCTGCAGAGGTGGACAAGCGTGCCGGAAGGGACAATCTGCGCTTCGGCATGCTCAAGAACGGCTATCTGCCCTTTCTGGAGCTTCTGTTCCGCAGGGGCACCCACAGCATGCTTGAGAGCGACTCGTTCTATCTGCTCCGCGTCAAAATCGTCATGGTTGTCCTGCAGACGGTGTTGCTCGTCCACCAGGGCGTGGACACCTTTAGCTACTTCAGCGCGGTGCAAACCATTCAAGTGGAGGATGCAGCCGACTTTGGCGACAAGCTTGTGGCCAACCCGGTCGTCTTTGCCATCAAGTTGGTCCTCTTCTGTTTCTCCCTGGTATGCTCTGCTGCCTTTACACGCATCCTCCTGCGCACAAACTACGTCGTCTACGACTGCGCCCGCAGGCGGTGCTACGCTGAGCTCTTTAGCCGTTCTTCCATCGTCTCCTACGTGCCCCTGCTCCCCTATCTCTTTCTTCCCTTTCGTCTCATCAACATTCTCTTTCGCTACGGTGGCGTGAGCGACTTGCGCACCCTGGACAAGGCCGTCACGCGTGCCACCGGCGGCATCCGCGACGTGGTCATCACCAAGGGCATGATGGGCAAGAAGATGCGCGATCGCATGAGCTCCAAAATGGCCGCCGATATGCAAACACCCGTCGGACAGAGCAGTACCGACCTCGAGGCCGAGTACGGTTCAATTTCCACCGCCTCGACAGACTCGATCTCCTCCACATCTTCATCCGCATACCTCCGACCCGGCCGTCCGAGCCTCAGTTCGCGCAACTATCGGTCCATTGAGGATGCCGAGGCATACTTTGCTCATGTGGAGGAAGATATTGCGTCGTCGCACCCGGTTTGGCGTGGGTGTGTGTTTTTGTTTTCGCTCTACAGTGGCATCTGGCTGCTTACCTTGGCGTACTACTCGTACTTGAGCATGTACAAGGTCACCAATGTGTTTGTATTTGTGCTCATCGGTATTACGGTCAACATTAGCGAGCTGTCGACAATGATTGCTCTGCTCGTGGCCATATTCGTCAACTTTCTCACCCTGTGGAGCACCATGACTGGCCCAGTCATGGCCACCAAGTTGGTGGTCATGCAAGTGTTTGACAAGATGGAAAAGGACGAAAAACGGCTGATGGAGCACGACTTTGACGACGACGAAGACGAAGAAGGCGTCACCGAGGGCATGGTGGACATGGACGAAGATGAAGATGAACAGAACACTGGCGAGGAGGAGTCAGACGGGCCGCAGCAGGGCAAGCGCAAACCCACAGACATCGGCGACGAAGAAGCGTCCGCCGCTGGGAGGTCGTCGTCGTCGTCAGGAACAGACAAGGGCCCACGCAGCGTGGCCGAGGCACGTGGATTGGACAAAGAGTCGCTGAGGAGGCGGCATTCGCATCATGTGTATCATCACCACATGCACCACGGGCGTTCGCATAGGCGGGGACGCCACCGCAAGGAGAGCCTGAACGTGAACGACATGATGGTCCAACGTGCGCTGGGCTTCGATGCCACACGCAGCCGTGTGGACATGACGTGGCTGGAGTTCTTTGTACTTCTGGATCACCTGCAAATCGACCCGCGGTACACCTTTGCGGTGCACATGTTTGTGGTCCTGCCGTGCATTGCGTTGGTGGCCATGATTGTCTTTTACAGCGTACAGATGTTCAAGGGAGGCAATGTGTGGTCGACTGTGTCCCAGAGTGTGTTGCTGGTGCTGGGAGGTGTGCTGCCCAAGCTGATAGGCACCACCTCCAAGTCGGCAGATGCACTGGCCATGATCCAGCTCAAGCACCATGTCAGTCTGTGGATGAAGAATGACATGCCCATGGTGTGCCGACGCATGCGCGAGCCTACCGAGGAATCCCTTCGCATGCAGAACGTCGCCGGAGAACCCAACCCAACCACGCCTCTGCTGACTTCGCAATAGACGCCAAAGTTGTCCATGAGCGTTGTTGAAACCGACGGCGCAGATGATCCGTGGGGTCTTGAGGAGGACACAGAGACGGAGGGGGGTGCGAAATTGAGCGACGACGCAGAGGCCCGCGAACGCGAAATGGAAGTCCTGGCACGGAAAATGGCTACCGTGGGCTACCAGTACGGATACGAGACTTCGGAAGAGGCTCATTTGCAAGAAGCATTTGACCGTGCATATGTCCCGGCTGCACGGGCGGGTATGCGCATCGGCAAGCTGCAGGGGGTGGTCAACACGCTGCTTGCGGTGTACGCCGCGTCGGGCGAGCAGCTGCAGGACATGGACGAGCTGCATGCGCTGGAAATCAAGTTGCGTTCAGCCAATATCCACATGGACGAGGGCCACGCGACGTCCACTGCCGATGTACGGGAACAAACGGCCGGTGAAGACGAGCTCAGTTTCTCCCACCTCAAGCAAGACGTGTACGTTTGGGTCGACCGTCTGCTTGGCAAGGATGCGAGTGAGGCATTGTTGGATGGTATTTGAACGTGTGGATTCCATTGATTCGGCCACATCACTCCTTGTAGTCGTCGTCGTCGTCGTCGTTGTCGTCGCCGTCGCCGGCATCTTCTTCCTCTTCTTCCTCTTCCTCCTCTTCTGGGTCCTCGTCATCGTCCTCGTCGTCACCACCGTCGTTGGCATTGTCATCGCCTGCATCGTTGCCATCATCAGCATCGTCGTCTTGATCACCATCGGCGTCCTGGGCCTTGTCGTCGTCGTTGTTCTCATGCTCCTGCTGGCTGCTGCTGCTGCTGCCACCAGTGAGGCTGGTGGTTTGCGAAAAGTACAGACGTACAATCTGACCGTCGACGTCTGCGTTGTTGCAGAGGCACAAGGCCTGGACGGCTGCGTCGAGGGAGGCAAACTGGACCATGCCCTGTGCATGACCCTGTCCGTCCACACCCATCAATTGCACAAGCTCGGCTGCAGGCGCACCGCGAGCGGCCAGAAGCTGCTGTACGGCATCATCAGACCAGTTGCCAGGGGCATTCTCAAATTGCAGCACCACCGAGGGCGGGTTGTAGCCTCCCGGATGTGGCTGTTCGCTGAAGCGGTTCAGAGGGCTTCCGCTGTACTCGACCAGCACGGGGCCCAGCAAGTTGTCCACCTCGAGCTTGGGCTTGCGTGTGGATACGCTCGCATGCTTCGAGGTGGACAGCGACAGGGGGACGCCAAACAGCGGGGTGTCCTTCAGCAACTCCACAATCTGGTTCACCGCCTCTGCCGTCTCCATTTGCACCATGGCACGCAGGATGTGCGACGACGTGGCTGCTGCCTCCTCCTCCTCCTTCGGGATCAGCAACTTGACGCGTACCACGTTGCCGTACACGCAGCACAGGTTGAACAGCACCTCCGCCGTAATCTTTGTCCTGTCCATGTCGTACATGATCAGCACACACTGGTCATTCGGATGCAGCGATCCGCCTGCGCCACTCCCTCCACCAGTCCCGTTGCTGTTGCTGTGGCCCATTCCTCCACCCATTCCTCCACCCATTCCACCCATTCCTCCCATTCCTCCACCCATTCCGCCCATGCCTCCCATGCCGCCCATACCTCCCATACCGCCCATGCCCCCTCCGTATCCTCCCATTCCACCACCGGCCGCTCCGCCGCCCATCCCTGGCGATGCGCCGTAGCCGTAGCCTGCGTTGCCTCCCCACGAGTCCATGCCACCGCCACCGCCTCCTCCTCCTCCGCTGCCCAGGTTGGGATTGGTGTAATCCCACGTGTGCGTGTTGTTGGCTTTGACTGTCAGCCGGGTGCTGGGTGAGAAGCGCAAGCTGAGGGTGTTGCACCCGTCGTAGATGTCCTTTCCGTCGAGCGCCGTCAGGGCGGCTGCAGCAGACTGCGGATCGGCAAACTCCACCAGCGCCTGCATGCCGCTCTTTTCAAACACCACAATGCGATTGATGAAGCCAAAGGTGTGGAAGATGGTGTGCATGGTGTCGACGTCGACAGGCACGCGCGCGTTGAGGATGCGACAGTGCACCGTGTTCTCTCCCTGATGCACCGTGTGGGCCGCCCCCGCCGTGCTGTTGCTGTCATTCGTCTTGCGATTGATGCTCTGCGAGCGCGAATAGTTGATGTACACGTCGCGGCCCATGAGCGAGAGCGGGTTCGACTGTGCGTAGTCCATCGCACGCGACGCACTCTCCACACTGTCCATCTCCACCAACGCCTGGTTGCCCTTGAACAGGATCTTGGCAAACACCACGCGTCCAAACGAACCCAGCAGCTGATACAGCGCCTCGGGTGGTGTTTGCGCGCTAACGTTGCGCAGGTGCAACACGGGCGACGGCGGCACGTACTGGTTGCCTGCTGCTGCTGTGCTGGATCGGCCCATCGACGATGAAGACGATGAAGACGACGCGCTCTGTCCATATGAACCGCCTCCGCCCATGGATGAAGCGTACGCGGCTTGCTGGCTCTGCATGTAGTTGTTCGCCCCGCCGCCTCCTCCTCCGTATGACATGTTGCCCTGGTTCATCATGCCCATGGGCTGTTGGAATCCCTGCTGCATGCCCATTTGTCCCATCCCCTGCATTCCATACCCTCCCTGCTGGCCCATGCCCTGGCCAAACGCCGCGTACGGATTGCTGTTCGCGTTGTACAGCGAGTCGTCGGCGCGTTGCCGCTTGTTTCTGTGTCCACCATGTGTCCACCATACCACGAACGCGCATATCACACACGCATGCACATCGGTGGAAGTGTGTGGGTGGGTGGATAGGTGTGCGTTGCCCCACCAGGTGTATGCGACGTCGTGGGAAGCAGAGAGGTGTGCGCCCTGTCGGTGTCAGCGCGTGTCCAGTAAGGAGCGAAAAAGCCCTCCAACGTTGGCTGCTGCCAGCGCTCGGGCACCCACACCCGAGTCTCGCCGATGTGTCCATGTGGTTATGGGCGTGTCTGTGCCCCTCTCATGCGCTTGCACCCTGTCCTTTGCCTCCTCCAACCGTTGTGGGCTGCCAAAACGCTGCCGCGCGCTTTCCATTTATCCTCTTTCCGCTGGCTGCGGCACCCACACCGCACCACACCCGCGCCACGCACACGTCCCACACACACATTACGTACCCATCAAACCCCCCGTAGCCAAAGCCGGCGTCTTCGTAATTGCGCTTGCCACCACCACTCATCCAGGGTCTCGCTTGGCCGCACCGACGGGCCACTTCCCGTCCAGCATGCTCGACGGGTGCTCACTGGAATCCTGAGCGGTGCAAGTTGTTCTCAAGCACCATGTCACGCACAGCCACAAACACAAACTTGATGTTGGAGGTGTCGGTGGCACACGTGCGATGCGGGTAGATCTTCATCTCGGGCGACTTGGCCTTGGACATGAACTGCTGCTGGATGTAGTCCACAGCAGGGTCCACGGCGTCGTCCGCAGGCGCAGAAGGCCCCTGGGCGTAGTCTTCAAAGTGAAGCCTCAGCGGCGCAGTCTTGAGCTTCTCCTTGAACAGGTCCAGCTTGTTGAGGAAGAGGATGATCGACGAGTCCTTGAACCAACGCGAATTGACCACCTCGTCAAACAGAATCAACGCTTCGTCCATGCGATTCACGCTCTCGTCCTCTCGCAGCACCTGGTCATAGCCCACAAGCGACACACAGAAAATGAGCGCCGTCACGCCTTCGAAGCAGTGGATCCACTTTTTGCGTTCGTTGCGCTGCCCTCCCACGTCCATCATGCTGCCGGTGGACAACACAAGATCAGCATGGGTACGAAGAGGCATGTGTGTGAGAGAGAGTGTGTGTGCGCACGTCCATGGTGTGTCCCATCATCTCTTGTGTGTCAGCGCGTGTGTGCTCGTTTCCACCGTCGAGAATTCTCTCTCGCCACGACCCCCCCCGTTTTCAACCCACCAGAACTTGGTCTTTTCAAACTCAAACTCAATCTCGACAATGCCTGTCGTCTTGACGCGTGACCTCAAAATGTCCTGGTCGGTCGGCGTGTAATCGTTGGCTGAAATCATGTCCAGGCGGTCGAAATAACTGTGGTGATGAGGCGTGTGAGCAAACTCGCCAGCTGCTGGGTTGCGTGGACTCCCTTGCACGACTGTGCCACACCCGCGCGGCAAACCCTCCGGGAAAAGGACAGGACAGCGTATCAACTCACTAGTCTGCCGAGTCGTTCAGCTGGAATGTGTTGCGTTGGTCATACGCACTGCGGATGGCCTTGCTCGCCCACAGCGCCTTCATCATCTCCACCAACTCGGAGGTGAAGTTTTCCGGGTACGACGGCGTCGTCTGAAGCACTTCGATGAATTCCTCCACGCTGCTATCGTCTGCCTCGATGCCTAGTTTGGAGGTGGCCTTTGCCAACACTCGCATCGACTGGATCGTGTTGGAGAACACAATGTCTTTGTACATCTCCCGTTCGTCGTCCCGGAACCCGTCCAGGTACAGGATGCGCATCTGTTTCGCCACCGTCGACTTGCCCGACTCGCCAGCCCCTGCGTATATATGTGTGGCACAAGCCACGATAGCACAACATCCCCAGTAACCGTGCGTGTGGTGTGGTGGTGTCAGAACGGGCCCTCTCCCGCTCCTCCTGCTCTCTCGCTTGCAAGCACACAGCACCCACTCACCCAGCAGCAACAGCTTGAAAACCTTGGATGAAGTCGCAAAATCGTCCGCCAGTTTCTTGTCCAGCAAACGGCTCTTTTCCGTTGCAGCATCGCTGTTTGTGCTGCACACGTTGCCCATGGTCGTGCAGGTCTTCGGTTGGCGGTGTCTGCGCCAGCATTTCCAACAGCACAACCTTGCGCGATGTGAGTGGATGAGTGTGTCCCTGCCCCTGCTCATTTTGGCAGTTCCTCTGTTATCGGAACCCCTACGATTGCACTATTCCCTTGTGACGGGTGCTGACTTTCTACCGCCCCCGGTGCAGGTCCTCCAACGCCACCGTTCCTGTGTCTCTGCAGACACTGAACGGCTATGTGCGTACAGAGGCAATCGACTCCATGTGGGGTCTCCTATGTTTCGCAGAAATCCTCTGTAAGTGTCCGCAGCGTGTCCCAGCACGCGTTTTCTCTGGACGTCTCGATGCCTCCATGCTCTTTCCAACCCTGACACACACACCGCCTTTCCACCCAGTCATGCAATGTGGATTCGCGATGCTCGAGGTCGGCTACGTCCGATCCAAAAATGCACAGAATATCCTTGTCAAGGTGAGAACAGACCGGGGGGGGGGCAACCACAGCTGCTGGTGTGTTTTTCCACACAGCCGCCACAAAAATCTCTGCGAAGCTCACCCCGGCACCCTCTGCGCACGCCCATCCCGCTCGCCACGTGCCCACTCAGAACCTGGGAGATGCCACCCTGGGCTTCCTCGTCTACTGGGCCTGTGGCTATGCGTTTGCATTTGGGCCAGACTCCAATGGCTTCATCGGTTCGGGCTGGTACTTCCTCGCCGACTTTCCTTCCTCCCACAACTTTCAGTTTCTATTTCAATACGCCTTCTCCATCACTTCTACCACCATCATTTCCGGCGCGATGGCCGAGCGCACTCGCTTCGAAGCCTACTTTGTGTACACAATGGCCATCACAGGCTTTGTCTATCCCGTCGTCTCCCACTGTTCGTTTTCCCGCCGCTCCTTTGCCGTCTATTTTCCCGCACACTCGCTCACTCACTCACTCACTCATGCCACATACACGCAATCTGGGTACTCACAGGGCTCTGGAGCCCATTTGGGTGGCTCAGCCCCCTCAACGTCAACCCCCTCTTTGGATCGGGCGCCCTGGACTACGCCGGTTCCGGAGGTAGGTTTTGCTCCGAAGCCCGACCTTTATGCCCCGTTTGCTTGCGCCACACCCTTCCATCCCCATGAGCCATCTTGACCCCTCACACACGTGCGCTCGCTTGTCGTTTGCTCGTCATCTCTCGGTCCATCGCGTCCAGCTGTGCATATGAACGGCGGTGTGGCGGCTCTGGTCGGCGCCTACCTGGTGCGTCCTCGAACGGGCCGCTTCGACGCCAACGGACGTCCCAAACCCATCCACGGCCATTCGGTGGTGCTTTCCTCCCTGGGCACGTTTATTCTATGGTTTGGCTTTTACGGCTTCAACGGCTCCATTGTGTCGTACTCGCAGGACTACAAGGTGGTGGCCACGTCCATCCTCAACACCACTGTCAGTGCCATGACCGGCACTGTGGCCGCCATGCTCTGTTCCGTCTACTTTGAGCGCAAACTCAACCTCCTGGTCATGATGAACGGCCTCCTGGTTGGCCTTGTCTCCATCTGCAGCGGGTGCGGTGTGGTCCGCCCCTGGGCTGCTGCACTCACAGGCTTCACCTCTGCACCCGTTTACTACGCCGCTGCCTACCTCATTCTCCACCGCTTGCACGTCGACGACCCTCTCGAGGCGGCTGCTGTGCACGGTGCCGCTGGATTGTGGGGCTTGTTTTGCACGGGCCTGTTTGCAGACCGCGACCTGCTCTCCCAGATGTTGGGGCGTGCACCAGACACTCTCGACGCAGGCCTTCTCACCGGTGGCACAGGCGCTCTGTTTGCCTGCCAGCTGGTGGCCATTCTCTGCATTGGCGTGTGGTCGTTTTGCCTCAGCACAGCCATCTTTCTGGCCATCCGCTCCCTCGTCGGCCTTCGTGTCAGCCGTGCCGTCGAAGAGTCGGGTCTCGATGTGGAGCATGGCGAGATTACGTACATGGTGACCAACGCAGACACCATTGTCCAGGCCAAGTGGACCACAAAGTCCTCCCGTGCAAAGATGGCCAAGCGCAAGAGTGGCTCCAGCTCTCCCATCGACTCTGCATCTGGATCCTCCACACGAGACGCCAGTCCCCTCACCACACTTGCATGAGTGTGCACACCGGCCCAAACAGCCCCAATGCGCACCCTGTGAATCAACACACACACACACACACACACACACACACACGCAGAGACAGGGAGAGAGAGAGAGAGACATACACACACACACACACACAAACACAAACACAAACTGCACAGATTCACTCCTCTTCATTGTCACCCGCCTCCGCCGCTTGAAACTCTGCTGCAAACTCCTGAAACAGCTTGGCAAAGTCTTTTGGATCGTCGCCTGTCAAACTGTCAATGTACTCGCCAATCAGATGTTCCGGATAGCCCAACTGCGGGAGCGCTTCGTCCTGGATAAACGTCACCACGCTGTCGCCAAACAGCGCCACCATGTTGCGCTGGGCCTGTGCCACCTCTTGCAACACCTTGACCACCACGTAGTCGTTCAGGTTGACATTGGGGCGTCCCGAGTACGTCATGGCCGACGCCAGAAAGTGGTTGAACAGCACATCCGCCGCTTGTTCCGTTGGCTCGATCCGCTTCAACAGCCGGTTCATGGCGCGCACATAGTTGTGCACCGTGCTCGGTTCCACCGCGTATTCCACATTCTCCGATACACTCTGCAGGATGAACGCCACCGTCTCTGCGTCCTGCTCTTCCAGCAACCGCCACGTGTTCTCCTTCAGATCCACCAGTACCATCAGAAACGCCAAGTACTGCTTCTGAAGCTGTTCCTTCTCCTGCTCCACCTGCACCCAGTACTGGTCGCTCTGCGCCCTATTGTTCTCCAGATCCATCAGCTCAAACGCGGTCTGGCACACCGTGGCCAACATGGGCATCAGGATGTCTCCCATACGGTCCGGATACAGTCCCATCAGCCGTGGCAGCAGCACAAGGATGTCCGACATCTCCTTGGGCTGACACACTTCCAGCAGCAGCTCCAGCAGCTCCGGCAGGTATTGCAACACTTCTGCCCCGAGCAGGTTGAGGCTCTTGCGCACGAGCCGCAACACAGCAGACGCCAACGCGTCACACCGTGCCACGGGCATATTCTTTACACACTGCAGGCCCAGTTCCAGCGAGCTCGTAAACAGATCCACCGCCGGTGCCAAGCTGCCTGCGCTGCTGCTATTGCTCTCGTCTCGCGACACCAGCGTCGAACACACCTCGGCCAGGCAGTGGAACATGTTGGCCGTGGCCGTCAGCAGCGCCAAATCCTCCTCGCCTGCGTTTTCCTCCTCCCTCCACACCTCCCCGTCCAGGATGTCCACAATGTTCTGCATCGTCGGCTGCACATACTGCTCCAGCAATGCTTCCACTGTCTTTTCGTCCGTCTGCCACCCAATTAGGGTGCCCACCGCCCCAAATAATTCAAAGTGCCCGTCCTGCTTCAGATGGGCTGTCATCATGCGCTCCTCGTCTTCCAACACCTCCTGCACCTGGGCCAGAATCTCGGGTGCGTCACCCTGCATGTCGCTCAGCATGTCACGCATGAATGTCACATACTTGCTAAACACGTACGCTGCGTGTGGACGCACGTACGGCGACGGATGCATCAGACCACGCTCGTCCGTAAACGCTCCCACAATCTCCATGTAGTGGTCCCGCGTCAGCTCCACATCCTTGGCAAAGCGCAGCACGAGGTCGAAAAACACGCGTTGAATCGACTCGTGTGGATAGCTGACCACGTCGCTCTCCACCACCAGTGCCATGGCCTCCTCCATGAACGCCTGGCCAAACTCTACACCATGCTTGCTTTTGTACGCCTGGCCAAGCTCGTACAGGGTTGCCAACACCGCTTCGACTTCGTAGAACGCCAATTCCTTCTGCTTGCCAATCACATACTCCAGCTGCTCCATCAGCGACGCCTCCACCAGCTTGGGGATGTTTTTGGCCACCTTGCGCAGCAGTTGGAACATTTCTCGCCTGTACTCTTCCTCGTGCTCCTCACTCTCGCCTGGTTCCTCAAAGTCGTGGTCCTCCTCGTAGCGCACCTTGCGCAGGAAGCACTCAAAGAACTGCAGCAGGTGCTGCGGGTACGGATCGGCCAGCGGCCTGGGCAGCCGCTCCAGTTTGTTGAGGTAGGTTTTGGCAAACTCGTAGACGGCGCCCGACACTTCGTCGTCGTCGTCGTTGAGAAAGTTGATGGCAATCTGCATCCAGTCGTGCAGCAGGGCGGCCACCTGGTCAAACAAGGCCTCGTCCTCAGGCTCTGTTTCCTCCCAACACTTGCACAGCACCATGCCCACATTGTTGACCAGCTGTGACATACACACGTGAAACTCCAGGTCCGTTTCACGTGCGTGCGACTCCACGAGTGACTCCAAGCCCATCATTTCCAGCAGCTCCAGCTTCTCCGCCACGGGCATGCCCTTGTTCACCAGCGACGACAGACATGTGATGGCTTCTTCGCCACAGGCTCCCTCCATGGCGGTGTAGAGCAAACCAAACATGGATTCCGTGGCAAAGAGCCCAATGTCCATCCAGCGCACGTACGGTGCCATGGACTCCAACGCCAACTTGCACAGATCCTGGTCATCCTCGTTTGGCAAACAGCTCTCCAGGGTGCCCTGCCACACTTCCACCAAATCACCGGCATGGTGCTCTCGGATAAAGTCTTTGATGTCTGCGTTCAGCTCCTGGTCTTCCGTTGCCCGCTGCGAATGGTCCATCACCACCTCTTCGTGCAGCATGGTCAGCGTACGAAACCACAGTTCCAGGTACACTCGCTCGCTCTCCACAAGTGCGAGCAGATCTGTGTGTTTCATCGAGGGCAAAGGTTGGCCAAGCGGGGGGGGGTGTCAGAGTGGGGTGGGGGGTGTGGGTGGGAAGAACGAGGTTTTCGGCGAATGGACACACCGACAGGGGCCCTTTGTACATGCCAAACACACGGCATGGGCGACACACGCGGAAAAAGGGAGAGAATGCGTGTGGCTGGGCAAGGAACACGCGATGGGCGTGAGGTCGCCTTGGTGGGTGTGGACGTACCGTCAAAGAAGGAGCGCCAGTTACGAAAGAGCTCGGCGCGGCAAAGGCGGGTCAACAACAGCGCCAGTTTGGTTTTTACATCTGCACAGGGACAAACACGCAAAGAAGGGGCCACGGACGTGTCAGCAGGATGCGGGGTGCCGGAGACGAAGCAATGGAACAAGGGGCAGGCGAGGGAGCGGCGCGTTGCATGCTCGCCCCGCCTTCACTGCCCGCTGTGCTAGCCCAAAAAAAACATACGGAACTCCTGCTCAGGCAACGAGTCGAGGGATTTGAGAAGCTCGAGGGTTTCGGACTGGATGGCTTCTTGGACATCGGTGTGCAGACGGTCGTAGTGTTCGTCGCCGACGACGTCTGCCAGCTGCGAGAGACACCAGAAGCGGACGTCAATGTTGCTGGTTGCCCCGATGCGATCCAGACACAGCTCCACAAGGTCGGCATGCTCCTTGAGATCCTCTGAGGTGAAGGGAGGGTGGAGTGGGTCATAGCAGGTGTGGGTCCCGGTGTGTGTGTGTGTGTGTGAGTGAGTGTGTGTGTGTCAAGTGGCACAGGAGGCAGTGGGGCATGCGTCTGAACTATGCGAAGCCACCCTTGCAACTCACGTTCCCGCTGGTAGCTCTTGCTCGGGTTGCTGTGTGTTCCATCATGGTGGAGGGTGAGGAGCAAAACACACAGAGGCGGAAGCGCAATGCAGCGTGCCACAAGGGTAGGCCGTGCACGGTTGGTGGTCCGGTGTGTGAGTGAGATCCTGCCACACGACGCACAACTTCCACACACACAGCCATCGCTCCCTCCATTGCCTGCCTACCTGAAGATGTCCAACAACTCCTCTTCAAACTCCTGGGGATCCATGAGCACTTGCGTGAGGCTGTGGGGGGTCTGCAAAAAATCAATTGGCAAACTGGTCAACACTGCGCACGTTGTCGGCGATCCTGTCGTCCATTGAGTGACTGCTGGGCGAGGTGTCTTTCCCGGTGGACGACCACGTTCACACACTGGCGCAAGCCCGATTTGCATTCTTAATCCATCATCGCTCACTTTTCCTCTCCTTCCGTCGCTTCTTTTCCACTGTGCCTGTCCTCGTGACTACTTGTGGGGAATTTGTTGGCACTCTGGTTCATGGCGCCATCATCCTGCTGCTGCTGCTGCTGCTGCTGCTCATGAGCCATCCGCACGAGGAGGCGAAAGGCAGCGCGCAGACACACGTCCACGACAGCAATGGTCTTGCCATCCTTGTAGAGGAAGCGTGTGTCGTGCCACTCGCAGATTCCATGGCTAAGAGTGGCCATCTTGATGGCTTGCCAGGCACAGAACCAGCCGTGGAACAGCTGGTCAGTTTCGTAAAACACGGAGCTCAGACGGGCAAACGTGACGGCAAGGATGGCCGACTGGAACGTGTCCACGCGTTGCCACTCGTCCATTTGCGCCAGCTGCGCAAGCACCGGTTTGGCCAGGCGCACCTGCGTGTCATAGTCGCGTGCACCAAGGTCGGTCACGGGATTCGTGTACTTGGCCAGCTCCGTCACGCTGGGTGCCATCTGCTTGCGTCCCAACCACAGTGCAAAGATGGCCTTGCGACACTCCATCTTGGATTCGGGCAGTTCCTGGCCCATGTGCTCCAGCAGCTTCAGGTGCAACTTCATCGCCGTCAGCACGTTGTTCTGCTGAAAGTGGCACTCGGCCAACCGCAGCAGGAAGTAGGCAAACTTGGCCTGGCCGATTTCCGTGTCCACGTGCTCATCCGACAAAGACAGTGCCGTGGACATGACATTCTGCAAGCGCACATCCTTGACGGGTGCATCCACAAGGGCCAGCGAGCCCCGATCTCGCAGAATCACAAGCCGACTGTCCGAGCTGCCACGCCGGCTGCTTGCCGCACTGTTCACAGCATTACCGTCTGCGTCCCTGCTGCGTCGAACGGGTGTCGAACGGGCGGAATTGCTGCTGCTCACCGGTGTGTGCGAGCCACCCGACGACGAACTGTCCTGCTCCATGGGCTCCACACCCGCCCCCGAGTCTCCGCTTGCGCTGCTGCCCACGCTGCCGCTTGTGGCAGGACCACCGATCAGGTCGTCCACAGGCACAAAGTCGTACTCTTCGTCGTCGTTGGCCAACTGCATGTTGTCCAACAACTCGGGCCACAAGGTCAGTTCTGGCACACCACCCATCATGTTGATCATCTGGCTGTACAACCGCAGCGCCTCTTCGATCTCCTGTGTCATCAGTGCCTCGTGGGCCGCCTGCTCCAGATACTGAAAGGCCCGAGTCATGTGGTTGGCACGCGCCCAATGATCGCCCACGGTGGCCATGCTCTTGGCCATGTCCAGGTGCTGGTCGTAGTACTCGGCCACACGAAGGTGATACGCCTGTCGCTGCTCCTCGCTCATCCCGGCGTACACCAGACTGATGATATTGCTGTGCGGAAAGGCCATCATCACGTCCAGAGACGACGACCCAGACATCAGGCCCAGACTCGCCTGCGTCGGCGACAGACGCCCACCCATCATGGCCAGTCGAGTTCTCGGCGTACCTGCCGAATGGTCGCTCACGTTGCTCAAGGCGTCGCTGATGGCTTCGTTCCACATCCCTGCAGGCCCTCCCTGCGATTCGCCACCACTCACACTGCTGCCCAGTGTCGATCGTCCTCCCATCATCATTCCTGCACCCAATCCCACATTGCTTGCTCCTCCTTCCTCTTTGCTTGCCATACTGCCGCTGGACGACCCGGCGACACTGGCGGCAGCCATGCCGCTCTGCATCGTCCCCCCTGCAGCCGCAAGCATGTCCTGGTGTTGTTGCAGCTTGAGGGCCAACTCTTCCGGGCGCGGCCCACTGCGGTAATCGCCGCCAAGATACTCGAGCGGAGTGTTTCGTCCGCTGGCTGTGGCGCTGGCAAAGCCGCTTGGGGCGGCGCTCACGTTTGCGCTGTTGAGGGCAGATACCATGTCGTCCATGCGCCCGCTGCCTCCGCCCATGCTCATGCTGTTGTCGGGTGTGTCTGTGTCGCCGTCCTGCTCCACGACGAGAAAACCCATGCGCACCAGCGACTCGAGCGAGCCCTCCAGCAGCGCAATGTCCATCTCGCCCTCGTAGACATCGTACAGGGCACGGCGCCAGAAGCGGAAGCCCAACACACTGGCCACTCGCAGCAATTCCAGTTCACGCAGCGGCAATTGTTGGATCTGCTCCGACATGGCCTCGCCAATGGTCTGTGGCAGGGAGAGGGAGAGGGACGAGAGCGTGTAGGCTGGAGACAGAGTGGCCAGGCCACGCTCGTCCACAGACACCAAACTCTCCTCCTTCAGGGTGTCACACAGCTTCTGGGCAAACAGAGGGTTGCCCTTGCTCTGCTCCTGCACCAGCGCCACCACATCCGAACTGATGCTGGTGCAGTTGAGCGACAACATCACCAGGCGGCTCAAGCTCTCCTGCGACAGGGGCGCCAGATTGAGGAACTGGACCGAGTTGTTGCCCATGTTGCGTGTCACCAGCTGGCTGGCGCCTGCAGGCGGCGACGTGTGCAGTCGCTTGGGATTGATGCCCAGGGATCGGATCACCTGCTCAAAGTGGGGCACCACATCCTCGTCGGGACGACACGTAAGGACAAGCAACAGGCCCGATGTGATTTCGTTGAACAACGACTGCACGAGGAACCACGACCAGGTGTCCATCCAGTGCACATCCTCCAGGATCAGCACCAGCGGATTGCGACACCCGCCGCCGCCTGTGTTGCTGCTGCTCATTCCCACACCACCTCCGCTGCCAGCCTCGCTGCTGCTGCTGCCACTGCTGCCACTCTCCAGGTTCAGACGCAGTTCACCATCGGGCACCATGACCGATTCCGAGCCAAAGGTGCTCGCCTTGTCATCGTCGTCCTTGTCTGCGTCTTCCTCATCCTCCTCCTCATGCTCCTCATGCTCCTCATCCTCTTCATCCTCTTCATCCTCCTCATCCTCTTCGTCGTCTGTGTCCACGTTCTCGTCCTGCGTGTCGCCGTGCAAAAGAACCTTGACCTCTTCGACAAACACCTCGGGAGGTGTGGCCGAGGAACTTCCGATGCCCGATGCTCGCAGGGTCTCGGCCACCATGCGCAACTTCATGTCCCTGGCTTCGGCCTCGTTGGTCGTCGTGCTTGACACCCGATTGGCATAGGCAGAGAGGTCGCCCTCGCCCGAGAGGAATTCGGTGGCCGTGGACGGGTTGACATTTGCCAGCTCTTCCGACCGCCCCACTCTGACGTGGGTGCCAATGAGCCGTGTGACCACATGGACGACGTCGCGTGCGTCCTGGTAGTCGCGGCCCATGGTGGCGCGGGAATCGTCGTCCTCCAGCATAAAGTGCGATGGCAACAGAGGCTCAAGCACGCACAACAGTTCGCTCAGGGGACCCTTCAGGTTCACCTTACGTGAAGCACGGCTTGACGGTGAGGAGCTGCCGTCCTCGCTGACAGCCTGTTTGAACAGCTCCGACGAGGACATCATCAGGCTGTCACTGCTTGAGCGTGCACGTCGCAACACGTTGCGTCGTGGCATCCGTTCGGACGTCTGCTTGTCCTCGGCCACCTCTACGGGCTCCTCCTCGTTCAGAGTGTACAGACGCGACCGATTTAGCATGCGTGGGCTCGTTGTTGTGCTGCCCTTCTCCGCGGGAAAGCCATTCTCGCTGTCCGACGTTTCGTCAGCTTCTTCTTGCGCATCGTCGTCTTGCTCGTCCTCTGCATCGTCGTCCTCAGACTCGTTGACATCGTCGTCATCCCCGTGTTGTTGCTTGGCGGTGCGGATGCTGTTGCCGGGGCGAGAGGAAGGCAGATCGTTCAACTCGACCATGGCTGCGTTGCTATTCAGGCTGTTCGAACGTTTGAATCGACGCATTGTCTGCTTGCCTTTCTGTCGCCACGTGCGTCCTGTGCCACTCTTGTGATTGGTCTTGTCGTCCCCATCCTTGCTGTCGGTCCTGCGGAACACCGGTTCGCGTTTGCGCGCTCCGTCAGGGTGCAAGGAGGACGCCGGTGTGGATTTGGAGGATGAGGCGGAGGAGGAGGAGGATGAGGATGAGGATGAGGATGAGGTGGTGGTGGTGTGACGCGCGTACATGGCCTCCAGGAGATCGTAGACACGGAGGCAACGGCGAATGGCTGCGAGCTGGTCGGTGTTGGCCGAGGCGTGGACGTCAAAGAGCTGCTCCATAATCTGCCGAAACACGTAGAATGGAGTGCAGGACTCCTTGGGCCCGTTGTGGGCAATCATACACTGGAGGCCCTGGGAGGCAGCAAACTGGGAGGCAAAGAGAGCGAGTTCGGTCTTGCCGTAGCCGGTCTCGCCGTGGATGAACAACAGGCCACTCTTGTCGATGAAGCTGAGATCGCGGATGGAACGGCGGATCAGAGTCATTTCCTGTTGGCGACCGACAATGGGCGAGTTGGAGGCGGTCTTGAAGCTCATGGCCGGACCGGGCTGTACAATGGTGTTGAGGAGCTGGACGACATCGGGACGCGTGCTGCATACGACGTCCCTTACAATGACCTTGTCCTTGACGCGCTCGGCCGTGGAGGCAAGCATGAGGAGTTGGTCGGCTGCGCAGTCGCGATACAGCAGCTGCTCCAGGTCGGTGTAGAGCTGACCCATCAGACACAGGTGGGCCCTGAACGTGGACCCGACAATTCCATACTGGACTGGTCCCGTGCCGAGGACCATGTGAAAGTCAAAGCGAGTGCGCTCACGCAGCTGGCGCAGACTCTGCAGCTCGAGGGAGAGACGTGCACCCGGTTTGGTGTCCAGGACGGTGGCCCCTCGCTTGCGTTCCTTGCCCGCATAGGCACGCAGCAGGGAGGCAATCTCCAGGGAGGCGATGCAGGCACGTGCCGGGCTCTTGCCCGTGTGGAAGTAGAGGGCCAGGTGGAATAGGTCGGTGTGCTTGGGTGTACAGGAGGCGTGAAGTACGTGGCCTTGCACACGTGCAGCAATACTGACGATTTGGGAGTAGATGCGTGCGAGGACGAGGGGTTCTGCGAGGAGGGCACGTGACAAGGCGACGAGTACGACGGTGAGCTCGGTGTTGTGCACGCGGCCCATGAGGTCGACCGTGTCGACATGAGCTCGCAACATGGGCTCGGGCATGCATGGGAGCAGATGGGTGTGTCGGGAGGGGCGAAAGTCGTTGGGGCCCGGCAAACGAGAGTTGGCTGGGTCGTCCACGGGCCAGTCGCCCAACGGCGGACGCTTTTCCATCTGTACAATCATCTCGTAGCCTCCGCCAAGCTGCGAGGAGGATGTGTGTGTGTGGAAGGGTGGGAGAGACGGGGGGCAGTGTGAGCAGGTGGCAGTGTGACCAGCGTGGGCGGCGTGGGCGGCGCGGAAAGCGGGAAGTGGGAGAACACGTACGTCTTGCGAATGGAAGGTGTCGCTCACCGGAGCGCGTTGGCGGACGGTGGGCGAAAGGACAACCTCTGCAGGCTGAGCCACCTCGAGGGTGGCATACAGATTGCGGAGGGCAGAGCCTGTGGAAATGGAGGTGGCTCCGTCGGTGGGAGAACTTCCACGGAGAAAGAGCGTGTGGAGATTGCCCGTTGCTAGGGCCAGCTTGGGCAAACACTCGGGGTAGTCGCGACCAGAGATGAAGGAGGGCACGAGATCAGAGGAGGTGAGCACCTGTTCGATGGACAGGGCGGCGAGAATGGCCGCGTTGGCGGCTTGAGAGTCGTCGAGGTACTCGGTGGAAGTTTGGGCAGGGTTGCCAAAAAAGGCGATCATGCGTTCGCCGTCAAAGGAGAGGACGTTGCCGGCAAAGAAGAGGACGGGCGAAAGGAGCTGGGAATAAATATGGGAGTGGAAGGTTTGGAAGTGCTCGAGATGTTCGCGGAAGCGGTCCTGCTTGCGTTTGCCGGTTGCGTTCTGCGACTTCCAGAACATCAGCCGATTTCGGCCGGTGATGCTGCTCTTGCGACGCATTGGGCCGCTGATTTCGGCATCAGGATGCGTGTCCATGGCGGTAAACTGCTGCTGGCGCACCTCAAAGGCCTGTGCAATGGCCTGGAAGATGCTGTTGAGGTCCACAAGCAGAAATACGCCGCTGACGGTGGCCGTGCTGTACAAGTCACCGCCGTGGACTGCGGCACGCGGTGACTCTCCGTCGAGGTGCCACAAGCAACGTGGGATCGTTGAGGCCACGGCGTGGATGTACCGGGTGACTGTGGTGCGCAGGTGAGGCGGTTGCGCGGACGCGGGTTAGTGGGGCGCGAAAAAAGGAGGGGAATTGCGAAGGTCCGGTATTCCAGCGGCTTCTTGACGGGTGGCAGGGGTCCATTGCGTACCAAATGCGTTCCACCTGATGACGCAGTCACACTGCAGAGAGAACACGTCTGCAGTGCAGGTTTTGTCGTGCCGGAACTTGTGTCCCAGCACCGATTTGGACATGGGAGCTCCGGTGGGTGGGTGTGGCGCGAAAAGGCACGAAATTTGGTTGCTGAGAGCGGCGATTCAGGCGTTTGGACAAGTGTGCAAAGGAGTGAAGGACACGGTTGGATTGGCATGGAGTCGTTTGACAATGGTGATGGCTCTCATGTGGACATGTGATTCGGATGCGCGCCACAAGTCAACGAAAGGAGCCACTCCACTCAATGGGAAACGCCGCAGTCACACCTGAGGGTGACAAATACGAGAATGTGGCAGGTCTGCAGAAGGACAGGTCATGCACAGACCTGTGGTGCCTCGTGCTCTTTATCCTGTTCTGGGGTGGCATGTTTGCCGTGGGCATCACGGGCCTGACAAAGGGCAGCCCGCTGCGCATGGTGTATCCAGAGGACCAGTTTGGGTGGGTTTGCGTTCTTTCAAGCGGCATGGAGGTTGCGGTTGGGTGATTGAGAGAGGGAAGTGAGAACCGGGTTGGTGGTGGTGTGCTGACGCTGTAGTTTATGCGTGTGTGTTCTCCCGTTTTCCCGTGTGCGACTGTATGCATTGTGGCTGTGCATTGGTTACGATTTGTACGCGGCTGCACTTGCGGTGTGTGTGCGTGTGTGTGTGCTTGGGTACGTGGCACAGGCAAACGTGTGGCATCGACAACACCCTGTATCAGGGCTCCAACGGCACAAACCTCGTGTCCAAACCCTTCCTGTACTACCCGAACCCCACGGACCGCAAGTTCCAGATCTGTGTGGAGAAGTGTCCATCGTCAGGCCAGATTAGGTCAGTGGGTGGATGCGAGAATGACCCTGTGCGGCCAAACGCTGCGCGGCAGCCGTTTTCCCTTTTGAGCGCCCGCTGAGTTGCGGCTCGCTGACATCGGCGCCCGTTTTTTCGCCTGGTTGCACGCACGCTTCACACAGCGACTCATTCAAGGTGACGCCAGGATGTGCGTACTCGGATATGATCTGCGAGTACAGCATCAGCAACGCGACGTACCTGAACTACGTCAAGCGCGAGTGCCTGTGTCCGTACCAAACCACCAGCTGTGCGTTTTCGCCCAACGGTTCTTTCGCCCCTCGCCTCCCTTTTTTGCCACGCCCTCGCCACAACTGGCTTTCCTTGCAGCAGCTGCTGCTTCTTCTGTAGCTGCAGCGAGGGTTGGTGTGTGGGATCGATGGTGGGCGATACGGTATGCCTTGGCAGGGGACGACACTGACACCACCTCGCCAAAAACACAGATCTGCGCCGTTGTCTGCCGGACAAGAGCGCAGCGACGAGCGCCAACGAGACGGCAGCGGTTGAGGCAACACGAGCGAACGCCAACGACCAGCCGCTTGCATACACGCTGTTTGGAGACATCTACAGCGTGTGGTGGTGGATCCTGGCGGTGTGCTTCATCACCGTGCTGATTGCCTTTGCCTACCTGGCCTTCCTGCGCCAGTTTGCAGGCATCATCACGTGGGGCACCATCATCGGTGTGATCCTTGTGGTGGCTGCGTTTGCGGCGTACCTGAACGCAACGGCGACGACGCTGACGGCAGAGGCGCAGGGCGACTCGAGCAAGGAGCTGAACGCAGAGATTGTGCAGTACATGGCGTACGGCTTTGCGGCCGTTGCTGTGCTGCTGTTCTTCCTTGTGGTGTGGCTGCGACGTCGCATTGCACTTGCGGTGGAGCTGGTCAAGGAGGCGTCGCGTGCCATGCGTGACATCCCGGAGATGCTGTACTTTCCCTTTGTGCTGTTTGGCATCTACCTGATCTTTTTGGCGTACTGGGTGACGATCTCGCTGTTCCTGGCATCGGCCAAGCAGTACAACCCGAGCACGGGCAAGTTTGAGTTTGACACCACGCTGCAGTACATGATCATCTATCACTTTTTCGGTTTCCTGTGGACAACCAACTTTGTGATTGCCATCGGCTACCTGACGGTGTGTGGCGCGATCGCAGCGTGGTACTGGACGTACAACAAGGAGGAGCTCGAGGACGGCCAGGTGCGCGCAGCGTTCTACCGCACGTGGAGGTACCACCTGGGTTCCGCTGCATTTGGCTCGCTCATCATTGCCATCATCCAGTTCATCCGCGCCACGCTGGAGTACGTGGAACACGAAATCAAGGAGAAGGGCTTGGACTCGCACCCGATCTGGGGCAAGGTGATCCAGTTTGTCCTGTGCTGCCTCAAGAGCTGCTTCTGGTGCCTGGAGAAGTTTATGAAGTTCATCAACAAGAACGCATACATCATCGTGGCAACAGAGGGCAAGGCCTTCTGCAAGGCTGCCTTCAAGGCCTTCCACCTGTTGGTGGCCAACATCCTGCGTGTGGCCGCTGTGAACATGGTGGCTCCGCTGCTGCTGGGACTGGGCAAGCTCATGATTGTGGGTCTGGTGGCGCTTATCTCGGCCGCGGTGCTGCGCGAGCAGAAGGACCTGCGCTTCTGGCTGGTGCCCTGGTTTGTGACGGTTCTCGTCGCGTATGCCATCACCATGCTGTTTATGCTGCTCTACGATCTGGCCATCGATACCATGCTGCTCCTCTTCTGCGCCGACCAGGAGATGTACGAGAAGCGCCAGACGTCGCAGCTGTACTGCAGCGAAGACCTGGCCGAGTTTGTCGACGGCTCTCGCAAGCGCAAGGAGGAGGGTGGCAGCCAGGGCTGCTGTGGCGGTGGCAGCAACCGTGTTGCCCCGAGCGATGGATGATGATGTGGGAGAGGAAAAGCGAGAAGCAATGCAGGCGGGATTGAGTTGCGCGCACATTTTGTTGTTTTGTTTTTGTGCCGCGCCGCTCCAGGCAGCAGAATTTGTTGGAGCGACAATGGTGAGAGGGTGGAATGGAGTGACAAGGCGACGGTTTGGAGGAGGAACACACAGAGGCTGACACATGACGATGGGTTTGGGTTTTGCGCACGATGGCGTGGGGCGGGGCGATATGTGGAGCACAGAGCACCACGGACGCAAAAGAGATCGGCGAAAGCGGAAGCAGCAGCAGCAGCGGCGACAACAGCGACAACAGGTTTGGGGAGAACTTTCACCTGATGGGAGAGAGCAAACAGGTGACGGCGTTGATGACGACGATTCGGGACAAGGACACGTCGAACCAGGACTTTATCTTTTACAGCGACCGGCTGATCCGGCTGCTGGTGGAAGAGGGTCTCTCGTACCTTCCATACTCGGACGAGGAGGTTGAAACGCCCACGGGAGGCTTGTACTCGGGAGTGAAGTTCAGCACCAACATCTGTGCGGTGGCGCTGATCCGCTCGGGTGAGGCTATGGAGAGTGCAGTGCGCGCATGTTGTCTCGGGATTCGCATTGGCAAGATCCTGATTTCACGTGGGACCGGGACGAACGAGCGGGAGCTGATCTATGTGCGTCTGCCTTCGGACATCAAGGACAGACATGTGCTTCTGTTGGACCCGCTGCTTGCCACAGGCAACAGCTGCGCCAAGGCGGTGGATGTGCTTGTGGAGAACGGCGTGCCCGAGGACCACATCCTGTTCCTGACCCTGATTGCATCGCCCAAGGGGGTGGAGCAGGTCATGTCGAAGCATCCAGACATGCACATTGTGTGCTGCCAGGTGGATGACGACCTGAACGAGGACAACTTTATTGTGCCGGGCGTAGGCAACTTTGGAGACCGCTACTTTGGCACCGTCAACGACGACATGAGCAAGGAGTGAGCGAGGGGTTGTGCTGCTGCGCTGCGGAGGACAGAGGGGGAGAGTGGGTTAGGGTTTGGGGAGCGCGGGCAGACACAAACAAAAAAACAACGATAACCACGTCGTCCATGCGAGCTGTGTGGATGGGCATGGCCACAGTGCTGCTCCTGTGGTTGTGCTGTGTGGCAACGGGCGTGGAGGGCGCGCGGAGCCAACAGGAGTTGAAGGAGTGCGGCAAGGTCCAGTGCAACTCGAAGGGGCCCTGTGTGGAAGGAAACTCGGGCAATATTACGGGCTGCGACTGCACATCGAACGGTTTTGCGGGCTCCAATTGCCAAATCACCTATCACGAAGTGTTGGGTAGGTGACAGGGGTGGGAGATGGGGTTGCAGAGAGCGCTAGGGCGCGCGGGTGGGCTGCGAAATGAGCGGGCGGGAGGCCGTTTTGGCCTTTGCGCAAAGAGGCGAAGCAATCACAGGTCTTCACAGGGCGATGCTGACACGGCAAGAGGACGGCGGGACACTGGACACTTGGCAGGCGAGGCATTTGATGTGTACAGCTACACGACGGCAAGCATCTTTGTGATGCTGTGGGTCTGGACGACGTATGAACTGGTGGCCTGGACGGTTCTCCAGGACTACAAACAATTCAACAAGACACCCCTTGTGTCGCTCGTGGCGTGTTTCTTTGCCACCCTGAGTAAGTTTGGGGCGCAGACGTGCGCAGATGTAACGGCCAGGCGTGGGGTGTGCGACACGGTGGCGTGCATGCCCGCGTACGCGCACAAAAAGCGGTTGCCGGAGAAGAGGGTGAGTGTCCGGTGACGGCTGACACCCAAAAAAATCCCTTTGGCCCGCGGTCCTGCACACACACACACACACACACACACACAGCGCGATTTCTGTTTTACTTTCTGGATCCGGTAGACTCGTGGGGCAACAAGGGGCTGATCGACCGCTGGCTGCTGGAGGTGTTGTTCAGCTTCTTCTTTGGGTGCATCATCAACATGTACGGCGCGCAACTGCTGACCTGGATCCGTGTGTCGCGCAAGGCGACGCGGGTCAAGAGAGAAATCAGCATGGTGACAAAGTATCTCATGGGACTGGCAGCGTTCCTGGTGATGGTGGGTCAGCTCGTGATTGCGGTGCTTCTGGGAACGGTGGAAGATCCGGACGAGACGGCCGGGGTCACGCTGGCGTTGTTTGTCAGCATCGGCCTGTACGCGTTTGTGATCATGTGTGGCTTTGTTCGCTACGGCTCTGCGTTGGGCTACTCGGTGTACACGAATGCGAAAAAGTCTGGGCTGCGGTACGACTTTGGGTCGTCGACGGGAAAGTTGCTGATCCAGCTGACGCGCACGACGGCGATCAACACCATCTTTCTCACCACCTCCATTGTGTTGGTGTCTGTCCTGGCCATCACGGGCATCGATCGAGACCCGCAGGTATGGCTGACCACACGGTGGATTTCACGCGTGCTCGAAGCCTTTATGGTCATTTTCTCTGTCATCAGCGTGCGTCTCCTGCGTTTGCGTCAGGCCAAGGGTTCGCTCAGCAGGACAGCCGGTGATTCCTCTGCCGTGTCTGTGGGTGGCGGCAACAAGGCGTGAGATGGACCAAGAAACAGGCATGGAGGTGCGTGATGAAATGGAAACCAATCGTGTTCCTCCATGCAGGCAGTGGGTACAATAACGGAGAAGTATGACGACGTGTGCTTTTGGCTGCCGATGCGTGGGCAGGGACAAAGAGGCGTTTGCGATTGGAGTTTGCGTTCACCGCGACACGCAATTTCCTTTTCTGAATCGATGCAGTGGTCCAAATTTTCGGGGGGGCTTCCGCTCGCAGTGGTGATTGCATTTTCGGTGTTCTTTGGCTTGGTGGCAACACCTCGTCCCTGGGTGCTCCCGTTGGCTCCGTGGCAAGCGCAGTCGTTGCCGAAAACGGTTTCTGTGCTGCCCGGCCAGTCCCTCGTCGTGTTGCCGATGCTGGAGCTGCGGGATGCGCCCGCAAATATGACGGTGGTGGCGTCGCTGTCTGCCGCTGGCCAAACATTGTGTGTGTTGGAGTTGGACGCGCAGACGACAAGTCGGCCGTGTTGTCACGCGGGGAAGAATCTTGACGACGCCTTGGGCGTCGACGGGCCGTTTGAACTCACAGTCTCCAAGAAAGGCAACGCGCCTGCATCAGGCAATGTTTCTGTGTGGGTGTGGATTTTCCAGCAGTACAGTATGGCTCCCTTGACATGGAGTGCCGACCTGCCTGTGGAAAACGGCCTCCCTCGCTATTGCACTGCTGCCAACTGCACCACGTTTGCATACAGGGACTCAGGCTCGGATGACGAGGCGAACGAAGGATGGGCATTTCGTCGTGTGAGTGGCACGGCAAACAACACTTGCGGGAGTGTGATGCCGAATGTCACGCGCAGCGACTATGTGCAGGATAGGTCGATCAAGGCCGGTACGTTTTGGCTGCAGTACGGCGCCATGTCCAAGCGGCTGTTGCCACGTTCCAGGCATCTCAACTACTCGTACGTGCTGGTTGGGCTCTCGGTCGCCTTGTACTTGTCAACACTCGGCTTTCATCTGCGAAACAAGGCGAAGGAAAAGAAGAAACAGGAAGGTTTGAAGCAGGGCAACACGGGAAGCACGGGTAGCAAGTATCCTGTTGCGAATCTCGTGACACCGCTGCGCAATTTGCCCACTTTGGGGTCGATCTTCACGGCGATGACAATATTCTTTGCGTGGCTGTGTGTTGAGTGGCCTCAGCAGACGATGTGGGTGCGTAACAGCATGTTGAGTACGGGTATGGTCATTGTGGGCGCGTACACAAGCGCTGGCACTGTGGTGGAAGGCGGGCTACAGTCGCCCCGTCTGTTGTGGGCAGGCACACTTGTGCACATTGTGGGCACGGTAGGTGGCTTTCTGTGCATGGATGCAGTCATCGGGTTCTGGGTGACAGACATGCCTGTGGTGTGGGGATTCGAACTGATGGTTGAGTTTGCGTGGCTGATGATGCTTGGGCCGGCATGCAACATCATGCTGCTCGTGCATATCCAATTCGTGCGCTTTATTGCACCAGAGTTGCCCCTGGTTTCAGGAGTGTCCCATGTTGTGCTTCAGGTGCAAGGGAAGGAGGAGGCAGACGTGAGCACGCACACAAACACAAACGGACGCACCGTGGTTGTCCTGGATGCACGAGGCAGGGAGAAGAAAGAGACAGCCACAGGACCGGTGCATTGGATTGTGGCTGGTTTGGATGTGGTGGAGCTTGTCCTGCTGGGCACTCTGGGGAGCGGAGTGGATGTGGCAAGCTTTGGAGCATTTGCTGGGATCCTCGTCGTTGTGAAGCTGGTGGTGCTCGTGCTGATCGGATTCATGGACAGCGAGACGTGCAATGCCCGATTCGGTGTCCATGGAGGGACAGTGAACATGAAAAGCGTCGTGGCTCTGGGTTTGTGTGGCGTTCTTCCCGTGACCGCTGTCTGGGATTGGATCGAGATGCTTCGGGGATCGAACTGGTCTGTGATGCATCCAGACCAGACGACTTTCCATGTGTACCACACCTACCATGTGTTTCACATTGCCAAAGGTGCGCTGGGAACCAGCGCGGCGTTCTGGTTTGCGGCTGGGCACTGGGGTGCAGGAATCGTGTTTTTGGTCATCTACGTGGCCGTGGCGATTGCAGGAGTGGCGTATGCTCGTCTCACTCTCCTGTGGATGACGTTTTCCCACGATGCGCCTGCGGAGGTTCCGCAACAGCAGATGGCCGCGTTGGTTTTGTTCTCAATTCTTCTGGACACGCCCGTGTACTGCGTGCGTGCTTCCGTGGTGTTGGGCATGTACATGCCTATTGTTGTGCTGGTGCTCTTTGTGATGCTCGCATCGACAGCTGGGGATGGTGGATGCAACGGGGGTGACGATGGCTGCCAGCACGCCCTGGAGTACTACCTCACATTCCCAGAAGAGAAGATGGCGTGGGTTGCAGACATACCGATGTCACTGCAGCGCATTCAACCGGCAACCGATGCGGAGTCGTGATGTGTCTGCTCGCGGGCAACCAGCCAAACAAACAAAAGCCTGTTCAGGCACCTCTCACAAACACACATCCACCTTGGAATCCACACAACACACATTAACTACTGAAGCAGACATGGTAGGGGCGGGTCAGAGAGGAAGTGCAGGCGTCGTCACGGTGGACGACACGGGAAGCTTCCAGTTGATTCGCTCGCAGGGACACCGGCTGACATGCTACACTGCACTGATCGGACTGGGCATGGGCATGTGTGGGACGTGAAACCCGTTTGGGCGGAACACCGCAGAGCGAAGGTGTGTGACGGGTCGAGGGGACGATGGGAAAAGCGCGGCGGTGGGAAACGTGTGCGGCCGCGAGCAGGAAACACTCGCACGCGACTCACAGGAAACACGGACGCACGTGCCGTTCATACACACACCGGCAATCCACCACAGGAGGGTTCTTTTCCAATCTGGGCAAAAAGATGGATCGAGGAATGCAGAAGGCGCAGGACAAAGTGGACGCAGCGAGCGCCAAGGCGAGCCGCATGGCTGAGAAGAGCGCCCTGAAGCTGGGCGACAGGGAACAGCAGTTCAACAAACACTTTGACCTTCCCGCAGACGAGAAGCTGTTTGCAGACGCGCTGGCCACAAACATCAGCACGTCGCTGTACACGGGCGTGGCGTTCATCACCAAGGGCTACTTCTGCTTCCTGTGCAACTACAAGGACGCAGAAAAGAATCAAACCGAACTGATTCCGGTGTCCATCTGCTTTGACGACGTCATCGACGTGCGCCTCGCCGTCGCCATCAAACAAAAGGCCGGCGGGGTCGCCGTCTACGTTCCCACAGACGTGCCGAACCTGCAAAAGGGCCAGAGCTACAGCGATGTTCTGCAGCTTTTCACCAACGACGGCAACGTGCACATGTTCCACGAGTTTGCGCTGTTTGAACGCGTGTTCAATTTGATCATGTACCTCTGGTGCGTGCGCAAGGGCACACAGGATGAGCTGAGCCAGCGTGTGCTCGCTGCCGCCCAGCAACAGGACAGCAGCAACAGCAACAGCAACAGCAACAGCAACAGCAGTGACAATGATGCGGAAGAAGGCAATCAGGACGCGGCCATTCAGGACAAGCAGGCCACCGCAGAGTCTGCCACAGACTCGGACAGCAAGAATGCAGAGACAGGAGTGTACGGATCGCAGGATGTGGAGCTTGAGGACATCAAAGTGCATTCAAAGGGGGATGAAGAAGGGAAGTGAAATTCGCACACAGCAAACCAACCTTTTCAGCATGTCGTTCAGCCCCGGCGGGTACCGCACTTCTGCATATTCCTCTTCGACGTACAGCTCGTCTTTCCGGTCCTCGGCATCCTCAAGCTTGGCTCCCGCACTGCGGACCCCAGAGAAGGAAAAGCGAACCGGAGAGTTTTCGGGCTCTGGAGCCAAGACGCTCGCCGACTCGGCGTCCAACAATGTCGACAAGTCGGATGCCGAAGCATCCGACTCGTCGGACAAGAGCATGGACATCTCTTCAAGTGGCGAGGAGACGGTGGATGTGGTCAAGTCGGACGAGGAGGAACGTGACGGCGCCGTTTCTCCCCGATCCGTATCCACGGACGGATCTTACCCCCACAGCCACAGCAGCTCGTTCGAACCCGATGACAGCGGCGTCAACATCCAACTGGAGCTTGTGGGCAAGATTGGACGCTATGTGGACAGCGGCGAGGTCCAACAGAGTGTCGAGGCAATGGAGAGCGTCGAGGATCTGCGGTCAGAGTTGGTGCAGGCGCAGATCAACAGCCTGCTGGCCGAGACTGTGATGGAAACCATGTCAGATGCCGTCCTTGTCTACCACATCGACCTGGGCATCATGCAGGTGAATGAGCAGTTTGAGAAAATGTTCAGAATGACGGGATCATGGCTGCGTGGGCAAAACATCGAGGTCATCATGCCACGCAGCATGCGCAAGGGCCATGGAAACTACATCAAATCCTTCATGAAGCGGTGGCAAAAGACGGGCGAACTGCCACCGTCGCAATTGGTCAACACAGACACTCCTTTGATCACCAAAGCCGTCCGTCTGAACCAACACGGCCGCGAGGAGGAGTTCAAGATCTCGTGGTTTCTGCGTCCGCTGGCGTTCAACACCAGCCTGGCCGATGGCGCCGAGCCTGCAAAGGTGTTTGTCATGACCATACAGTCGCTGGAGGATGTGTCGGAGGCGCGTCGTGGTGAGGTCGTGTACCGACGGGTCTTCAAGGAGAGTGTGGTTGGCCAGCTCATGGCCGATTCCCACGGCACCATCCTGGCTGGCAACGACAAGATCGCCATGATGTTTGGCATCAACATCGACTACTGCGTGGAGAAGAAATTCAACATCAAGATGTTGATGCCCGACGAGATTGCCGAGATGCACGACCGCTTCCTGCGACGCTTCCGACGTGACAAGGCACGCGACCGTGAGTCGAGGGTGCTCAACCGAGAGCTGTCGCTGAAGGGCAAGCGCATGGGACCGCGTGGACCGGAACTGTTTCCCATCAAAGTGACGGTGTGGACACTCAAGGACGACCTGCTGTGTGCCAACTTTCTCGACGCCTCCAAGTATGTCACCAAGCGTGAAGCCAAGCAAAACATCCTGAATGCAACTCTGCCGCGTCGTCTTGCCTGGTCCGACAACGCCAGCCTGGAGGACCCTGAGGTGCTCAAAGGCGCCGTGTTGCTGCTGGACCAGAAGGGCTACACCAGCTGGGTGACCAAGCACAAAGAAAACTTTGGGTTGCTGCACAGTCACCACAAGGTGACGTACAGTGCCCTGGATCGCATCGCCGAGAAGTACAAGCTGGACGTGGTGGATCACGAAGGCGACAGCGTGCTTGCGTTTTCCGCAGGCAGGCACGCGTGCAGACGTGCTCTCTATGCCGCCGTGGAGATGATCGACTGGGCTCGCAACACATCGGTGTCGTCGCTGAGCGCGGAGCAGGCTGCTGCTGCACGCACGCGCATGGGCAGCTCGTCCAGCGTCGACGAGGACGACGACCTGGAAGATGCAGAGACTGCGTCGGAAGAGTCGGAAATGTTGGGTGCACGCATCGGGATCGCGTACGGAGAGGTGGTCAGTGGCGTGTATGGGTCGCAACGTCGCTTCTGGAAGGTGGGGGGATTCCCGGTGGTGCTTGCCGCTCGCCTCGAGGCCACGGCAGAGATGAACCACATCCAAATTGACAAGTCTGCACGAGATCATCTGTCGCGAGCAGAGCGAGATTGCTTTGTCAAGCTTGAACGCTCGGATTTGAAGGGAATCACGGCCAACCTGGACGGAACCCTGCGTGCGATGACAGACGACGAGATGGAGGAGCAGCAACGGGCACGGGAGGAAGGAGAGTTGGTGGTGGTTACACGTGAAGATGTGGAGGAGGAGATGCAGAAGCAGCAAGAGGCGCAGGAGGAGCATCACCGTAGCAAGGGCAAGGGAGTTGCGTTTTCCTCGGATGCCAAGGAGGAACAGGCAACGCTGAAGAGAATCACCACATTCCAGAGCACAGAGGAGGTGTTCACACGGCTGACCAAGGTCATGCAAGCAGAGGCAGAGCGTGTGGCGAGCGAAAAGGTGCTCGAGGAAGAGGAGCAGAAGCGAAAGCAGGAGCTGCTGCAAGGCCTCTAGTTTGCACTTTTCTGGATTCCTATTTGCAACTGGACGGCGAGGAGAGGTGGCTGGCGGCTGGCGGCTGGCGGCTGGCACAAACCCGAGAGAGAGAGAGTGTGTGTGGGTTGCGCCATCAGCGCCATCGCCACCAATTCCGATTCGTTTTCCCCATTCGAGGTCGACCAATTTTTGAATCAAAGTGCCACATCCACTCGACCATTGAACAGCGGCCTCTTTCTGTAGCAAACACACAAAGTATAGAGCAACCATGGAAATCGAAACACAACCTGCGGTGCGGTCGACGCGCAGCAGCAAGTCACGCGGACGCAGCGGCACACGTCAGCCGAAGCAGGTGACCCTGGACCTGAAGCCCAAGCGCAACTATTTGGAGGATGAATTGAGCCAGAAGGCGGCGAGCAAGGTCCGCAGCGCTGGTGCAGGGCGACGTGAAGGGCCTGCCACGGCGCGTCGTTCGGCGTCAGGCACCACTCGCGCCCAAGACTGGCACAGCGAGGCAGGCAGCAGTACGGGAAGTGCATCGACGGAGCAGTACACGTCCTCCTCTTCCTCGTCGTCGTCACGTAGCAGCTCGGGAGGCATGCGTACGGGCGAGCAGCAGGCGCAGGTGCGTCGTACAGAGTCGTCGAGCGCGGCGGCGTCGGCCGTCGTCGACTCTACAGGCAGCGAGATCATCACTCTCAGCAAAATGATGCCTGGAAGTCCCACAAATGTGTCGTCCAAGGTCAAATGTGACGGGCGTCCCGCCTACAGCCACGAAGATGACATCCTGGCCCGTCTGCGCACGCAGCGAGAAAAGCGCGCGCTTTTGCCTGATCAGCCAACCAGCGAACGCGACTTGGGTCTGCAGGAACTCGTTGTCAAAGGTGAGTGCCGTGTCTGCATACATCCACACGCCTGGTGCATGCCATTATGCGACGTCTCCACCGTCCGTTCTGGCCCAAGGTGACCCTCGCCTTTTTAAAGGCGGCCAACGGGTGGCTAGGCGCCAAATTCCTGGTGCCCCCTGATCACCCCACCCGAAAACCGTCTCCCACACCTTGCACAAAGCCGTAGACGCGTAACCACTGACACCAGCGGGGTTGACCATGTGCCTTGAATCCATCCATGCCCCTGTTGCGGCGCATTGCAGCTGACCTGTCACTGGACCGAGTGCGAAAGAAGGACATGTTTGCAGGTGACATCAACGACGACGAAAAGGACCTGATCAACACGCGAGTGGAGCAGAAGAAGCGGCAGTACCAGGAATTTGAGCGACGAGAGATGCGCATGAAGGTGAACCAGGTGATGTCGATGCTGAACTTTGTGACGCGTGCAGAGGCGGAGTATGCGATCAAGGAGCAGGAGAACGACGAGAACGAGGCGGTGAGCGCACTCTCGGACTTTCTCTACCTGACGCACGTGCGTCACAACCTGTGCCAACAGCATGTGCGCTCGATGGCCTCGATGGTGCGCAACGAAGGTCAGCGCAAGCGCACAGGGCGCACCAAGACCACGGGTGGGAGCACCAAGAAGAAGAAGTCGAGCACAAACGAGTCGAGCTACGTGCGCTCGCGGCTGCGTCTGGACGACGCCCTGAAGAAGAAGGACTCGTTCGAGGGCTGGTCGCCGGCACGCATCCGTGCCTACGCGTGCATCGACACCAACCCCAACGCGTACTACTACCGCTTCAACGCGCCGGGGGAGCCGCAAGCCAACGGGGCGTGGAAGCCGCATGAGCAGGAGCTGTTCTACAAACGTGTGGCTCAGCTGGGCGTGAACGGCCAGTGGGGCATCTTCAGCATGGCCATACCGGGCCGAGTGGGCTACCAATGCTCCAACTTCTACCGCAACCAGCTGGAAAAGGGCATCATCAAGGATCCCAACTACTACCTGGACGACAAGGGCAAGGCCCACTTTATCTTTGCCAAGGACCGACGCCGGCGCTCGGGCGTGAGCGAGCTGAGCGAGGCCACAAAGAACGCACAGCACTCGGCACTGGTGAAGCAGGCACAGGAGCAGATCTTGCGTCTCAACTCACACGGCAGTGCACGCAAGCGAGGCGCAGGCAGCGCATCGAGTGCCAGCAGCAGTGGCAGCAGCAAACACGCCGCCGCGGTGTCGGCGCTGTCCATGGACACGCTGACGAGTGCTGCGGCGGCAGCAGCGTCCATGTCCATGTCCATGTCCATGTCCGTGGACGTGGGTGCGGTTGGCAACGTGAGCTCGCTGCCCAGCGGGCCGGCGCTGGTGTTTCAGACACAACGGGTGGCGGGGGAGAAGAAGCCGGCAAAGAAGGGACGCAAGAAGCGCAGTCACAAGCGACGACGGGACGAGGTGGAGGAAGAGGAGGTGGAAGATGAGTATGGCAACACGAGCAAGCGCATGTACGTGCCTGTGGACAGCGTGATCTTTGAGGAGAAGCGCGAGAGCAACCCGGAAAACCCGCTGCCGGGCTTTGTGGATCCCATCACGCTGGAAGAGGTGGAAAAACCCGCCATTTCGCCGTACGGCCACGTGATGGACATGAGCAGCTGGATCAATTGTCTCAACAACATGGCCACGAAGAACGTGTGTCCGCTGACCAAGAAGCCGCTGACCAAGCGCCAATTGGTGGTCCTCACCCACGACAACATCGACGAGTACCGCGACAAGATCTGCAACATGGTATGAACCGGGCTGCACGGGGCGAGAGAGGCGTGAGAGAGAATGGGAAGAGATTCAGGAGGCAATGAACGGGTGTGTGCGCTGTATTTCTCGTAAGTGCGTGAACGCACGCCAACGCACTACATACAAATACTCGACCATGCCCAAAAGTTGGCTTGCTTCTGGACAATGGCTACCAGGGCGTCGTTGCTGGATGCCCTGGTTATTTTGCTTGAACATCGAGCGGTGGCTTGCGCTCGATGTGCTCCGTCTCTTCGAGCAGCTCCCGTCGTCGATGGAGCTGCATCAGATCATGTTCACTCACTCCTCCGTTTGAGTGGTGTTGGTATGATCATTGGACGTGTCCGTGACTGCTGCTTCGCTCGGCCTGCTGAATGGAACGGGTCGTTGTCCCGATTTGATCTGCTCCACAGTGATCCAGAAAAATGCCTCGCACGAGTGCTGGTCTCGTTGCATTGCTACGTGCAGCGGAATCTTCACGTCGTTGTGAATTTCCCGTTGCAGCAGTGCAAATAAGGTCTGCTTGCGTGTGTGGTGGTTGCGCGATCTGCTGCATCGGGGACAGAACTGGAGCCTGCCCAGAGGTTTACGCGACACATTGGTGTTGAAACTGAGTGTCTTCCCACACCTGTGCACCTTGGATGTGCGATACTCGTCGAGGTCCTTGACCACGTTGTAGTACGCGGCGAGCCTGTCCAGCACGTCTCCCGTCCGTCCCCCCAGGCTTGACTGCTTCTTGCCTCCAACCACAAGCACATGGTTCTTGGGCA
This sequence comes from Mantamonas sphyraenae, assembly GCA_026936335.1. Taxonomy (NCBI): domain Eukaryota; family Mantamonadidae; genus Mantamonas; species Mantamonas sphyraenae. Next base: position 154,057 of record JAPMXV010000059.1, on the reverse strand, counting down.
TGTCCCTGTCGGACATCATCTCCAGCGTCTTGTCGATTGTCCTTCTGAGGAAACGGGCCTGTGTGCGTGTGCCCCCTTTCCTTTGCCTCATCTCGTTGTGAGTCATGGTCGGCACGGACATCTGGAACACTGTGTCGTTGTGCGTCCACATGAGAACCCAAGTGTCACGCGTTACGCCCCAGTCGACAAAAGCAAAGAGGGTATCGTTGACCATCTCTTTCCAAGCGGGTGTTGTCTGCGACTCGTCCTGCTCGCTCTCCATGCCACCACTAGTCACTTCCGCCTCCCTGTCCTGCGCACCGTTGTCAGCCTCGGTGCCCAACGCCTGTGTCTCCTCCTCCCTGTCCTGCTCCCCATCGTCAGCCCCTGTGCCAAGCGCCCGTGCCACGTCCTCCTCCCTGTCCTGCGCTCCATCGTCAGCCCCTGTGCCAAGCGCCCGTGCCACGTCCTCCTCCCTGTCCTGCGCTCCATCGCCAGCCTCCGTGCCCAACGCCTGTGTCTCGTTCTCCGGGCTGCTCGTTCCCGTCTCTTCCCCCGTTGCTGCTTCACCACTCTCCTTCGTACTCCAACCCCCGATGTCTCTGAACTTGTACACACCGCGCTTGCCAACCTTGCTTCCCATGTCCTTCAGATGGTTCCAGTTCTCCTTTGCAATGAACCTTGCCATCCACGGGGGCAACTCATCCGTGAATTGCAACATGTTGATTGCAGTTGTGAACAGGGGCGCCGTCAGCTTGTTCAACCAGTTCTTCTTCTTGTCCTTGTTGCTCGTGTCGCCGTTCCCGCGGCGGACTTGAAGTTCCGCAAAGATGTACCAAAGATGACGCAGGCACTCTTCTTCCATCCTCGTGACCAGAGCAGGGTCACCACGCGTCATGGGGTCAGACACAAGGTTCTGCGGATAGAAAATCGAGACACCCGCGCCTGCGTCTGACTCTCGCACAGTCCCTTTCCATCTCAACAGTTGGCTCGGCCTCATATGTTCAACCACGGGAGCGTGTGCAATGAGGCTCGCAAACAGATCATCGAGCAGGGGTCCAGGTTCGCACGCGTGTACCCGCCACCACGAAAGCGAGTACGCCGCATCCTCCGGGATGCTGCTTAGGTCTTCCTTCCACGCTTTGAGCACACGGCCACACGCCCCACTGTTCAGCTTTCCTGCGTGCACGTCCTTCCATCGCTCATCACTGTGGAGTAGGAACGGAACCAGCAATCGTTTAGCCTCCGCTGGGCTAAAGTCGACTGCGTTGACGCTGTGTTCGTCGCCGACATCCTCGATGAGGCCATGGAGGATGCACAAGTAGATGTGTCGCGTCTGTTTTGCCCTCTTGCCTGTGGTTTTGGTGGCCAGCATCGACTTCTTCTCGTCCATCTCGCCCAGGACGCGCACCGCAACAGCATGGGCAGCCTCGTACTCTGGCTCCTGCCTGAGCTCGTTCCCCGTCCTGATGGCCTGCTCTTGCGCCCTGGACCTTGTCTCTCTCGCTTCTGCTTGCAAGACATCGTGAACGACGCCAAGGTAGTCTTTTCCGACGCCGTGCCGGGCCAGCGCAGGCACGATGCGTGTCTCGCCGTAGTGGGCAACGATGGCGTCGCACGCCGCAAGCACCACCATCTGCTCCGCCTTGTCGACATCATCTGTGGCCATGGTCGTTTGGTGTTTCACCAGGGCGAAGAAGAGCAGTGTCTGCTTCGAGGTCACCATCTTCTTCAGCTCGTTGCGCAGCCGGTCGCTGAGCATCGCACGCATGTGCTGTGTGGCGGGCCCAAGGTCTCCTGCTGCGGTCAGGTCCAGGTCCAGCGTGTGGTCGCCACGGCCGTCGTCAACGACAACGTGCCCTTCGGTGTTGATGGCTAACGGCCTTCCGGCATGGGAGAGTAGATCTCCCACCAGGGAGTCACTTGAGCCGCTGATGATGTAGCGATCCACCAACGTCTGGATGCTTTTGAGTTTCTCCTGAGCATCGTCGCACTCCCATGCGCTGGCGACTGCCAACACTCTGCCGGCAACTTCCATCACACTGGGCACAAGGTTGGCAAACTTGCGGGTGAGGTGCATCACCGTGACACTGTTCTCCACTTTCATAGCGTGGAACCGAGTTTCACCGGCGCTGGCAATCGCGTGCAGCAGACCGAGATCGAAGGGAACCACACTGCCATTGCCGGGGAAAACATCGTCCAGGGCCCCTTGAAGGATCGTCGAGACTTGTGATACGAGCTCCTTCTTGTCCTTGGGCGGGGATTCGGCTGCGCTCTTTGGCCTGGTCAGGCCTTGCGGCGCGGGCGGTTGCTCCCTTGTGAACTCTGGGCGATCCTGAAGAGTCCCAATGGCACGTGCCGTCATCTTCTGGCCGTGCAATGCACCGGTGTGATAAACCATGCCTCGCTGGGTTTCGTCGTACATCGACTCTGCCCTGATGTGCTCCAGGTCCTCGTCGGTAACAAGCACACGCTTCACCCGAAACCGGAGTGACTGGAAGAGTTGAAGAGCGGTATAGCAGCCGTTGAGAGCGTTTGATTGAGTGCGCAGGAGCCTGGTCAGCGGGAAAGTCGCGCCATCTGGCACCATCAACCCGTCCCTGCCCAGAGTCGCGCCAGTGCCGTCCAGCTGCGGTGCCAACTCGTGTTGCAGGTAGCGCACAACGGCGTCCAGGGGTTTGTCCTCGCTGAGGTCGCGTGTCCACTCTTTGGTGCGGTGGGTGTACGGCACGTTCGAGTTGTGCAGCACGTTGATGTTTTCACAGACGCGCTGAAACACATCGTTGTCCTTGTTGCCAGCCATGATGATGGCCAACGCCAGTCTGCCGTTGCCCAGCTCGAGAGCCAGAGACACCTTGGCAACCACCCCCGTAGGCTGGTCTTGCGCTGGTCGCCGCGGCAAAACCCACCGGGCACCGCCTTGCACACTGAAAGCCATCGATACAGCCCTGGCCACACAGTCGGGACCAGAGACGGCTTTCGTCACGTTCCCTCGGCGATTGATGACCTGAAGTCGGAAGTGGTTCTCGTTAATGCCCTGCGAGAGCAGAAACAGGGCGCCAACCCACTCGACGATTCTCGGGTACGTTGTGTGCGCCCTCAGCCAGATGGTATGCTCGTTGTCCACTTCTCGCAGACGCTGTGCGATGTCCTCGACTGACTCGGGCCGGAAGTCCTCAACGAGCTTCTGCAATGTCAGGTACGGCTTGATCTTGTTCTTGCGCTTCCTGTTGGTACTCTCCACTGTGCTAAGGGCAATAAGCAGCCTCTGTTGCTGGGCAGCTGTGACTCCTGGCGAACCTCGCAGCACATCTTCCATGGTGGCCAGCCCAAGGCAAACCACAACGGGGTGCGTGCCGCGCACGTGGTCCACAGTCATCTTGTCAAAGGCCACGCTCGCCAAATCCAGGATGTTAACCACGCTTGACGACAACCCCGGGGTCTCTTCCATCTGCCCTGCCTCCTCCGTTGCCTCCTTCTGCTTGACCAACGCTTCCAAACTGCTCTTGGACACTTTGCCGTTTGGCAGCTCCTTCTTCAGCTCTTTTTCGATGTCACGCACGTCACCCGTGCGCTGCACAGTGCCTTGTTCGCTGAACCACACGCAGGTGGCATCCACCTGCTCGTCGTCGACGTACTTCAGGGCGGTGTTGCGCATCCCGTGGCCAATGCCGGTCACCAAATCCTCACGTGATGCTTCGTTATCGAACCGGACTTGCTCATCGTGGACTTTGGCCTCATGGACCCTGGGCTTGTGGCGTTTGCGTGACCGGTTCCCCTTCCTTGGTTGCTTTCCCGGCTTCCCCTTCCTTGGTTGCTTTCCCTGCCTTCCCTTCTTCTGCTGCTGGGCAACCTGGTTCCTTGCTGCCTGTTGCACCCGCACAGGCGCCCGTGAAAGCGACATCGGAGAGGTGGAGCCCATGGAGAACACAACACGCGCCTGTGTTCCATGCTGCAGAACGACGTTCCCATCCACATACGATGAGTAGTCGTCGTGAACGCGATCGTCATCAAACACTCGCCAATGCGTGTCGTCCACACGCAGGACGAGTACGTAGTGGCCTGCCAAACCATCGCCCAGATAGATGCCGATGCACATGGCCTCACTGACGTCCATCCGCTCCACGACGGAGTTGCGTTCGTACGTGATCAAACAGTTTTCGGTGCAGGTGATCTCGTCTGTTTCCGTGCCAATCACCGTTGAGCATCTTCCACTAGAGCATGTCCATTGGAACTCTGCAACGTGGCCACTGTTAGCAGGCACGCTTGCAATGCTCGCCTGTGCTTCCACACTGGTCACCTTGTTGCCACACGAACAAAAAGCCTCCCTGGTTGTTGTTGAAAGTGCAGACGGGACGCCAGCGTTTTTGGCCTCCTCAAAAAGTGCCACGTGCTTCTCGTTTGCCAGCACCCTGTCGTCCAAGGGCACGCGACTGGTGTCAAACGCACGAATGGCATGCTTGCTATCGACACAACTGCAGAAGGTTGCCCACAAACACCCATAACTGCGGGAGAATGGGAGGCGTGGGGTGAGTGTGTGTGTGCAGGGTGCAGGCGCGCGTGGCGGCGCGCGTGTGGGCGCGTGTGTGGGGTCGATTCTCGCAACCTACGTCTCAGTCGAGCTTTGCTGGTGCCTCACAAGCCCGGAGTTGGAAACAACGGCGTCTGCATGTAGCAGGAGCATCCATACTGTGCTGTCGTCAGCAGGAATGCCTTCCATTCCGGTGAGGTAGGCGAAGAGACCTACTAGACACCTGCCTTGCCACCTGCAATCATCATGCACGTCCAGAGCCACAAGCCCGTTCGCGCCAACACTGAGAAGCAGCGCACGCACGGCGACGGTAGCGTGACACAACAATGCCATCGGGTTCCTTTGAGACGTGGGTTCGAGAGACCTGTCAGCAAAGGCACGAGCCGCGCCGGACACGCGCCAGAAAAAACCTTACTCTATGCCTCTCTTGCACTCTGCTACAGTGGCACGGACATCCGTCACTGTGTTCAGATGCTCCACGGCGTCGGCAACAGTGCGTGTGCTCGGGGAAAGTGCGTCAGCAACGCCAGCGAGAGCAACTGCACGCTGGTTCTGTGGCGTTGTGTCCCAAACTACCCAGGGCAGCACGTGTGAGTGTCTCTCTGCATAGACCCTGCAATCCAGGCCATACGTACCTTTGCACAGCTCGTTGAATACGTATTCAACGTCAATAACGTTGCGCATCTGCTGATGCGATTCCGATGCACTCGTTGCCTGCCTTGCTGCCCCGGCGGGAGAGCTTGGCGTCTCACCAGTGGTTGTGGCGTGGGAGTCTGTGCCAGTTGTTGTTCGTGTAGTACGGGTGGACCGCAGATTGTATCTGTTGTTGACCATGCGTTGTGTTGCCTGAGCAAGGGGCCGATTGGGAAGGCACTGGCCAGCGATGCCCACCAATACAAAGTTGCTTTTTACACTCGTGTGTTTGGTTGTGTGCAGATGATACAGTGTGGCGCGGTGTAGCGCCTGTGCGCAGCGGGCCGGGCGGCGATATGTTCTTCAGCATCTCACCGTCTACATAGAGCTCTTCTATGAACGAACCAATCACATACAAGCGGAAACACGCGTACACACCGTCCATCACCTCTGGCTCGACCTCACCACATTGGGCATGTGCTGCGCGAGGGGTGGCCAAGGCTGCACAAGGAGAAAAGATGCAAAAGCAAAACACACCACAGAAGGGGGTGTGGTGGTACGACGACTCTGTGCAATTGCACAGAGTCGTCGTACTGTATGCAAGCGGGTTGCCCAGTTGAAACGTCGACAATGAAGGGAGGCTGTCAATTGAGTTGGGAAGCATGGTGCAGCATCTGCTACGCACTGCAGCGACGTTCTCTGTGCTCTGTGGCGCCCCACTCAGCCCAATTGGAGAGGAAACTCGCCCTTTGGACAAATGAAGGAGGATTTGCTCAGCTAGTCAGGAAGATCATGCACGCATGGACATCCGCCAGGCATCCTCGCTCTCCCGCCCTCAACTGGGGTAGATGCTGGGGTAGATGCTCTCCAACACGGTATTGCATGAAGGCATGGGGCACATTGTAGGTGATTGATTCCCTTTTGCGCTTCCCCATGCCCCCCCCTTGTGGCAGACTGCCCCACTCCTCGCCAGAGTCTCTGTATCATGCTCCTGTCCCACCCACTGCATCATATTCTCCCTCAGTGCGGGCATCAGCCAATGCATAGCTCCACGCTGGTCACAGGCAGTGTACCCCAGCATGTGTGCCTCAAACACACGCTGTGCGACGCAGGGCGGGTGATTCAAGACGACTCTTTGCGAGTGGGTGCAAGCGCCCTGCCCAGTGCCCAGGTGAAGCGTCCACAATGGTGGGAGATTGTGGGCAGTTGGTGTGGAAGCTGAAACGCTTCTTCATTTCTTCTCGTGAAGAGTTGCACGGCTAGACGTGCAGACCACACCCATTCTCTGTGCTATGCGGCGCCCCACTAAGCCCCATTGGAGAACAAGTTCGCCCCCCTCGCACAGACGAAGGAGGATTTGCTCAGCCAGTTTGGTACGGATTTTTCATCGCCAGCACAGAGAACGCCTGGTCAGGAGGTTTGTACACGCGCGGGACGGCCTTGCCACTGCAACTCTCTCGTGGTATGCCGTGTGGCACATGTCGGTTGTGGATTGCTGGTGATTGTGTGCAGGGTGTGTTGGACACCGCGGTGGTGGTTGGGTTAGAGATCAGTGCTGAACGATTCGGGCAACAGACGGCTATGCGTCCTTCCCGTGGTGTGTAGAGTGGTCTTGTTCGGTTTTTGGGCTGCTGTGAACGGCGTGCAGGGAGTGTGGGACACCATACTGCTGATTCAGTTGGAGAAACTTCGTTGCCGCGTTTCATCATGCCACATAGTTCGAGTGTTTGATCCATCCGTTCACTTCCCGCCATCCTACAAAATGTAGGGCATGGTCTATGGCAGCCTCTGTGCAGATGTCCATGCGATGGTGGTGCCGCCGCAGCATGGCCTTGAATTTGCTGAACATCTCTTCGATGGGGTTGAGGTATGGTGAATACGCCGGGAGATACTCCAGCTCGACGCCGTACTGTGCACACAGCTGCTTCACTTCGTCCCCCTTGTGAATCGAGCAGTTATCCAACACAATGACTGACTGCCTGTACCGTTGCATCCGCGGCAGCAAGCGATGCCGCAAAAAGAAAAGGAAATCCACACGCTTGTGTGCCCCAGTCCGCGTCTGCCAGCACATGAGACCATGCCTTCCGCCTCCAATGGCCGCCAGTACAGAGATACTCCGTCTCTGGCGCGAGTAGGTTTGCACAGAGAGGGCGTCGACGCCCGGTTTGTTTCTTCCACGGCGACGCCAACACTCGCGGTTGTTGACTCCAGTCTCGTCGACCCACACTACATTCCTTGCGCGCATTCGTGCATCTGTACGTTGTAGCCGTTCAAAATCGCGCCGCCGCGCACGCACGTGCGGCTTCTTGCGTTCAGCAGGGACAATCTTCAACTTTTTCAGTCGCAACTGATGCCGTTGGCAGAATCTACACAGTGTAGACAGGGAAACTCGAAGATTGAATTGTCTCGTCAAAGCCAGCTGCATCTCATCAAGATACGTGGCACTGTGCTTCGCTATGAGGCGGACCAGGAATCGTTTGTGGTGCGCCTGCAATTTTTCTGGCCGCCCACCCGCACGAGGTTGAGGTGCCACACCTCCTGTGGCACGAAACTGGGCAACGTACTTGTGCACAGCACCTACGCTGACCTTCCAGTGCAAGGCTACCTGCTTCATTGATTGCGGGGGGTTTGCGGTCAGGTAGCCGTTTCCTATGTTGAGACGCATCGCTTCCGGGATGGCTGAACCAGACTTGTACACCCCACCGTGTGTGTTGATCTTGAACGTTGGGTTCATTGCACTGGGCATGTTGGTTTGGTGACAATTTCTGATCCGTCAGGTTGGCGTCTGGTGCGCCTTGTCCATCACACCTGCTTGACATCCCTTCTCGTCCACACAATGCATTGTTCGCAAGGATTCATTGTCACCATTGTTTAGATGACTTTGGTTAGCTTCTTTCAGTGCGCGTGGAAACCGAGGGGAGTGGGAACGATTGGCCGTTAGCACAGCCATGAGCGGGGTGTGAACATCTCTGTGATCACAAAGAACCCACAGAGGAGTGATATCATGCCTCGGTGAACATTCTATGTGTTTTTGGGCGTTGTTCTCGGTGGTGAGGGCCACGTTCACGCTCAATTGCAACCAACTGCGCAGCGATTGCCAACACATCCGCACTTCTCTCCCCACAACACTCTGGTTTTTTTCCCTTTCCCAAACAAAAGGTGTGGCTGGAGAGAATGTGGTCTTCCCATCATGAGGGTGGACACGGTCATCACCAGGACATGATGGAGGAAGAGGAGGAGCAGATGGTGCTGGCCCCAAGGCACTTTCTGGTGCACAGCATGGACGACGCAGGGCACGACACAGAGGAGGAGCGGGAACAGCTGTCGGACAGACGGGGATTGACGGTGGATGACGACGTGGACGACGACGACGACGACGATGTGGACGGGATGGACGCAGAGTTGCAGTTGCGACTGATCTATGACAGCGCCCGCGACGGAATGGGTGGAGGCGTGGGGGCTATGGGTGGCATGATGGGGGCGGGCATGGGTGCAATGGCCATGTCGGGGGACGCACACGTGCGCACGCACCCCAGGCTTGCGCCAAGGCCGCGTTCGGCGGAAGATCTGTTGTGGGCCGAACTGGGAGCGCAAGAGGAAGAGGACGTGCAGGCGTCGGAGCCGCAGGAGGAGGAAGAGCCGGAGATGATGATGAACCACACAGACCACGTGCACACACAGCCTGCGTTGCACATGCACATGCACAACACTCCGTTCCATCGGGTCACCTCGCTGCACACGGGCCAGCACAAGCGGCTACGAGAAGAGGCCGAGGAGGAGGCTGGAGCCGAAGCGACTCAGCTGTCCGGCGCTCCGCGAGACCTCTTTGCAGCCATGCCGGACGGCAACACGGAAATGCCCTGGGAGAAGCGTGCACGCACCCAATTGCATCCTGCAGATGGAATGGCGTCAGCACCTGCGCCATTGACGCTTGCGCAGGTCGAGGACAAAGAGGGCCTCGCGCAGATCAGGCACGGCGGACAGGTCGACCCGAGCAGCAGCAGCAGCAGCAGCAGCAGCGGCAGTGGCAGCAGCACAGACGGCCACGAGCTGGTAGGGACAGCAACAGGAACATCTGGAGGCGATGGGGCGGGGGAAGCATCAGGAGGGCCTGGGAAGAGCAAGAGCAGCAGCAAGGCGAAAGGAAGCAGGAAGCGCACAAGCACGCCGAGCAAGAAGAAGGAGGGCAAAAGTAAGGGCAGCGGCAAGGGCAAAAAGGCATCGACACCATCCAAGGGGCGTTCGGGGTCGCGTGCAAGTGGCGGGCGAGTGCACACGACGCCCGAAAAGGCGTTGAGTGGCGAGCGGCGAGCGGAGCTGGAACGGTTCAAGGCGACGGTTCACGCGTTGGACAGGGGCACACTCGTGTTTGACTCTGTGTTGCACATGGTGAAACATGTGATGATGGAGGAGGCCAAAGGGGGCCGGTGTACATACGAGGACCTGTACGACTACGCAGGCAATCGGACGTGGATCTTCCGCAAGGGGGTGCTGCGCAAGCTGGGGGCCGCCTCCAATTGGCGTTCCTCGGTGCGTTCGTGCATCTACTCGCACGAGTTCTGGAAGAAGGAGCCCATCACACAGGACGACGTCAGTCGCATGCAATTGGTGCTGGTCAAGCGCAGCACGGTGCCGCGCATCAACACCCTGGGCGACCTCTTGGACGCAGGACGCATTGATTTCGTGCTTTCCAGCGACGGCACCGCAGCCCTCTCCTACGACGCGCAAGTGGTGTACACGGACCGACGATGGCGATCGGGATCGCGGCCCGGCAGTTCGCTGTCACAGAGTTCAGAGGGTGGCGGCGGTGGCGGTGGTGGTGGTGGCGGCAGTAGCACGCCGGAGACCTCGCCTGTGACGCCCAGGAGTGCACTGATGGCACGCAACATGACGAGCACGCCTGTGTCGATGCGTGATAGCATCCCACGTCCCGGGTTCATTTCGCCCGTGTCGGAGAGCGTGAATCGAGGGGGCAGTGCTCTGGGCACGCCGACACCGCCCCCCAATGGCGCTCGCAGCAACAGCAGGAGTGCAAGCCGAGGCAGCATGGGTGGTGTTGGGATGGCAACGACCAGTGGTGGCAATGTCAACACAGCACGTACCCTGGCCAGCCCGCGGCCCAGCACGTTCAGCAACTCGAAGCCCATGGATGTGGTGAAACCGACCGCAAAGAAGATGGGGGACAGTGCCATGGTGGTACAGGGACGTGGACAGGAGGCACAGGACGAGGAGCAGCTGCTGGAACGGTCGCTGGTGGAGGACAACACAGACGTGGTGCTGCACGTGGTGGAGCAAGCTGAGACAGTAGGTGAGGCACATAGAAGCAGCAACAGCAGCAACAGCAGCAACATGGCTTCCACAAGTGGCATGGCACGTGTTCGCATGTCCTCGTCAGACAGCACCTCGTCCGTGGCACGCACTGGCGGCTCCTTTCAACCGCCGCAGAAGCATCGCAAGGAACAAGCACAGCCAAATGCAGGCAGGGCACGCGATGAAGGCAAGGCAATCGACGAAGGAAAGGCAGGCGACGAAAGCAAGGATAGCATGGACACAGAACCGGTGAACAACAGCAACAGCATCAACAGCAGCAGCAGCACCACCAACAACAACACTACTAACAACAGCAACAGCAGCAGTGGCGGCAACACGACAACAACAGCAAGCTCCACGTCATCAAGCACGACGTCCACAACTCCCTCGTCCATCACCACTCGGATTGTGCTGCGCATTGGTGGCGCATCGGGCGACGGGGTGGCACAGGAACGGCTGGTGATCGAAAAGGAAGCAGAGATTCCAGAAGGGACGTTGAAGCAGCCACCTGCGAAACGCAAGCGCAAACCAGCCGCAAGGCGACAGCGGCGAAGCAAGAGCAAGAGCAAAGACGACGATGCGTGGGGCTCAGACGACGGCGATTTGGACGATGATGAAGGGGGGATGCTGATGGATAGCGAGGAGGACATCAAGTTTGGCGAGGCGTGGTTGACGGCGGATTCGAGGCTGGCACGGATCGATCTCAGCGACGTGGTGAATTACGACGTGTACAGCAGACTGAGTGCGAAGGAGCAGGCGATGCTGCGCCAACTGATGCCCAGCGTGGACAACGGGGACGAGGAGGAGGTGCGGCGCATGTTTGAAAACAGCATGCAGCTCAAAGAGGCTCAAGCCAACTTCCAACAAGACTTGGCGGACAACAAACACAACCCAGGCATGCGTGAGGTGCTCATGATCCAACGCAACGCGGCACGCAGGCGTGAGGAGGGCCAGCATCGCGAACGCAGGCTTCGCCTGGCCAAGAAGCTTGGCAAGGAGATCAAAGAGGACGAAGACGCACGGCAGACACGGTCCCGTCGTGGCATGAAGGCCCAACTCGACAAGTTGATCATCTGAGAGGCGGCGGGTGGACAGGAGAGTGTGAGTGTGTGATAGAGAGACCGGCGGTGCGCGAACGTCGCCAGCCACATGGATGCTGCGACGTGGAACAAACGAGCGTTTTGCTGTCTGATTGTGTTGACGCCTGTGATTCTGCTGGCCAGCATAAAGGTGCTGGTGAGCACAACGCAGGTGGAAAACAAGGTGTTTGCAGCCATTCGCCTGGGCAAGGAACACCGTGCATTGGAACTGCTGGATATCCACAGAAATCGCCTGCAGGTGGATTACCAAGGCATCAACGGTGTCACCATGCTCTTCTTTGCAGCCCAACATGGCCAGGAGGCCGTGGTACGCGCGCTACTCGAGTCCCACGGCGCAGACCCACGCATCGTCAACGAGCAGGGAGTGACACCGCTCATGGTGGCCGCCCAGAATGGAAGTGTGGCCACATGTGCCGCCTTGCTACGTCCCAGCCACGGTCGTGCGCTGGTCAACGCCCAATCGTCGCAAGGCTACGGTTGGACGGCCCTCTTGTTGGCTGTACGCCATCGCCACTCACGCGTTGTGCGGCTGCTCCTTCGCCATGGTGCCGATGCCAACGTGTGCAGCCGCAGCGACCACGCCTGTCCCGTGCTACTGGCCGTGCAGAACAACGACGTGGCCACACTACGAGCTCTTCTCAGCGCCAACGGACCCATGCAAGACTCCCTCGCAGGTGTGCCACGTCTACGCAATCCACTTGAGTGCAGACGCGACGGCGTGTGTCCTCTGCCGCTTGCACGTCGACTCAACAACCCACACCTGCTTCACCTGCTGCTCGCGGCCAAACAACTGCCCGCAAATTAGGTTTCCATTGTGTCTGAGCTGTTGCTCTCTGCCTCCTTTCCATCCTCCGACGGCATCTCTCTAATGTACAAAACGTTGTTGCATCTGTGAGTCCACATCGTGCGTGTCAGCCCCTGCGTTCCAAAGCGCGCCACCCTCTCGTTCCCGTCAACCCACCGAATAACCACCTCGCCCAGCGTGGCCTTTTTCTCGCCCTTGACCACCTCGTCGGTGTTGTCCAGCTGTGTGTGTGCGTCCGTTTTTCATGGATGATTTCCATGTGTGCGTGTGAGTTTTGGTCGACGGTTGTCTCCTCTGCGGAATCTGTGCGCATGCCCGACACCGTACGCTCGCCGTCACACGTCCTCCACACCATCCCACACACCCAGGCATGCACCAACGTCGTTTCCACCACGCACCACCCCACTCTCCCCCTCTTTCACACACCCTGCCGCCCCTCGTGCTAGCTATGGCGTGCTAATGACAAACTCACGCGCAGATTCATGTACGCGTCGTGCGACACCAGGTCGCCCACATAGCTCTGGCCCCACTTGAGTGCCACTTCAATGCGCTTGTTTTCCAACGACTGCAGGAACGGTGTCGGGTTGAGGATATCCATGGCCGGTTGGATTGATTTTGTTCCACAAGCCAGCGCTGGTCTTCCCCTTCCCTTTCTGCCCCCCCTTCCTCCCCCTCCCACACACTCACTCACCTGCGCACTGCTGGCTGCAGGTTCTCATCCGGCAGTTGCTTGCCAGGGTTCATGATGCCTTTGGGATCGAGCAGCTGTTTGATCTGCTGCATGAGGCCGACGGCTTCGGGACCGAGCTCCCGCGTCATGTACTTGCGCTTGCCGATGCCCACTCCGTGCTCGCCCGTGGCCGTGCCGTCCATGGCAATGGCACGGTGTACCAGACGTTCGTTGAGTCTACGGGCCTCGGCCATGTCCGTCTCGTTGTCGGGATCGACGAGGATAAAGAGGTGAAAGTTGCCGTCGCCCACGTGGCCCACAAGGGGAGCCTTGAGGAAGGAGGCGTCAATGTCCGCCTGAGTTTCCTTGATGCACTGGGACAGGCGCGAGATGGGCACACACACGTCTGTGGTCCACACCTGAGCGCCCGGACGCAACATGGGTGCACTCCACAGGGCAATCTTGCGCGCCTGCCACAGCTGCTGCTTCTCCGACTCGTCTGTGGCCCAGGTGCACTGTGCACAGCCTTGTTCCTTGGCAATGCGCAGCACACTCTTCGTCTGCTCCGCCACCACGGCCTCTGTTCCGGAAAACTCGAAAAACAGGGTGGCTTTCTCGGCGAACCGCGTGCCGCTGTTCAGATTCACCGCACGGATCATCTCGGCATCCAACAGTTCCACGCGTCCTATCTGGACGCCGGCCTGCATGGTGCGCACCACGGTGCGAGTGGCCTGCTCGAGGTCGTCAAAGGCACACACGGCCACACTGCTGCTGGGTGGGATTTGCTGCAGCTTCAGTGTCACCTCGAGAATCACACCCAACGTGCCTTCCGCACCCACAAACAGGTTGGTCAGGTTATAGCCCATCGACGACTTGCGTGCTCGCTGACCTGTGCTCACCACCCGTCCGTCCGCAAGCAACACCTTCATGCTCAGCACATTGTCCTTCATCGTGCCATACCGCACCGCGTGTGTGCCGGAACAGTTGGTGCTGCACATGCCCCCAATGGATGCACCGGGCCCCGGGTCCACGCCGAAAAACAACCCGTGTTCCTTCAACGCGTCGTTCAGCTCCCCGTAGCTGATTCCAGGCTGCACCGTCACATCCATGTCCTCCACACTCAGACGCAGAATCTCACGCATGTGCGACAGGTCCATGCACACGCCCCGTCCGCCTGCGGGCGCTGTCGTGTGGCCCTCCAACGAGGTGCCCGAGCCGTACGGCACCAGCGGCACCCCGTGCTCCTGACACACAGCCACCACGGCCTTGATTTCCTCCACACTCTCCGGATATACCACGGCCATGGGTGCACTGGCGTTGTGGAAACTCCAATCCTTGCCGTGACTCTGGCGCTCGTCCACATCCAAAACGCAGCGATCACCAAGGGCCTCCTGCAGGGCGTGCACCACAGCAGTCGGCAACTCGGGTTGGGCCTGCCACCGCTGCACAATCGCTGGCGGCGACCACTCGCTGGCTGTTCCTTGCGACGTTTCGCTGCCCTTGTTGTCGTCATCATGGGTGGACAACGTCAAGTGTGCCGAGGCAATCTCCTGACGAGTGGGCAGCAGGAGCCCCACCCCGGCACCCAGTCCCACGGCACCACCCACCATAACCCAACTGCGCATGCTTGATTTGGCTCCCTCTGGCGCTTCGCCACCTGCGCTGCTGTTGGTGCTCAGCGTGCGCGTCCAGCCGCGTGACGACGACGGTGACCTGCGTGTGGCACTCAGCACTGTGCGCATGGATTGTGTCACCACCGTGCGTGGTGAGGGTCGCACTCGTGCAAACATAGTTTTTCGAAAGGATGGGCTGGCATGTCTGGCGCCGACGCCGTCCAAACCACACCAATCGCACGATGACCAGCAGAGGCAGCAGGCAACTCGGACAAAAGAAGATCCTGCACATGTGTGGCTACACGTGTCTGGACGTGCACCCCAAGGGCAGGTACGTGGTGTGTGTGTGTGTGTGTGTGTGTGTGTGTGTGTGGAGGTCCACCGCGGCTGTGCAAAAAGTGGGTGATCAGCAACTCACCACCACAACTCTCCATTGTTCCCCCCTCCCGCGCCATGTACAATGCACAACGCTTCTCAACCGGACTGCTTCCTCATGACTGGATGCTGTGTGTCGGACTCCATTGAATTGTGCGTCATACAGTGCTGTGATCACGGGCGGCGCTGACTCGTTGGTGTACCTGAGCAACCTCGACGAGCAGGCGCACCTCAGCGACGCCGAGCCAGCCAGCCTGACCAAAGGCTTTGACGCAGGGCTGCGTCGTCTCGCATTCCATCCACGCGTACGTGTCCTGGGGTCTGTCCTGGCCTCGGCTGCCGCCGTCATGGCCTCAAAAGGAGCCCCGCGGGAAAAGCGCGCCAAAAGCGCGCGCAAAAAAAGGTCGCGAGACGTGCAAGGCGGCTGACATGGGACACACACGCGGTACACACACATACACACAGGGCACATCATTTGTGGGCGCAGCACAAGACGGCACCGTTGCTCTGTACTCGTATCCAAAGCCCAACAGCGAGGAACCGCGCATGTTGTTGCGCCACAGCTCGGGCGTGCTGGATGTCAGCTTCTCGTTGACGGGCAGCAGCGTCGCCGTGGCTTGCGAGTAGGTGACATGGACGACCGTGCGCGCGCATATGCGCATGGTGCTTGTGCACAGTGCCTGACACATCGCCACGCTACCTTGCACACACACGCACACACGCACAGAGATTCGGACATCCGGGTGATCAAGGTGGCCGACGTGACCAACGTGTCCCTGCTGAAGGGCCACAAGGGCCAGGTGAAAAGCGTGGCCATGGACCCAGACAACGAGTTTGTGGCGTCTGTGGGCAGCGATGGCACCCTCAAGGTGTGGGATGTGGAGGAACGGACGGCGGTGCACAGCGCAAGCCTGTTTGCACGCAACACAGGCGGCAAGGACGACACGCTGACCAACCGTGTGGCATGGTCGCCCAGCGGACACCAGTTGGCAGTGCCTGTGGAGAACCGTGTGGTGTTGCTGCCGCGTGGCGACTGGGAAAACCAGGCAAAGACGCTGACTGGAGGCCACACCAAGGACACGACAATGGTGCGCTACTCGCCCAACGGCCTCTATCTGGTCAGTGTGGCTCTGGACCAGCAGCTCACTGTGTGGAATCTGAAGGATGGCGAGAGCATCGGGGCACTGCGTCATTCGGACCACATCCATGACGTCTGCTGGCACCCTACCCTCAATGCCCTCTGCTTCACAGACCACATCGGCAACTATTTGTTGTGGAGCAACCCCGTGCCGGCCTCCATGCCCGCGCCGCAAGACATGGGTGCAAGCCCCGCCGAGTTTGTAGCAGGTGAATCTGCACAGGCTGCCAATCGCATTTCTGCCATGTTTGACGACGACGACGACAACGACGACGACGACAACGACGGTGACGACACCACGACGCAAACCAACGCAGACGGGGCTGCAAATGACCAAGAGCATGCCACACCAAGGAAGCGCAAGCGCAACGTGCGCATCCTGGAGGCCACCGACGACGACGACGAAGACGACGACGAGGAGGATCTTGGCATGGAAGTGGAGGTGCACGCGGGAGGCACAGCTGTGGATGTGAAACGCAGTCGTGTGTCTGTGAACGGCGAGGCTGACGCAGCGGCATCGTCGTCCTCCTCGTCCTCCCTGGACATGGAGACATCGCCCGCAACTGCAAACGCACAGTTTCTGCGTGCGGATGAGGAGATGGCCAGTGTGTCGACTCCGAGTTCGAGCCGGCACACACCACGTACGCCGAGTGCG
The DNA here is from genome assembly GCA_026936335.1 of Mantamonas sphyraenae. NCBI lineage: Eukaryota > Mantamonadidae > Mantamonas > Mantamonas sphyraenae. The sequence goes on along the minus strand of JAPMXV010000059.1, from coordinate 137,248 downwards.
TACCTGGCAGCCGCTGCAGCAGCACAGAGCACGGCCATGCAGGAGCCGATGCAACCGAGCGCCACGCCGGAGGAGGAGGAGCGACGATTCATGTGCTGGAACAGCGTGGGTGCCATCTTGCACCGACGGGAGGCCAATTACGCCTCGGTGGAGATCGACTTTGTGGACAAGCAAACATATGCCAACGTGCGCTTCACCGACCATTACGACTTTTCGATGGCTGCGTTGGGCACCCACGCCGCGGTGTTTGGCAGCCGGGCCACGGGCGACACGCAGTCGATGCTGTTCTATCGCGCCTTTGTGGGCTGGAGCACAGACACAAAGTGGACCGTCAAGATGCCCGTGGGCGAGAGCATCGAGGCGGTGACACTGGGGTTCAAGTGGGCCGCCGTCGTCACCGATCGCCAGCTGCTGCGTGTGTTTTCGTACACTGGGATCCAGAAGCAGGTGTTTAGCGTGCCGGGCCCCGTAGTGTGTGCGGTGGGTGCTGGTCACCAGCTGGCCGTGATCTACCACGGCGGCATGCCCACGCAAGAGTCCCAAACACTGGAGTATGTGTTGTACGACATGCAGAGCCAGCGCAGAGTGGTGCGTGACAGGCTGCCCCTGGGCCCCGCCGAGCAGTTGAAGTGGGCCGGGTTTGCCGAGAACGGACTGTTGGTGAGTGTCGACACGGCAGACACGGTGCGTATGCTCGTTCCCGAATGGGATCACGAGTGGATGCCCGTGGCCGATCTGCGTTCCAGTGTCAAGAGTGACACCGATGTGCAGTTTGTGCTGGGGGTCACCGACGAGCATGTGCTCTCCGTCCTCTGCCGCAATGGCGAAGCGTACCCGGCCGTCCATCCACGCCCGGTGCAGCACGCCACCCCGCTGGAGATCCCGCTGGCCGAAGATCTGCCGGCGGCCACCGAGCTGGAGGAGCAGTACATGCGCAGCTCCATCGACCTGCACGCAACCATCCGCGACATCAAATCGCGTGTGCGTCGCGGCGAGCCGCTGGATTTGGATTCGGAGCTGGAGCGGGAACGCAAGGCGCTGGACACGCTGCTCATCCAGCAGGTCAACCAAGCGTGCAGCACCGAACGCGCGGCACGTGCCCTGGAACTCGCGGCCATGATGCAGTACGCACAGGCCGTGGAAATTGCCATCAACATTGCCACCAAGCACCAGATGGGTGCCCTGGCCGAAAAGATGGAAACGCTGCTTACGCAAAAGTTCCGTCGCAGCGACTTTGTCCCCAGCGTCGATGCCTATGCAGACGCCGCCCAGGCACAGAAGGATCTGGACAGGGAGGCGCGTGAGATGCTGGCCAAGGGCATCCAGCGTGCACCGGGGCCCATGAGCACCCAGGAGCGTGCTCGTGACTCTGCACCTGCCGCACACTCGCGTGTGGGCAAGCGTGCCGCCGAGTATCGTCGTCGCATGCGTGCCAACAAGGTCACCCACGTGTCGTTGGACGAGGACGACGAGGACGACGAGGACGACGAGGAGAACGATGGTGGCGCGTTTGATCTGGACGATGACAAGGAGGACGACGACGCCAATGTCGACGTGGTGGCCGAGGCCAACGAGGGCGAAGAGGAGTTTGATCTGGAGGATGCGGAGGAGAAGGAGGAAGAACAGCAACAGCAGAAGAGGCGGGGCAAGGACACATCATCGTCTCTGGCACAGGTGCAAGCAGCCAAGACGGCAGGGAACAAGACAAAGAAGATGCTTGCAAGCAAGCGTACATTCAAGGCCAAGAGCAACAAGCCCAAGCGCACGGGCATGGGAGGCCTCGTGGGCGCCCTGGCCTCCATCAAGAACAAAGAGTCGCAGATGGATGTGGAAAGAGGAGCCTCTGGCTCATTTGCATCGTCGTCGTCGTCGTCGTCGTTGTCGTCGTCGTCGGCGCGGGGCAGCACCAAGAAGCAGCTGTTCTCGGCCAAGATCACGGGCGAAGGAAAGCCGGCCGCCAAGGAGTACACACAGGCCACAAGCAGCCCCATGATCATCAAGGTGCCGTCCAAGAGCAAGGCGGGAGCAAAATGAAAAAGGCATTGGTGAGTGTGGAGTGCAGTGCACATCCACTTGTTCGGCCAGCCAAATCGCACAATCATCATGTCGAACCACCCGGAACTCACCATTGACACGGAGAAGGTCTCGGAAAGCGGAGAAGCGGTCAACTCGCCTCTGCCCAAAGATCCCAGTGTGCGGCTGGCCATGTTGCGGTTGGTTTGTGTGTGTGTGTGTGTGTCTGTGTGTGCGGCGGTGGTGTGTGGCGCGGACTGGGTGCAACGCTGACACGTGGGCAACCGCAACGCACAGGGAATTGGGCATTGACAAGGTGCCTGGATGGAAGAACCTGAGCAAACCAGACATTGAGGTGGTGCAGCTGCGTGGAGGCATCACAAACCAGCGTACGTGGAGATGTGCGGCGCTTTGAAGGGAAAACACCGAAGGAAAATGCTGACCACGTCGCCTCCCCACGACACAGTGTATCAGTTGACGGTGCGGCAGGAGGGGATCAGCCCCACAGATGCGCTGGTGCGCGTGTTTGGGTTTGGCACTGAGAATCTGATCGAACGGGACCTGGAGGCAAAGGTAGGCGTACGCAGGGAGGCCATACACACGCAGGCACTCGAGGTCGACGGGAAAGTTGATGAAAAGTTCCCGCGCCAAGACATGCCACACAGCTTGATCACAGGGTTGCTGGGCCTTGTGTGGTCAATCAGTCGTCCATAAGCACACACACATGCGTGTGAAACTGACACGTGGGGTTTGCACACGCTGCATGGACGCTGGGTAGCACATCCGGCTGCTGGCCAAGTTTGGCGAGGCGCCTCAGATCTACGGCACGTACTCTTTGGGCTACCTGACGGAGTATTTCGTGGGCGAGACGCCGACAACGCAGGGTAAGGATGGACACATGTGCAAGGGGCAAGGCATAAAGCGATGGTGGGGGTGGACTGACACACGTGCGTGGTGGGGGGGTGGGTGCAGAAATGGCTTCGGAGCACATTGCACAGCTGGTGGCGGCGAAACTGGGCCACTGGCACTCGCTGGACCACGGCGACGAAGGTACGTGGACACAGAGCACACATGGCAAGAGAGCGTGTGGTGGGAGAAAGAGGGCGAAATTGCATGTGCACACACAGAGGTGAAGGGAAGGGGAAAATGGCTGACCTCCGCATTGGTGCTTTGGTGCTTTGGTGCTGTGCAGCGCCGAAAACAAGCTCCCAGTGGAAGACGCTTGCGAAATGGATCAAGAACACACCGGAGGAGGCGTTTGAAGAGCTGGTGCAGTGCAGAGAGGGAGTGGTGTCGCAGTGTACGCGGGAGTGGCTTGTGGAGCAGCTGGCAATGCTGCAGGAGAAACTGGTGAAGGAGGACGACCCGGTGACGTTGTGTCACAACGATCTCCTTAACGGCAACATCATTTATAACGCAGAGGAGGACACGGTTCGCTTCATCGACTTTGAGTACAGCAACTGGGGCCATCCTGCGTTTGACGTGGGCAACCACTTTAGCGAGTATGCAGGCTTCGAGGCAGACTACTCGCTGTACCCGGACAAAGACACGCAACTGGCATGGCTTCGCACCTACCTGCGTGGCTACCACGACGACGAAGAGTACGAAGCCTCCGAGGAGGAGCTGAACGACTGGTACGTGCTGGTCAACCAGTACGCACTCGTCTCCCACCTCTGGTGGGCCATCTGGTCCCTCGTCCAGTCCAAGTTTAGCGAAATCGAATTTGATTATGTCGAATATGCCTCCCTGCGCCTGCAGGAGTACCTGCGCAGGCGCGACGACCTCCTGTGAAAGTGGGGCCGAATGGAATGGAGGTGACGTTGCAGTGTGGAAGTTGTGTGTCGTCGTTTATGTATTGTGATGGTGTTTGTCTGTGTTCTGTGCTGTTGTGTGTCGACCACATTGCTCAAATCAAATCTCGTCGAGTTCCATCTCGCCCTCTTCCACGCGCTCGACCACCACGCGCTGGTCCAGCGGGACAATCTGCTTGGGAATGACGGTGGTGGTGCCACGCGGGTACTGGTAGGCCAGTTCACGCCTGTACTGGCGCTCGTTGGGGCGTTCGTAGTTGCGCAGAAACTCGGTGGAGCCGCTGCGGATCACGCACAAGTCGATGTTGCCACCGGAGCCCAAGTCGTTGAACACACCCGACGCAATGGCATCACGCACCAGCAACTTGGCCTCCTCTTCCTCTAGACCCTCCTTGTAGTCCGCCTCAAACACAGCCATGGCTGCCAGCGAGCCGGAACCCATGGTCACGTACGGCAGGCGATCCACACTTCCGTGCGGGTACACCGTGTACAGCGACGGGCCGTCAAAGTCGACACCTCCCAGCACCAGAGCGGCACTTACATGTCCTTGGTACCTGTGTGTGTGTGAGAGGGGAAGGGGAAGGGGAAGGGGACGGGTGCGTCGTCAGCTTCCAAAACGCTGGATTTCCACCGCCGCGTTTTTCCCTCTTGGCGTGCGCGGCCGTGCAGGCGAGACGAGGGCGTGAGCAGGGCGTGTGGGAAACCTACTTGAAGAGCTCCTGCTTGAACATGGTCATGGCGGTGCGAACACGCGACTCCTTGCCCGTCTCGTAGCGGTGGAGACGCAGCTTGGAGGAGATGAGCGCGGTGGTGTGCTCGGTGTCTGCGGCGGTGCCTGCACCACAGCAGTAGATGTTGGGGGCAATGTAGTGGATCTTTTCGCAGTTCTTGTCAAACACAGTTGTCTCTGCGGTTGCGCGCGTGTCTGCGCCCAGCACCACGCCGTCCTGTGCACAAAGAGGGTCAGCCAACTCTTCCAACCCCGTCGGAATTTCCGGCCACAACCAACGCGGCCCCGTGCCCATCATTCGCATCACCTCCCCACATGCAACCGCCCCTCATCACGTTGCCCAATGCTGTTTTGCACGCCTTACCTTGTACACAACGCCAACAATGGTTGTTCCCGTCTTGAGGGCCGTCGGCTTCTTCAGGCCGCTCTCCTCCAGCACCTCGTTGCGCTTCACGTTGTCAAAGTTGAACCCCCCCTTTTCGTATCCCTCCACCTCAATCAGCGGCTCCTTTTGGCTCATGGTGGCTGTGGAAATGCGAGTGTTGAGGCTGGGTGTGCCTGCGCGGCCGCGTTCATTGTGATTTCCGGTGATGAGAGTGAAGAAGGAGGCAGGAGGCGTGGTGGAAGTGCAGGGGTACAGTTGGTGTGTGTGTGTGTGTGTGTGTGTGTGTGTGTGATTGCAGGTGCTTGCCACTGCGAGGCCACACAATGAGAAATCCATCCATCCCAGCCATCAGTCGGCCAGGACCGCCTCCAGGATGGCCGACATCCAGCTGTTCATGTCCGAGGCATCCTCTGCACAGACGTAATAGTCGCGACCGGGTGTTTTGATGGTGAAACACCAGTCCTGGCCCTGGCTGTTGTCGTCGTCGACGGAGCACCCGTTGAGTTTGATGACCCCCACGGGCATGACGTTGTTGGAGCCCTCGGGCTTGGTTTTGAAATAGTACAGGTTCTTCTTTTTGAGGGTGAACCAGCGCTTCTTCCAGTTCTTCACCTTTTCGCCTTGCTTGGTGAGGTAGCCCTCCTTTTCCGGGTTGTCCAGCCAGTCCTCCTCCGAGCCCAGATTAGTCTTGAGCTGTTTGGTGATGGCTGTCATCCAGCCCTCCTTCTCCTGTTCGTTCTCTGCGTACACCGGGTAGTCCCTCAGCATGGTGCTCACGATCCAGGCGTTGGGCTTTTCCGTCGTCTCCTCCAGCGTGGCCCCATACAGGTTCATCTCCCCCAGAGGCTCCTCCTCCCTCGCCGAGCTTACGTTGATCACATCCTCCTTGAAGTACCAAATCGAATTGCCCTTCATCACAAAGAACCTCTGTTTCCAGTTCTTCCGGTTGGCTCCCTTTTTCGTCAGCCACCCCGAGTAGTCTGGCGACAATTGCCACAGAGGCAGCTGTGCAGGAGGTGCGTGCAAAATGTGTCCACGGGTGTGTGTATGTGTGTGTGCATGCGTTGTGTCGCATGCAGGAAACCCCGGTGTGCGTGCGTGTCAGCCGTGCCTGCGCCGCAAACGGTCGTTCGACACCCGCCTTTTTTCGTGCGCGGCCACTCACCTCTTCCGTGGCCGACTGGATGGCTTTTTGCAGCTCTTCCAGCCATTCCTGATATTCACTCGAGCTCTCTGCGGGCGCGATGATGGGAAAGGGCGGCGTGTGAGTGCGTGGGGAGGCGAGGCAAAGGCGGTTCCCGGAGGCAAAAGGACACGCTCTGCGAGCGTGGCGGACGCGGGTGGCCGTGCGCACGCATGGTGACTCACCTGCTGTCAGGTTCATGGTGCCACTCTTTGTCTCCAGCTTCATGGTGAGATTTCCGGTGTCCTCCACGGATGCGTGGCGCAGAAAGGCCGTATCTACAGGGTCGCCGAGCTGAGACATGGTCGGAGGGTCAGTCGCGTTGTCCGGGAGCGTCGCGGGCGTCGGGCAGCTGTTCTGGGCACTGGACGTCACACACAACCTACCCCAATGCCCGTATCTGACTTGTACCAGCTCAGGGTGTTGTTTCGCAGCTCAAACCAGAACTGCTTCTTGCCAAACGTGCTCTTCTTGTACAGATGGCCTTCCTTTTGGCTCAACGTGCCACCGCCGAAACTAGCGACAGACTGTGTGTGGGGCACAGGCAGGGGTCGTGCGCGCCGGTGGGGGGGTGTTTTGGGTCAGAGGCGGGAGTGGGTGTGGGAGTGGGTGAGGGTGTGGGGCACTAACCATGATGGGCAAGCGGGTGGTTTTGTTGGGTGGGAAGGGCGGCACGTGCAGTGCACACTCGACTGTTGCATCCGTCACACGAAACACAGGTGCCCTTTACATCATCCTGGTGGTGTTTAGCATGGGCAACAGCTGGCTGGCCATCACGGGCCTTGTTGACAGGCCGGTCAGCGAGACCAAAGCAGCTGCAAACGTGGAGATGAAGAGCTTGGAGGACAAGAAGGTGTGAGATGGGCGAAGGGAAGGGGAACAGAGGAAGCAGTGCACAAAAAATGAACAATTGGCATCCTCACATGCGCCGCCATGTCCAACACAATGAGCAGCCAGCCAGCAGACCCTTCGCTCCAAGCGGTATGTCACTGGCCCCTCGTGTTTGCAAAACGTACACATGTAGCTGACACTCCTCCCTTTTGCTTGCACATGCCTTTGTCTGGACCTCGTTGCCTCTCGTGTGTGCGCGTGTGTGTGCGTGCGGTGTTTGCTCGAATTCCTTCCTCGTCCATTTGTGCGTCGTTGCCGTCGTCGCACATACGCCATCCCCACCACAGAACTTTGCCTTTATCACTGTGGGCCTGTTTGTGTCTGCGCTGGTGTCGTCGGCCAACAAATATGTGTCGACGGTGTTTCAGATGAGCCAGCACCGGCCGAAAGGTGTGTTTTGCCTCGGGAGGGCTCTCCGGGACAACCCGCACACACAGAAACGCGGCGAGCACTGACACAGCGACCCCGATTGCCCTGGGCATGCACACGATCACACGGACACAAACCGCACACAGCACTGGCGCTGGGGTTCTTTGCTGGCGCGTGGTACTTTGCCTTCAACATGCTGGTGCTTGTGTTGAACAGCCCAGCCACGAGCGAGCTGGATCTGCTGTACAAGTCGTCGTTTGGGTTTGGGGCAATCACAATGGCGTTTGGGCCGTTTCTGGTGTTGACACCGACACGGTGCGTTGTGTGGTGGGATGAGTGGAGGCGGCAGGTGATGTGGGGAGAAGGAGAAACGCTGACACAGACACTGGCTGGCTGGAGCGCAGCCAAATCGCCCTGAAGAAGGAGACCTTTTTCAAGAAGCTGGTGATGGGTGCACAGAAGGACGAGACGCGGTACTTTGCGCTGAGCATGTTCTGTGTGCTGACGGCGATGCAGGTGTTTGTGGTGTATTCGATCTACGTGGTGCTGGAGTCGCTCACAAACGACCTGCGCCTGATCCTGGGCATTGTGGTGGGCTACTCCCTCGTGTGTGTGTTCTACCTGGTGATCTTCTACTCGGTGATGATGAAGAAGGAGGTTGTGATCGGCGGGATCAACCTGATGGACCAGATCCGCAAGAACATCAAGGTGCGGAAGGGTGGGAAGAACGAGGATGCGTCTGCGCCGCAGCTGTACGACGAAGAGGGCAACCCGTACACGTACGTGAACGTGCTGAACCACAAGCATTACGTCAAGGTGTACCTGGCTGCGTTTGTGGTTGTGACGTTGGGCTGCGCCGGGATGGTGATCTATCTGTTTGTGGAGCAGAGTGCAGCATGGGATGCGATGAGTGTGCTTGGGCAGACGATTGTGACGGGCTTCTTTGTGCTGAATGTGCTCACTGTGATTGTGCTTGTGATCTTTGTGCTGAACATTGCGTTCCACCCTGTGAACATGGCCACAGAGGTGGTGATGGACGACGGGCGGGTGGTGTCGATTGACAAGGTGAGGGGGTGAGGGTGGAATGATGCGACAAGGGGGTGGGTGAGGGCACACACACTGACACGAGAGACGGCGGGTTGGGACAGATTCGCTACTGCGCGGTGGCGAGGCAGAGCGACCGTGTGCCGCTGTTTGCGTATGGACAGTCGTTTGACCCTGCGAAAGGGTCGATCATGCGGCTGGTGATGAAGCACATGGAGTCGTGCGACAACAGTGCGTGGTACAGGGGCAGTTCGTCGCTGGGCACGTATGGAAAGCTGCACCAGAGCAACGACTGGCGATGCATGTATGTGCTGCTGACGGGCGAGTCGTACAACAACGACCTGGCAGAGCACTTTCTGTTCAAGATGCAGACGTATGTGCAGGGGCGGTACTACGGAGAGGTGGAGAGCGAGGAGGCGCTGGACAGCGTGTCGCCGCTGGGGTGGATGAGCGGCTGCTACGGGTTTGTGGATGCACTGGCGAACGAGTACAGCGAGGAGAAGAAGCTCAAGGCACTCGGCGAGGAGGCAGTGGCCTTTAAGGAGGTGATGGTCAAACTCGGCCAGGCTGCAAACAGGCGCAAGGGCCTGCTGATGGAGCACCTGTCCAAGGATCACGTTGAGCAGCGCAGAATGCGGTTTGCAGAGATGCATCAACTGGTGCACACGGGGCTGCGCAACGGACAGGTGCGTGCCAATGCGATGGGCTCGCTCAAACACCACCACGGCGACGGGGAGGGGCACCCGACGACAGGCTTGCGAAACGACACCATGTCGCTGACGTTCAAGGTGGCACGTGGCAAGAGCCGCCTGGACGAGAGCGATGCCCATGTGGTTGTGTTTGACGTGACGCGTCCGCAATCGCTGGACGAAGCGATGGAGATCATGTCGGAACTGCAGCAGGGGATCTCTGGCGGGCACAGTGAAAGTGTGGCGTTCATGCTTCTGGGCAACAAGTGTGATCTGACGGAGGAGCGTCGTGTGGAGGCGTCGGAGGGAGTGGATGGTGCGACGTTCTTCAGAAACTGCAGCTACAAAGAGTGCACAACGGCAGACATCACGTCTGTGGAGCAGGCGATCATTCATCTGGCGTCGTACCTGCCCGACTCACAAGCCACAAACCGCGCGACGGTGTGTCTGCACGGCAGCACTAAAGTCGGCAAGACAAGCGTCGCCCTTGCCTTTACCCAGCAGATTGCCATGGCTGGGGTCGAGTACGAGGACGTCTTTGAGAGCGAATCCGACAAGGTTCACCGTGAGATCCCCATGAGCGGTGTCATGAGCCACTACAACGTGCGAAATTACCTGAGTGCAGCCGGGTTGTTTGCCGACGACGAAAAGTACGAAAGCAACTCCGCAAAGTCGTCCAATAGCCTGAGCATGCCGAGTGTGAGCATCAACTTTGGCTCCGCCAAGTCGTCGTCTGCGATGCAACCGGAGCCAGAGATCGAGCTGGAGAGCATTCAGAGGAGGCGTGGCGGGAAGCGAAGGCGAAAAAGGGACGTCTCGCGCGAGTCTGCACAGGCTCAGCCGCAGTCAAAGCAGGAGGATGCCTTGGAAGCAAAACCTGCGAAGGAGGAGGCGAAAATGTCAAAGAAGAAGAAGAAGAAGGAGACGATGGACCGCAGCATGCGACGACACGAGCAAACGGGTGCGATAAACCCGGACCTCCTCTTGAGAGAGTCGGCGTGGACTCATCGCGAAGTTGTGGTAGAGGTGGAACTGGACGAGGACGAAGCGGCCAAGGAGCTTGCACGCATGCAGCGGTACTGGGCAACGATGCGCTCGTCGTACCGCATGGGTGGCCAGCGCATGGAAGGGGTCAAGGGCATGAGCAAGCTGCAGTTGCGTGTGGAACAGGTGCAGAGGAAGAGTGCGGCGATGCAGGGGCCATCGCGTATGGAGGCGTCGAACGGAGAGAACGTGCGTGTGAGTGCAGATGGCCTGACGGTGGAGCATGCAGAAGAGGCGGCGCGAGAGCACAGCGCGTACGTGTGCAGCGACTTGCCGTTTGTGCGAGGTGTGAGCGTGTTTGAAGCGGTTGTGACGTGCGAGGACGAGCTGGGTGGAGGAGTGGCGATTGGAGTGAGCACAGAGATGAGTCTGCGTGGTGTGGAGGGCGGGCGAACGGGCGCTGTGTTTGCGCTTCGATCGGACGGACGGCTGGTCAAGACACCGGGGGATCTGAGGGAGGCAGGAGCAGAGGCGACGTTCTGCGGCGGGTTTGAACCAGAGGCGTGGAAGGGAGAGGGTGGAGCGGAGGTGTGGGAGGCGGATGAGGAGGAGGAGGCTGCGGCGGGGATGGGAGGCCTGTATGGAAACAAGGGCAAGGGCAAGGGCAAGGGCAAAGACGCGGTGGATGATGAACCAGGGAAGCTGGAAGCGATGGTGGCGAGCAAGCGATGCCGTGTGGTGAGCGTGCTTGTGGACTATGAGCGGGGATGTGTGGCGTATGCGGTGGACGGGGTGTACCAGGGAGTGGCGTATGCAGGGATGGGGGAGGAGAACAAGGCGGTGTATGCGTGTGTGATGGGCACACAGGAGGGCAAGTGGAAGGTGGAGATGAACTTTGGGCATGCGCCGCTGCGGTACCGAGGAGCGTTTGGACGGGTGCGTGGACAGGGGATGTTTGTAAAGGCGTTCAATGTGAGCAAGCCCGAGAGCATGGCAAGCCCAGTGATGCTGAAGGAGGTGCGGGAGGCGGTGGACAAGGCGAACGCCACGCTTCTGGAGGATATTGCGCACATTGTGAACGGCATCGACACTCGGCCGGCGACACGCGGAATGCTGTTCTTGTGCCAGATGGTAGAGCCGCTGATGAAGTCACTACTGACAAAGGACGAGGGAATGCGCGCTGCACTGGAGTCCTGGGGTGGTCTGGGCACACAGGAGCAGCTGTACGTGGAGGACCAGGTGCGGGATCTGCAGAGGCGTATTGTGGGCGGTCTGCTGACCGAAGGCGGGTTTGTGGCGCTGCAGGGTGTGGTCCAGCGACAAATGGCACAGGACATGCAGCTTGGAGAGTGCAAGGAGGTGCTGGCCCTGTCGCCACGACTTGACGGCGACGTGCGCCACTTCTCTGCCGCGTACCACAAGTATACGGCCATGATGTCGACGGTGGTGTACGTGGGCGCCGAGGCGATGATGTGGTACAAAGCTGCAAGTGTGGCTGAGGCGAAAAAGGTGCTGCAGCGTGTTCGTGCCGTGCTTGGAGGGGAAACCGAGTTTAAGATCTCCAAGTTCACGAGCCAGGAGATCGAGGCGTCCAAGCTGGAAAAGGCAAGGATGAACCAGGAGTACCGCTGTGTGTTCAAGACTGCGCATGCGCTCGTGCAGTGGGTGGATGCGTTGCTGGAGGTGTTGGAGGGCGTTTGATGGCGGAATTCATTTCAGCTCGCCATACTTCGGCACAAGCTCGTTCTTGATGTTTTCCTTGTGAGAGCGCCAACAGCCATCCAGGTGCATGTTGTAGAACCCAGCGCTCTGGGCAAATGTGTAGGTGTTGATGGGACCGAGAAAGGCAAAGCCATTGGCCAGGAGCACCTTTGCAAGGCGCCGTGAAAACTCGGTGTTTGTCTCACAAAAGCTCTCGTAGAATGTGGTGGGTTTGATGAATGGCTGGAGGCGAGACGAGGCGTCAAAATCGTGTTCGGGCCAGATGTCTGGATTTGTCCACAGCCACTTTGCCCAAGAACACCTGTTTTCAGCACGGAGGATGCACACTGCCTGTGCATTGGACACAGTGGCCAGGATCTTTGCTTTGTTGCGTATAAACTCGCCGTCGGGAAGCTTGAGCAGCCGGTTGATGTCGTCGTCGCTGAACGAAGCCACCTTGACGATGTCGTAGTCCAGAAACGCAGCTTTGATGTTTGGTGCCTTGTTCATGATCTGGCGCCAGTTGAGTCCCTGTGTGTTGTGGTGTGTGCGTGTGTGTCAGCGTGCCATGGTCTCGAACAAAAGGTTCTCGGGAACCCCCACGTACCGGCTGGAACACGTTGAGCGTGAGCAGCTCAAACAGCTTTGTGTCGTCGAGCACAGGGACGCCCCACGCGTTGTCATGGAAATCACGCTCCCCCTCCGAGATGCTGCCCCAGCAGCGGGCCTTTCCGTCGCTGCCGACGTTGACGAAGCTCGAAATCATCGCTTCGGCCTTGGCCTTGCGACGCTCTTCGACGTTGTAGCCGGTGTATGTGGAGTCGTCAACAACAACTTTTGTCTGGAGCTGCTCGCGCCGCTGACGCTTGCGGGCCTGCCATGCCTGCTCCTCCTCCAGGGTGCGTTGCCATCCGCCGGCTGCTGGCTCATTGCTCTCGGACGACGAAGCTTCAACGACAATGTCACTGAGCGACGGATCATCCTCAAACCCATCCAAATCCCCCCAATCTTGCAGGTCATCCAACTTGCGTGTGGTCATGCTGTTTGCCCTGGCTGCGCACCCGCAGGCACACACACACACACACACACACACATGGGAGGCGTCTACAAACGCAAGAAGAGCAAAGCGGACAAGAAGCAGACGCGAAAGGGCACACGGCTTCGCAACCGCAAGCTGGACCACGACCAAGTGCACGCCGAACTGAGCGAGTTTGGCGACACCGGCAAACCCAGGGAGGTGGATCTGGACCTTCCGGGCGCAGGCAAGTTCTACTGCGTGTCCTGCTCTCGCTTTTTCATGGACAGCGACGCCCTCAAGGCACACACGGCCACCAAGCTGCACAAGAGGAGGTAAGGCAGGGGTTGAGTGGGGGTTGAGTGGGGGGTGGGGTTGAGATTCGAAAAGAAATCCGCGCATGCGACTCCCTGGCTCCCAGCACACGCACACACGCTGACACTGCACGCTCACCGGACCACAGGAAGAAGAAGATGCTGGAGACGCCGTACGAGCAGCTGGAGGCCGAACTGGCCGCTGGCATGGGCAAACCGGACAACGGCAAGGAGTATTCCAAGAAGACGGGCGACGAGGCAGACGTGAAAAAGGTGTCGGAGGAATTGGAGACTGCCCTCAAGAGCCTCACGAGTCTGAGTGGGGCACGTGAACGCGTGCAACGGGGAAAAGAGCTGGAGGAGGAGGAGATGTAGTGTGAAACTTCGGTGCAACAACAACCCCGCTGCCGGTGGTCAGCTTGTCAGCTTGTCATCTCCTCACACATGCCGTCGAGACAACTGCACAGCAACCCACACACCGCCAACAACACAATGGTTTCCATCAGGGTGCACGTGCGGGGAAGGAGGAGGGGGTGGAAACAAAATCCACGGCATCACCAAAAAAAGCTTTTCAATCCATTCTGCCCATCATCATGCCTTGTTCTTGACCTTGTCGACGAGCCAGTCGAGCCCCTCGTAGAGGCCGGTGCCTTCTGTGGCGACAGTGGGCTGGACGAACCATTCGTGGGACTTGAGGTTGTTGAGACCCAGGCCCTCGGCAATCTCCGAGGTGCTCATGGCTTCGGGCAGGTCCTGCTTGTTGGCCAGCACCAGCACCACAGCCTTGTCCAGATCCGAGTGGCCCACCACGTTGCTAAACTCCTCGCGGGCCTCCTCCAAACGCTCGCGATCGTTGCTGTCGACCACAAAGATCACTCCCTGTGCGACGTGTGACGTGTGTGTGTGTGTGTGTGTGGTCACGGCCGTGTGTATCCATACACACACGTGTCGTCGACGTGTCCAACGGGTAGTGTGTGTGAGCAGAGGTCCGTGAGGAGGGGAAAGCGGGGGGAGAGGGTGAGCGGGGGGAACTGCCACAATCCAAAATGCCCAAGCCGTTTGCCACAGCGCCACGAGAGCGGCTCACGGAAAAACGGAAACTCACCTGAACATCTGCGTAGTAGTGCTGCCACAGCTGGCGGATCTTGTCCTGTCCTCCCACGTCCCACACTGTGTGCGTGCGCGCATGCGAGCGTGAGTTTTGCGTGTCTGTGTGCCACTGGAGAGCGTGCGGCAAGAGGGGGTTGGCGGGGCGGGAGAATTCGCCTTGCCCCGTAACCCAGGCCGGACCACCACTCACCTGTGAACGACACATTGTTGTACTCCACCGTTTCCACATTGAAACCCAGTGTGGGCATGGTGTCCACCACCTCACCTGTGCATCCCAGTGCGCACCTCTTGTGTCAGCGCGGGTTGGGCCCTCCTCACACCCTTCCACCCAATTCTCCCACCCCTCCCTTCTGCCACGTCACGTGTGCGACACGACGCAGCGTGCGTGCAAAGACACGCGCACCGCAGTAGTGCCATCCCCCCCCAATGCACAGGCACAGGGGAACCGGTCACCAGTGTGGGCAGCACGACAGCGCCCAGAGGTGCGTGGTGCGCACGTGGACACACCAAGCAACTCACCCAAAGAAAGCTTGTACAGGCACGTGGTCTTTCCCGCGGCATCCAGTCCAATCATCACAATGCGCATCTCTGTGTTGCCAAACAGCGAGGCCAACGCCTTGGAAAGGTACAGCCCCATGGTGTGTTGTCTTGGTTTGCCGGACCCCGCGCCCGTCCAACCACCCCTCCCCCAAACTTTCCTTTCCATCCACCTTTGCCCAAATGTCTCGTCGCTCCAAGCGCACTCGAAAGCAAGTCACTCGCCTCGGTGTCGATGGTGGTGGCGAAGGGGACATCGACGACGACGCGGGCGACGACGCCGACTTTTCGCCGCAAGATACCAAGCGCCAGCGTGCAAGTGGCAAGGCAAAGTCAAAGGCATCGTCCTCCGACTCGGGGGCGGTTGTCAACAAGCTCATGGTCACGGCCAAGGTGGGCAGCGATGGCCGTCCACGTTGCCACTGGGTCGGCTACGCACAGGCCGAAAACCCGCTGCTCGTCGCCTACCATGACGACGAATGGGGCGTGCCCATCGAGAAAGGCGACCAGGCTGACAATCAACTGTTTGAGATGCTCACGTTGGAGAGCATGCAAAGCGGTACGTGTGTGTGTCTCGAGCAGCAGCCTGCGGAAAAGGCTGCAGACAAACAGCGAGTTCCCGGGAACCCTTCCACTGACTCTCGCCACACAGGCCTCTCCTGGGCCATCACCTTGTCCAAGCGCCAGGGTATGCGCGATGCCTTTGATAACTTTGACGTCGACACCGTGGCCCAATACGACGCCGACAAGGTCGACGAGCTGCTCCAGGACACGCGCATCATCCGCAACCGTGCCAAAGTATCGGCCATGGTCAACAACGCCCAGGCCATCGCCAAGCTGCGCCAGGAAGATGGAACCACCTTTCACCACTTTGTGTACAACAGCGGCTTCGTTCCCGGCAACAAACCCATCGTTTTTGACAAGCCCGACCTCCGCGGAGACCCAAAGACAATCGGCTTCACCAAAGAGTCCACTGCCATGGCAAAGGTGTTCAAAAAGCGCGGTTTCAAGTGGCTGGGTCCCACAACCATGCTGTCTTTCATGCAGGCCATCGGACTGGTGAACGACCACGTCACCTCCTGCTTCGCGTCCCCCCTCTACAAAGGAGACAAGTGATTGCCAATGAACACACTCTTCACTACGCACTCCATCCATGCCCATGCCCCCGCTTCTCCATCCCTCACGCAGCCGACAGTGTCTCGCTCAGTTCACCCAGCCACACGAGCAGCGTGTCATGCAAGGCGAGCGCAAACAGGTACTGCTCCCACACCTCGGCATGGTCCACATTCATGCTGGCAGAGTCGGATTTGGTCGGCTTCACCACCTTTAGAGTCTCTTCCATCGTCCGTTCGACGCGCTGAAGCACCTTTTTCGCCTCCGCCACGCTCGCCGCACTCGTCCACAGCATCGCTTCAAACGCAAGGTACAGTGACATGCCCACGTGAGCATGAAAGCGGGCGTACTGTACGTGTGCCTCTGCCGCATCGCTGTTTCCCTTGCCCTCCACGCTGGGCATGCACTCTGCTGCAAGCAACGTCATTTCGTCGTGGCTTAGCGTCAGATCACGCATCACCTGCACTTGGAACGCCTTGGGTGCGGCGTGCAACCACCCTTCCTCCGCCATCCTGGCCACAACCTCCTTCTGTGCCGAGCGCACTCGCTCCACAATGTACATCTGTTCGGCTGTACCGAGGCCACCCCAGGACTCCAGCGCCGCCCGCATCACCAGATCCTTTGTGCGCTGCTGCATCTCCATCACCACGTCCCCTGCCATCGACACCTCCCTTCCATTTTCTCGCCCTTTGGCCTTGTCCACCTCCTTCTCCAACTCCTCCACCAGTTTTGCGTTCGCCTTGTCCACCGCCTCCCGCACCTCCTTCAGCATCACTGGGCTTGCCATGCTCTCGGGCTTGCTCACATTGAACGCCTTTACAAACATCCCCTGTCCACGCACCCGTCCAAACGCTCCTCGGTACCGAAGCGGCGCATGCCCAAAGTTCATCTCCACCTTCCACTTGCCCTCCTGTGTGCCCATCACACACGCATACACCGCCTTGTTCTCCTGCCCCATCCCTGCATACGCCACTCCCTGGTACACCCCGTCCACCGCATACGCCACACATCCCCGCTCATAGTCCACAAGCACGCTCACCACACGGCATCGCTTGCTCGCCACCATCGCTTCCAGCTTCCCTGGTTCATCATCCACCGCGTCTTTGCCCTTGCCCTTGCCCTTGCCCTTGTTTCCATACAAGCCTCCCATCCCCGCCGCAGCCTCCTCCTCCTCATCCGCCTCCCACACCTCCGCTCCACCCTCTCCCTTCCACGCCTCTGGTTCAAACCCGCCGCAGAACGTCGCCTCTGCTCCTGCCTCCCTCAGATCTCCCGGTGTCTTGACCAGCCGTCCGTCCGATCGCAGTGCAAACACAGCGCCCGTTCGCCCGCCCTCCACACCACGCAGACTCATCTCTGTACTCACTCCAATCGCCACTCCTCCACCCACCTCGTCCTCGCACGTCACAACCGCTTCAAACACGCTCACACCTCGCACAAACGGCAAGTCGCTGCACACGTACGCGCTGTGCTCTCGCGCCGCCTCTTCCGCATGCTCCACCGTCAGGCCATCTGCACTCACACGCACGTTCTCTCCGTTCGACGCCTCCATACGCGATGGTCCCTGCATCGCCGCACTCTTCCTCTGCACCTGTTCCACACGCAACTGCAGCTTGCTCATGCCCTTGACCCCTTCCATGCGCTGGCCACCCATGCGGTACGACGAGCGCATCGTTGCCCAGTACCGCTGCATGCGTGCAAGCTCCTTGGCCGCTTCGTCCTCATCCAGCTCCACCTCTACTACAACCTCCTGCATCAGGCCGTCGTTCATCATCACACCCAATTCCAACCTCTCGTTTTCCACGTCCATCCTCTTCTTCTTCTTGCCTTTGCGCGACGCATCCGGTTGCACATCCTTGTCTGTGTCCATGGGCTTCGCTTCCTGTGCACTTTCGCTTCCCTCCTGCACTTTCGACGACTTCTTTGGCCGTTCCTTGCGCTTCGGCTCGTCCAACTTTGGCTCGGGCGGCGGTTTGGGCTTGCTGCTGCTGCTCTTGCCTCCGCTGAATCCGCCCTTCTTCTTCTTCATGTTCTTTGCGGGACCGTCCGAAAACAAGTCGCTGTCGTCACCAAACCCATCCAGATTCACCTGCTTGCGGTACGAGTCCTCAATTGTCGGGTCGTACTCGTCCATAAAAACGCCCGTCAAATGCTGAACAATCAGTGCTGACTTGCCCACGCCACCGGCGCCCACCACAATTAGCTTCAGCTCGTTCGAACCGCCCTTCAGAGGCGCACGTGCCGCCAATCTGCCAAAAGCTTCATCCACATTGATGCGGTGCTTGGCACTCGTCGACACATACGGCGTGCGGAACCCCAGCGAGTCTGCGTACGCCTCTCCTTCCGAGTCTGCAACCTGCCGCTCTTCCTCCAGGTCGCACTTGTTGCCTACCACAAGCATGGCCAGCCGGTCCGTGTCTTTCACCCTGTAGATGCGTTCCACAATGGTCGGCAGCTCGTCAAAGGACGCACGCGAAGTTTGGCTGTACACAAGCAGGAATCCGTCGCCGTCCCGGTACATGTAGTCGTTAAACGCCGCATACTCGTTGTCGGTCGCACCGACCTCTACAATGTCCAGAATAAGGTTGGACGGCCGCGACGATGAGGATGATACCGGCGGTGCGTCTTTGTCAGCCTTTCGGCGGCGTGCAGCGCGCAACGCAGTGGTCAGCTGGCTGCTGCTTCCAGTTGTGGCCAAAAAATGCTCTTGTACAGCCTTGTGCACACGATAATGCACATCTTGACGATCCTTGACAGACTCGACCGAGCAAAAGTGCTTCAGGATGCGCTTCCGCTGCTCAGCAGCTTCGCCCAGATACGCCATCACCTCCTTAAAGGCCACTGCCTCCTCGCCGAGTGCCTTGAGCTTCTTCTCCTCGCTGTACTCGTTCGCCAGTGCATCCACAAACCCGTAGCAGCCGCTCATCCACCCCAGCGGCGACACGCTGTCCAGCGCCTCCTCGCTTTCCACCTCTCCGTAGTACCGTCCCTGCACATACGTCTGCATCTTGAACAGAAAGTGCTCAGCCAGGTCGTTGTTGTACGACTCGCCCGTCAGCAGCACATACATGCATCGCCAGTCGTTGCTCTGGTGCAGCTTTCCATACGTGCCCAGCGACGAACTGCCCCTGTACCACGCACTGTTGTCGCACGACTCCATGTGCTTCATCACCAGCCGCATGATCGACCCTTTCGCAGGGTCAAACGATTGTCCATACGCAAACAGCGGCACACGGTCGCTCTGCCTCGCCACCGCGCAGTAGCGAATCTGTCCCAACCCGTCGTCTCTCGTGTCAGTGTGTGTGTGCCCTCACCCACCCCCTTGTCGCATCATTCCTTCCACGCTCACCCCCTTACCTTGTCAATCGACACCACCCGCCCGTCGTCCATCACCACCTCTGTGGCCATGTTCACAGGGTGGAACGCAATGTTCAGCACAAAGATCACAAGCACAATCACAGTGAGCACATTCAGCACAAAGAAGCCCGTCACAATCGTCTGTCCAAGCACACTCATCGCATCCCATGCTGCACTCTGCTCCACAAACAGATAGATCACCATCCCGGCGCAGCCCAACGTCACAACCACAAACGCAGCCAGGTACACCTTGACGTAATGTTTGTGGTTCAGCACATTCACATACGTGTACGGGTTGCCCTCTTCGTCGTACAGCTGCGGCGCAGACGCATCCTCGTTCTTCCCACCCTTCCGCACCTTGATGTTCTTGCGGATCTGGTCCATCAGGTTGATCCCGCCGATCACAACCTCCTTCTTCATCATCACCGAGTAGAAGATCACCAGGTAGAACACACACACGAGGGAGTAGCCCACCACAATGCCCAGGATCAGGCGCAGGTCGTTTGTGAGCGACTCCAGCACCACGTAGATCGAATACACCACAAACACCTGCATCGCCGTCAGCACACAAAACATGCTCAGCGCAAAGTACCGCGTCTCGTCCTTCTGTGCACCCATCACCAGCTTCTTGAAAAAGGTCTCCTTCTTCAGGGCGATTTGGCTGCGCTCCAGCCAGCCAGTGTCTGTGTCAGCGTTTCTCCTTCTCCCCACATCACCTGCCGCCTCCACGCATCCCACCACACAACGCACCGTGTCGGTGTCAACACCAGAAACGGCCCAAACGCCATTGTGATTGCCCCAAACCCAAACGACGACTTGTACAGCAGATCCAGCTCGCTCGTGGCTGGGCTGTTCAACACAAGCACCAGCATGTTGAAGGCAAAGTACCACGCGCCAGCAAAGAACCCCAGCGCCAGTGCTGTGTGCGGTTTGTGTCCGTGTGATCGTGTGCATGCCCAGGGCAATCGGGGTCGCTGTGTCAGTGCTCGCCGCGTTTCTGTGTGTGCGGGTTGTCCCGGAGAGCCCTCCCGAGGCAAAACACACCTTTCGGCCGGTGCTGGCTCATCTGAAACACCGTCGACACATATTTGTTGGCCGACGACACCAGCGCAGACACAAACAGGCCCACAGTGATAAAGGCAAAGTTCTGTGGTGGGGATGGCGTATGTGCGACGACGGCAACGACGCACAAATGGACGAGGCGCGAATTCGAGCAAACACCGCACGCACACACACGCGCACACACGAGAGGCAACGAGGTCCAGACAAAGGCATGTGCAAGCAAAAGGGAGGAGTGTCAGCTACATGTGTACGTTTTGCAAACACGAGGGGCCAGTGACATACCGCTTGGAGCGAAGGGTCTGCTGGCTGGCTGCTCATTGTGTTGGACATGGCGGCGCATGTGAGGATACCAAATTGTTCATTTTTGTGCACTGCTTCCTCTGTTCCCCTTCCCTTCGCCCATCTCACACCTTCTTGTCCTCCAAGCTCTTCATCTCCACGTTTGCAGCTGCTTTGGTCTCGCTGACCGGCCTGTCAACAAGGCCCGTGATGGCCAGCCAGCTGTTGCCCATGCTAAACACCACCAGGATGATGTAAAGCACAAAGACGCCAAACAGCCCCAGACCTGCGTTTGTTGACGCCCCAAAGATGGAACCGCCGAGGAAGGGGCCGACAGCGCGTGCGCCACTGCCCAGACTCTGTGCCAACCCATTGGCCGCCCCTCGCTGGTCCGCGGGTGCACTCTGGTTGACCAGCACAAAGGAGGACGTGAATGCAAACACGGAAATCCACGACCGGTTGAAAATCATGAACACGAGGAAGAGCCACAGCACCCAATCGCTGGCATCCTTGAGCAGACTCACCAAGGGGAAGGTGAGAAAGTACAGCGTGCCCGTAACTTGGCTCACAATAAAGGTTTTGCGCACGCCTAGGCGGTCGGCGACACGCGGAAAGATGAAAATCTGTGTGGCAAGAATCAGGGCGCCGGAGATGGCAAAGGTGATGCCAATGTCCGTGCTGCTCATGCCAAGTCCCCACCGCTTCTTGTCCATGCTGAACAACAGAGGCATGGACTCGTCGTACGTGATGTAAATGAGAGCAATCATTGCGTAGCAGACTGCGGATGCACGCACTCCCGGATCCTTCAGCAGACGCAATGCCTGTTGCAATCCGGATTCCTGACTGCGTGATTCGGCTTCCTCCATTTCCGCCGCCTCCTCCTCCGCTGTCGTTTCACGCCGCGGCTCCTTGAGCACAAAGAGGCCGACGACAAAGCCGACGACCTGGACGGCGCAGATGACAAAGCAGGCGACCATGTGTGGGGAGAAGCCCGCATCTGTGCCGACGCCGTACAACACGCCTCCAATGACGGGACCCAGCACATTGCCCACACCCCACATCAGGCCCAAAATACTGAAGCCTGCATTCATGTTGGTGTGGTCCAGGATGTCCGAGAGATAGGCTTTGGCAATGCCAACGTTGCCGTTTGCCAACCCACCAAGGCAGCGTGTCAACAGGGCCGTTGCGTAGCTGTTGGAGAGGCCAAACAAAAGGATGGCCACCATGTTGCCCAAGAGGCCGGAGAGGAGGGTGCGACGGCGTCCGATGCGATCGCTGAGCCTGCCCCAGGGGAATGCAGAGAGCAGCTGACTCACGGCAAACGACGACGCCAACAGGCCACTCAGCATGCCCACCTGCTCGTCCTGCACCCCATCGTACCCACGCACCATAAACACCACAAAGGGAAACAGGAAGGTCACCGACAGGGCGTCGCAGAGCAGAATCGAACTCAGCACCACCAAACTCAACAGCGGCAACGGCGTCACTGCCTGCCCCTGCCCCTGCTTTTCTTGTTTGTCCGCTGCCAGGTTGTCCGACGTGGCATCCAACAATCGCACGTCGTCAAACTGCTCCTCCTCTTCCTCTTCCTCCTGGTGAATTGTGTGGTTTTCCATTTCGTCCGTCGCTGCCTCCGCCGGCGCACCTTCCACCTTCCACCTTTTCCTTCTAAACCCGTTCATTGGCTGTGTAATCCTCGAAACCCGGGGGCGGGCCCGCCGGTGTTGCCTGTGCGCCTCCCATGCGAATCGATGCCAGGGAACGGCCACTCTTCTCCTCCTGACGCTCGTGAACCGAGTCCAGCTGGTACACAAGCATGAGGAGCAACGGTTTGGCACTGCTCCGTGTACGCGTGTACGCCTCAACGTCGTACCCTTCCTTGGTCGCCGCCCACGGCGTCTTGAACACAAACGAGACGTTGAGGTTCGATGCACGGTACGATGCTTTCTTCGACGCCTGCTCACAGATCTGGCTGCACTCCGTGTGCCACTGCGTCGGACACACGAGCAATGATGGGTGTGTTGAGGTCAGCTTTTCGAGAGGGACACACACACACACTCTCTCTCTCTCTTCGACACCAAGCATCGTCAGCATCAGCATCACCACAAACTCACCCTTCCTGGCACCAACGACGACATTTGGAAGAAGTGCCATCCAATGCAAGCGGCACCCAGGATACACAGCAGCGCTGGAATGACTGCCAATTCTCCTTGGCTGCCGTCCGTCATGGCCGGGAAGCCAAGGAGGACGAGGATGCCCACGAACAGCAGGGAAAACCCGAGACGGGCGGCATACTGTGTGAAAACGGATGTGTTGCGAAAGATCTCTTCACACGCCAACATGGGTGCATTCAATTCGTCCAGAGGGATGTTGCCCATGGCAGCCGGCACCTTGTCAAAGAGGACAAAGCGGCCGCCGCGGATGAAAGTGAAGTTGTTGTGCCCAAACTCCCTCAACCAGGAGCCATCGGCATCCTCGACCGCATACTTGGCCCGGAACTTTTCGTCCACAGGCGAAAGCGACGCAGGAGGGGATTCCCCCTTGCCCAGGTCTTGCATGCGGGGGCCGAGGTTGGCTGCGAGCGCGTGGCCAGTCCTGTCCAACACTCCGACCACAATGTTCCGTGTGCATCGCTACCAGAGCGAGGCGCATGAGGACAAAAAGAAGCAAGAGAAGCGGAACGAGAGGAGGGCGCGTAAGGAGCGGCAACTGCAATTGTTGCGAGCCAAGGTGGAGTCTCGCAAGCGCAAGCTGGACGATGTCGACGACAACGACGACACACACACACTCCACACACACGACACACATACACACATGGACGCACATGAGGACAGCGATGCCGAATCCGTCGCTTCCTTGTCCTCTTTGTCCTCAGCTGGCTCAGAGTCGTCGGCTTCGTCTGCTGGGCATGCGGCGGCGGCCGCGGCGGCCTCCTCCAGCCACAGCCACGACGACTCGTCCTCCGACACAGAGGATGACGACGACGACGACGACGATGATGATGAACAACGCCGCCACCACCGTGCGCTGGACGAACCTGCACCCAAACGCAGTCGTGTGGAGGTGGTGCTGCCGCAGTGGATGAAAGAGGCGGTGCAGATCAGCGACGACGAAACGCCGGTGCCTCTCACGCAGTTGGGACTGGCCCAGGTACTGCTGGACAATCTTGCGCGCGAGGGCATCGAGTCCCTGTTTGCTGTACAGAATGCGGTGATTCCGCACCTGCTTGCGTCATGGACGCGTGGCTCCTCTTCTTCCTCCTCTTCTTCTTCGTCCTCCACCACCTTGTCGTCGGGCACGGGGCGTGTGCCTGCGTTTGTGCCTGTGAGTGAGGCGGCGGTGCACGACACGTGTGTGAGTGCACCCACGGGCTCGGGCAAGACGCTGTGTTATGTGTTGCCCATTGTGCACGCGCTGATGGCCCGTCGTGTGTGCCGGCTGCGTGCACTTGTGATTCTGCCCACGCGCAACCTGGTCACACAGGTGCAGGCCGTGTTTGAGGCGGTGGCACGGGACACGTGTGTGCGTGTGGCCATTGCCATGGGACAGCACTCGTTTGCGGAGGAGCAGGCCCATGTCCTGAACGCAGACGTTCTCGTGTGTACGCCCGGTCGTCTCATGGACCATCTGGAAGGCACAGAAGGGTTTGATTTGCAACATTTGCGCTTCCTCGTCGTCGATGAGGCTGATCGGCTGCTCACGCAGTCCTACCAAGGATGGTTGCCACGGGTGTTGGCCGCAGCCACACGCGATCCACGCACACGGGAGGAGGAGGACGGAGGAGGACAGGTGCACACGTGGCGCAACTGGAAGACCGAACCGTCCGAGATGGAGAGTCTGATGCGGTGTGTGCGTGCGCGTGGCGTGCCGCTGCAAAAGCTGCTCTTTTCAGCCACGCTGACGCAGAATCCGAAGCAGATTGCCGAGTTGAAACTGGTGCGGCCACGGATGTTCAGCACCAGTGTGGACGGCAAGTACACCACGCCGGCGGGGCTCACGGAGTACAAGGTGTTGTGCGACAGTGCCGGCGACAAACCCATGGTCCTTGTCCACCTGCTGCGCAGGGTGCTCGACGACACCCAACGCACGGGTGTCATCTGTTTCACCTCGTCCGTGCAGAGCACCCATCGCCTTGCTCTCCTCCTGGCCCACTTTCAGGGCCTCACCGTCGCCGAATACTCCTCCCAACTCGACCAGCGTGCACGCGACCGCATCCTCGACGACTTTCGTGCTGCACGCGTCCACGTCCTCGTCTGTTCCGACTCCATGGCACGTGGCATGGACATCGACAACGTCCATGCCGTCGTCAACTACGACGTCCCCGTGCACATTCGCACCTATGTCCATCGTGTGGGACGTACAGCACGCGCAGGCGCTCGCGGTGTCTGCTACAACCTCCTCCAGTCCAAAGAGTATCGTCACTTCAACAGCATGCTCGCCAAGGCACACCACGCTGGTTCCATGGCCGAGATTCACCATCCCGCCCAAGATCTCCACTACCTTGTCCCCGAGTACAAACAGGCCCTTGCACAGCTCAAGCAAGCCGTCGAGGAGGAGTGATGACATGTCTTGTGTCCACACTGCGTCCCATCGTCGCCCAACCCGTGGGAAAAAATCCTTGTGAATGAACTGCAGCCAAACTTTGGCATGTCCCTGTCCCCCTGACCAACATCCACTTTCCCCCGTCTTCCTCGTCCTCCAAATTCACCCAATCATCAACGCCGAGTTCCCGTTTGGCTTCCCAAATTTCCTGCCGTGCCGTGCACAATCGCACCCACACCGATCTCCACACACACAAGCACCGATGGGAAACAATCAATCCGAGTACAAGGCGGATGTCATTGAGGGCCCTCTCCATCGCGAGGACCGTGTCTGCCGCGACGTCCTCTTCTGCCTGCTCTTTGTGCTCTTTGTGCTTGCCTTTATTGGCATCTCTGTGCTCGCCTTTATGAATGGCGACCCACGAAGGTGTGTTGCTGCATGTCCACCCACCCAAGGCCTCCCCAGGCATCCGTCTTTACGGATGCCCCACTCTCATGCCCGGTCCGCCTCCCATTGGGCCTCCCCCGCTGCCTTGCTCTCACCTTTCCCGCCGTTTTTTGAAACGGAAAAACTGACATTGCTCACCACGCTCCCCAACCAGCCTCTTCTTCCCGGAGGACTCTGCCGGCAATGTGTGCGGCACCATGAACCCCAAGACCAACCTCGACCTCATCAACAACAAGTACCTCTACAGGCCCAACATCCTGCAGCCCAAGTTCTCTCTCTGTGTCTCCAGTACGTATTCGTCGGATTCCACCGCAGCGCTGCCCACCCCCCACAGACACACACACGCCGACTCACACACCACGGTTGCCACTACTCACCGTGTCCCGTTGCACACATCACGCACGTCTGCCGCTTCCTGCTTCTGCCCTATGCCTGTGTTCACGACGGCGTGTGTCCTGGACAACCCCCCATTTCACACGCGCAGAATGCCCTGGCGCCGGCTCAGTCGACGACGTATCATGCGACGAAAAAGACCTAGTGTGTAACTACGGAGTTCAACCCGCAACCAGCAAGCGTCGTCCCTTTACCACCAGTCCCACGTGCTTCTGTCCCTACAAAACCAAGAGCTGTACGTGCTGCGTCGCGGGAAAAATCCACGACGCGATGGGCCCGCCCAGCCTCCATCCCGGACTGGCCCCCACGCCTTGTCCCGCATCCCTGTGCCTCCCACACTGACCCACACACACCGCATCCACCATGGCCATGGGGCCGACACACACACAGATTTCTACCGGTGTGCTCCGCGTGACCAGAGCAGCGGCAACGCAACCGCGCTGAAGCAGGAGATGAGCAAGAGCTACGAGTCGCAGCGCGTGTCCATGTACCTTGGCGACGTGGCCAACAACTGGATGTGGATGCTGTGTGGTGTGGGGGCGGCCCTGGTGCTGTGCTTCATTTGGCTGGTCATTCTGGCCTATGCGGCTCGGTTCATGGTGTGGGCCACGCTCATCCTCTTTCTCCTCATGCTGGGCGGCCTCACCGCCGCCTCGTACTGGCAGTGGACCACACAGTCGGCGGAGTTGCAGGCAGCCAGCAGCTCATCGGATGACGACAACAAGTATGCCACGGGCTTTGTGCAGGCGCTGGAAGTCCTCTTTTACGTCATGTGCGGCCTGTTTGGTCTGGCCGTCCTTGTGGTCATCTGGTTGGCACGTCGCATCAGCACCGCCTCGGTGATCATTCAGGAGGCGGCCGAGGCTGTGCGTGTGGTGCGGGGTGTGTTTATGTTGCCGGTGGTCATGTTCTTTGTCCAGCTGGGCTTCTTCACCTACTGGTGTGCCACCGCCCTCTTCCTGGGTTCCATTCCTGACGACACCACCAACGAGTACCTTCAGGGCAACTACCTGCTCTACCTGCGTCTGGCCGTGCTCTTTGGTCTGTTTTGGATCCTGGCCTTCACCCAGGCCATCGGCCACATGACCATCGGTGGCTCCGTGGCCACCTGGTACTGGGCCACAGCCACCGAGAAGGAGCACCTTGAGGGCAACAGCGACGAGACGCCCGTGCGCGACGCCTTTTCCAACGTGGTTCGCTTCCACATGGGCTCAGCCGCCCTCGGCTCCTTCATCCTGGCCATTGTGCAATTCCTGCGCTCGCTGGTCTGGATGCTGGAGAAGGATTTGCAAACCAACCCGGACCAGATGGCTCTCCTGCGCTACTGCCTCACCTGCATCAAGTGCTGCCTCGACTGCATCATCCGCTTCCTCAAGTTCTTCTCCAAGAACGCCTACATCTACATCTCCATCACCGGCGACAACTTTTGCCGCGCCTCGTACGAGTCCTTCAAGCTCATTGTCGGCCGTCTCCTCGACGTGGCCATCGTCAACATGGTCGGCCCGTTCCTCATGTTCCTCGGCAAGTTCTTTGTCGCCGGTGCCGCGGGCGTCACCACCTACGCCCTCCTTCGCTTCATGCCCAACGTCGAAGTCAACTACTATGCCATCCCCGTGGCCATTGTCATGCTCCTTGGCTTTGGTGTCGCCACCATCTTCTTTACCATCTTTGAGATCGGCATCGACACCATCCTCCTCAGTGTCCTCATCGACCGCAGCCAGGAAACCACCGAGCATCACTACCGCGATGAGTTGAGGGAGTTGATTGAGGACTGATGGATGACAATGATGGAATGGAATGGAATGAATTGATGTTCACACCAAAACACGTTGTCGACCCGTTGACGGTCCCCCTTCTGGCCCCCCAGTCTTGCCAATGTGCACAGTATGCCAAGCTCCACCCTTCGTCACACGTGTGGGTGTAGGATGGCGTGCTGCGGCGTGTCTCCAGCAGGAGACCACACTTCCAGGGCTCGCCGTTTCCGCAACCAAGCCAAATCGAAGATGGTGAGACAATCCCGGCAAGGAGATGTTCTCTTAAACAGGGAAGAGGGGTAGAAGTTTCCAGGACACACCAGGATACCCTTGGGGCAGCAGCAGGTGCTGACACACACAATTTGTCACATATTCGCATGAAGCGACACACTTTTTTCGTGTTCCTTCTTTTTGTCTCCCTCGCACACGCAGACTGGACCCAACAATTTGGAACGAGCGGAAGAGATTTTGTTGAGGGTGTGGCTACACTCCCAGGGTCAGTGTTTGTCGTGGGAGGTACTTCTGGGACGTTTCCGGGACAAACGAACCATGGCCTCCAGGATCCGTTCCTGATCAGCTTTGAAGCAACCGGTCTCACAGCCAACTGGTTCGTCCAGCTGGGAGGATCAAACAATGATATTTTCAATGCTGTGGCCACCCATGAGGCCTCGAGTGTTGTCTTTGCCGCGGGATCGTACAGGGAAGGCTCAAACGGCGAGGTGTTTGTCGTCGCGTACCATTCAAACGGCACGCAGTTGTGGACACAGACGTTTGGATCGTCCGGCCTCGACAGTGCCCAAACGATCGTGGTCACCAATGATTCTGTGCCCACCTTGTACGTACATGCCTCTGCCGATGGAGCCCTCCCTGGGCAGGTACAGGTTGGAGGCCGTGACGCGGCTGTTGTGTCCATGTCCTCCCAAGGAGCCATCAACTGGATCAAGCAGTACGGCACCACTGCAACGGATAATGCTGCTGGCATCGCGCTGTCTTCTGACCAGAAGACCATCTACACTACAGGGAGTACGGGAGGTGTCATTGGAGAATCCCTCAGTGGTTCCGGGACGCGCATTTTCGTCGCTGCGTTCAACACGGCAGGCACATTTTTGTGGGGCCGCACCATGGGGAGCACCAGCACGGACGCAGGTGAAGGCATTGCTGTGTCACCCATCATGGATAGCATCTACATTGCTGGCTATGTGGGGAACGATTTCAACGGACACAACCCACCCAGTTCTTCGGCCGACGCCATGGTGATTGCAGTCAACTCTACGGGATCAATCCTGTGGACAAAAGGCTTTGGAACAACTGGGAACGACAGGGCGCGGTCGATGACGACCGATTCGGATGGAACCGTGGTTGTCGCCGGGTTCGCAGCAGGCAGCATCTTCTCCACGCCAACCATCGGCCAAGAGGACATGTTCATTGTAAGATTCAACGCGACGGGCACCGAGCAATGGACACAGTTTGTGGGGGCATCTGATGGAGACGAAGATGGCAAAGGACTCGCCATCGCTCCCTCTACCGGCTCGCTCTTTGTGGTTGGCAGCACCACCAGCACACTCACACAACCCAATCTGGGCGGTCCAGAAGACGGTCTCCTCGTGAGAACACGAGTGCACCAAAACGGATGTACGGCGCTGGGTCGATTCTCAGGAAACATCCTGGCCAAGCCGCAAGCGAGCGAACGCGATGAAGATTGCCCACGATGTGCACCGGGCACGTTTGGAAACGTGACGGGTCTGAGCACATGCTTTGAATGTGCAACGGGGACAACCAACTTTGCGCTGGGCAGCACTGTGTGCAATGTCACGTTTGCCTCTGTGCAAACAGTTTCCCCTGTGTTGTCGCCCATCGAGGGTGGAACCATCCTCGATGTGCGCGGTGGAAACTTTGTCAATGGCAACACCATCACAGTAGAGGCAACCAACGGCACCACGGCCACCAGTGGCCCGTGCACGGTCGTTTCAACCAGCCGCATGAACTGCACCTCGCCCTCTCTAGGCTTTGCCAATGCAAACGTTAAAGTGTATGTGCAAACCGAGCCCGGCTATATCCCACCAACCATGGACTACTTTGGGACCCAGTTTGGCCCATTTTCTGTGAAAAGCGGGCCGCAAACAGGGTTTTCCACTGTTGTGGTGGCTGGCGCCGATTTGTCCAACCGCGACCCGTCATTGGCTCGGTGCATGTTTGGGAGCACTGTCTCTGCTGCCACAGGCGTTAGCACGACCACAGTATCGTGCAGCACAGGCAACCCATTGCAGTACGGGAACCAGGGAGTGGCCGTCAGTTTGAATGGCCAGCAGTGGCACGCAGTCTCAGGTGGCTTCTTCTTTGCGTACAACAGCACATTCACCTCGTTGGATGTACACAGTGGACTGAGCACAGGAGGCACACAGGTGAATCTGCAGGGAGGCTCGCTCATCGACGGCCGCGACACGCCTCGGGTCACCATTTCGCCCCCCGGGGGTTCCGTCAGCACTCTCAATGGGTCTTTTGTGAACGGGGTGGTTTCCGTATCGACGCAGGCATTCACAATTCCACCGTTGGCAGCCGGGCAGACACTGGCGGCCGTCGTCAGCCTCGCTCCGAATGGCCAACAGGATCTGGCGCAGCAGCACACTTTTGCCCTGTACGAACCGCACGGCCTCAAGTCGGTGAGCCCCTCGACCGCCCCTCTCGATGGCCAGGGTGTGCAGCTGGCACTGTCGCCGGATGAAAGCAGGAGCTTTGCCAACACAAGCAGCGAGATCCGTGTGCGATTCCGCTCGTCGGCCGGCACTGTATCAGTACAACCCGGAACGTGGGTGTCTGCAGCGTCTGTAACCGTGGTTCTTCCGCAGCTCGACGCGCCTGGACGTGGCGAGGTCGGAATTGCACTGAACGGACAGCAGTGGAGCCCATGGGTGGAGTTGACCCTGTTCAAGCTGGATACAGTGAATCCTGCATGGGGCACCAACATCGGTGGAACGGTGATGACACTGACAGGCTCCGGATTCAACGAAACAGGACCCAATCTGCGCTGCAAATTCAACACCACCGAGGTGACTGCAACCTACGTCTCCTCAACCCTGATTCGATGCACCGCCCCGCTTGCACTGCCACTTGGACAAACAGTTGTATCGATGACGACCAACGGACGAGACTTTGCATCCGTCGCCGGGTATGTGATGACGGTTGCAACGCGTCCGGTGCTGCAAACAATCCTGCCCAAGACTGTGGCCGCAAATCTCGCTGCAAACGTCACCATCGTCGGTAGCGGATTTGTGGACACAGGGATGGTCACCGTGCGTTTTGGAACTGTGGATGTTTCTGCGCAGGTGCTGAACCAAAGCGCAATTCGTTGTGAGGTGCCAGCTCTGTCAGGGGGGGATTACGAGGTTCTTGTGTCGATGAATGGCCAGTTGGATGCTACACAGACCAATCTGGCCGGTCAAGTGTCGCTGCGCACAGTTCTACCGAGTGTGACGAGTGTGGAACCGGCGCAGGTTCCAGTGAGCAGTGGGCGTGCGGTGAGGATCGTTGGATCCAACATGCTTGGCGACGCCGTGGCTGTACGCATCGGTGGCGTGGCAGCGAGCGGAGTGGTTGTGTTGTCAACCAGTGAAGTGCGTTGCACGGTACCTGTGTCACTGTCTGTGGGATCACAGACGGTGGAGGTGTCGAGCAACGGTGGCACCAGCTACACGGCATTGCCGCAGCCACTGATTGTGTACAAGCAACCTGTGTTCAACCGTACGCAACCTGCATTGGGCTTGAGCAGCGGTGGGACGTCAGTGAGCCTGTTTGGGGAGTACACACAGTTGAGTGGGATCCGTGTGCGTGTGAACACGACGACATTCAGCCGGGTGGTTGTTCCTGTGCAAGTGGATGGCACGCAGCTGCGGTTCAGCACACCTGCCACGGAGGGTGGGTATGTGGGGCCTGTGGGAGTGTATGTGGCGCTGAACGGCGAGGATTTCGTGAGTGCTGGGCAGTTTGTGTACCACTCAGCTGTGAGTGTGACGGGTGTGCAACCGAAGGAAGTGGCATCGCAACGGGCAACACGGGTGACGGTGACGGGCAGTGGGTTTGTGAACGTGAGCAGCATTGTGACGTCTCTTCCGTCAGGGTGTGTGTTTGTGAACAGCAGCGCGGTGGACTGTGCGATCCCTGCACTGCCTGTGACGACGGTGAACCTTGCGATCTCGCTGAATGACGGGGTTGAGAGCTCTGCACCTGGTGCCGAGCTGCGTGTGCTTGCACCGAGTGTGACGAGTGTGGAACCGGCGCAGGTTCCAGTGAGCAGTGGGCGTGCGGTGAGGATTGTTGGATCCAACATGCTTGGCGACGCCGTGGCTGTGCGCATCGGTGGCGTGGCAGCGAGCGGAGTGGTTGTGTTGTCAACCAGTGAAGTGCGTTGCACGGTACCTGTGTCACTGTCTGTGGGATCACAGACGGTGGAGGTGTCGAGCAACGGTGGCACCAGCTACACGGCACTGCTGCAGCCACTGATTGTGTACAAGCAACCTGTGTTCAACCATACGCAACCTGCATTGGGCTTGAGCAGCGGCGGGACGTCAGTGAGCCTGTTTGGGGAGTACACACAGTTGAGTGGGATCCGTGTGCGTGTGAACACGACGACATTCAGCCGGGTGGTTGTTCCTGTGCAAGTGGATGGCACGCAGCTGCGGTTCAGCACACCTGCCACGGAGGGTGGGTATGCGGGGCCTGTGGGAGTGTATGTGGCGCTGAACGGCGAGGATTTCGTGAGTGCTGGGCAGTTTGTGTACCATTCAGCTGTGCGTGTGACGGGTGTGCAACCGAAGGAAGTGGCATCGCAACGGGCAACACGGGTGACGGTGACGGGCAGTGGGTTTGTGAACGTGAGCAGCATTGTGACGTCTCTTCCGTCAGGGTGTGTGTTTGTGAACAGTAGCGCGGTGGACTGTGCGATCCCTGCACTGCCTGTGACCACGGTGAACCTTGCGATCTCGCTGAATGACGGGGTTGAGAGCTCTGCACCTGGTGCCGAGCTGCGTGTGCTTGCACCGAGTGTGACGAGTGTGCAACCGGCGCAGGTCGTGGTTGCCAGTGGGAGATCCATTACCATCTTCGGCGCGAGTATTTTGGGTGATGCCGTGGCTGTACGCATCGGTGGCGTGGCAGCGAGCGGAGTGGTTGTGGTGTCAAACAGTGAAGTGCGTTGCACGGTACCTGTGTCACTGTCTGTGGGATCACAGACGGTGGAGGTGTCGAGCAACGGTGGCACAAGCTACACGGCACTGCCGCAGCCCATGGTTGTGTATCATTTGCCGGTAGTTGCGTCGGTGTTTCCCCCAGCCATGCCTCTCTCCGGTGGCACCACCATCCGCCTGAAAGGTTCCATGTCAACCTTGTCTGTGGTACCCAAGGTGGTGCTCAAGGATGCCGAAGGATGGGAATCAGTTGCCGTCTCTGGAACGCGTCCTGTAGCCACACCCAGCGACATGCTCGTCACCCTGCCTGCATACAAGCGTCTGGAAGGAGCCGCGGCCACGTTGAGTGTCCATCTGGCACTCAACGGCATTGACTTTGTCGACACCGGGCGCACTGTGACCACGTATCCGTCGCCAACGTTGACTCTTGTCGATCCGGCTGTCAAAAACCCAGACCAGGACCTTGTCGTGACCATTCAAGGCACTGGTTTCTTCAACAGCTCCGCAGTCCAGATCCAACTGGGAGGCAACCCGGTTGTGACGCCGCTGACCATCGCACCCACGGCAATCACATTCCGATCGCCCGTTTCCGATCCGCAGGGCGTGTATCTGGTCAAGGTCAGCCTGGACGATGGGGCCCACTTCAGCGCCTCCTCCTCGGTGGTATTTCGCATCCTTGCGGAACCCATTGCGTGTCCTCTCAACACCGCACCCGTGGTCGACACCCCCACTCGAATCGAAGATTGCCAGTGCAGCCCGCGCTTCTACCGTGCAGACGCACAGCCAGGCAAGGCGTGTGCACCGTGCCCCAGCAACGCCGAATGCGCAGGACGCCTGCTGCAGCCCGTGCCCCAGCAGGGCTTCTTTGCAGCGGGTTCGGGCGACAACCTCAAGTTTGTCCAGTGTGCCGTCAAGGAGGCCTGCGTCGGCGGGGGTGGAAACGGCGGCCAGCAGTGTGCAAAGGGGTACGAGGGTCTGTTGTGTGGCACCTGTTCTGCCGGCTACTACAAATTGAGTGATACGTGCCAGCCGTGCCGTGAAGGCAACGGCGCAACCGTGGTTGCTCTGGCCGTCCTCCTCATCGCCTACCTGTTCTTCGTGCGCCGTCAGGCACGCAACGAATCCAAGGCGACCGGGACGGTGGCTGCCTTGGCCATCACTCACCTGCAGGTCATGAGCACCTTTGGTGATTACAGAGTCAATTGGCCCGAATCCGTGCAGGAGGTGTTGAGCTACTTCTCTCTGGCCAACTTCAATCTGGACACGGCCGCTCCCGAGTGCAGCCTCGCCAGTGCTTGGACGGTGGAGACCCGTTTCTGGGTCACCATGGCCCTGCCTGTGATCGTCCTGTGTGGCCTACTCCTGCGCCTTCTGCTGGAGTATGTGCATTCCGAGTGGGTGCGTTCGCGTGGCTCCTCCTTCCGCACCAACCATCCCTCCTTTTGTGAGGAACCCGATGCGTCGTTGTCGTCCATTCGCTACGCCCTGGCAACCCTTCGATACCGGTTCTCCACCTTTTTCACAGAAGCCGACCGTGTGGGAGCCACATCGCTGCGCTACCTGGTCAACGAGATGCTCTTTAGCATGGGACTGCTGTACATCACCCTGTGCACCCGTGTGTTGGAGCTGTTTGACTGCACCGAGGTGCGCACCGGCGTGAGTGTGCTGGACGTCGCCCCAGACATCGAGTGCTGGTCCGGAGACATGCACTCGCGTCTCATCCTGCCCGCACTGGTCTTTGGCCTCCTGTACGTCATCGGTACGCCCGTCATCTTCCTCCTTGTTGTCAGGTCGGGCAAAACTGAGGAAGACCGAAACAGCGAGGTCTTCCAGCAAAAGTTCAGCACACTGTTTGGCAAGTTCAGCGCAAACTATTTCTGGTTTGAGTCCATGCTGCTGCTGCGCAAGGCTGCCGTCGTGGCCGTGAAGCTCTATGGGACGTCGCAGCCGGCGTTGCAAGGCCTCATGGGCTTGCTGGTCCTTGGCGCCTCCACTTTGGTTCATTTCAACATGATGCCCTACCTGACCAAGGCCCAAAACAGCCTCGAGAGCGTCCTGCTCGTTGAAAGCCTCGTGCTCCTCCTGCTGGGCATGGTTTTTGTCACCGAATCCGACACTCTGGCACGAGAGGCATGGAACTACCTCACCGTGGGCATTGCCCTCTCCGTTGTCGTCGTGTGCGTCGCCTACATCGCATTGGACGTCTGGCGTGGCCTGCAACCGGGATCCAACCGTGCGAAGAGCAGACGCTCTGCGGTGCAGGACACAGAGATGGCCGAATTGGACAAAACGGGTGCTAGCGATGACTAACACCTGCACAACATCGATCACCTTTGCGTTCCATGCAGAAAAGAACAAAAAGCCAACGTGTTCCTGGTGTTCAATGTCCATTGCTCAAGCTGTTTTCTTCTTCCCGTCGCCTTGTTCATCGTCATCCTCCACCACAATGTCGCCGTACAACACATGCACAGTGCGCATGTCCGGTGGCTGGTGGATGGCATCCTTAAGCAGCTGCTCAGGCTGGGCAAACAGTCTCAGGGTTTGGCGCCACAAATCGCGCTCCTCCTTGGACGAAAGCTCCAACGCCACCGTTTGCTTGCCCTGACGCACGTAAAGACAATTCTCCGGTGTTCCCACGGCTTTGGCGTGCTTTTCAAACTCCACACATCCGTCCACGCCGGCAACCACTTCGGTGTCCCCATTCAAGGCAATCGCACGCTTCACGTCCAGCTCAAAGTCCACCGGCCCCTGGTCGGCCCCTTTGCACTTTTCCCATCCCAAATAGTACGCGTGTACATGCTCACTCCCACTTCCACCACCACCACCACCACTGCTGCTGCTACTGCTGCTGCTGCTGCTGCTGCCCTCGCTTCCCTGCTCGCACATGACTCGCACCCAGTACGTGTCCACCTTTTTCTTGAGGCGTTCCACCTTGAACTTGGTGGCATACGTGCCCAGCATGAGGCTGTACTCGTTTGCAATCTGTTCCCGTTCCCGCTCCCACCGTGCCACCCTCCTTGCGTGTGCCACCTTGTCGTGTCGCACCATCTCCGCCAGATTCCGCTTCTCCTTGCGACGCACAAACGCCATGGCCTTGCTGTGTTCGTCGTGAATCTTCATCGAATCCAACTCCACCGCCTCCAAGCGCTTCTGCCTCGCCTTCTCCTCCAACTCTGCCTGCACGCGTGCCTCCCGCCGATCCAACACCAACTGGTCTTCAAACTGCATCCTTTTCAGTTCCAACGCACGTTGCTTCTTTTCCGACCTGTCCTCGTGCCCTCCCACCGGTCCCAGGTGGAAGATTGACAATCGCTTGTCCCTTGCCGCAGCAGCCTTTTCCTTCTCCTTCTCCTTTTCCTTCTCCTTGTCCCCACCCTCCTTCTTGGCACCACCTTCCTTGCCGCCGCTGCCCTGACCATTTGTGTTCCCATCATCCTTCCCGGCGTCTTTTCCTGTGCCTTTGCCACCAGAGCCTGATGATGAGGAGGAGGAGGAGGAGGAGGAAGAAGAGGCCGTGGCTGCTGCCTTGGCTGCCATGGCCTCATCCTCGTCCACCACCTCGTCCCCTACCTTCCACTGGTCGTCATTCAACATGTCCAGCCAGCCCTGCACGGCCTTGTCCGACTTGCATCTCATGGTGACGCTGGGTTGCGAGGCAAACGCGGTGCACGTCACTTGCAGCTCTGTGGGTGCTTTGGGCATGGCCTTGGCCGTGCATGCACTCATCTCCATCACCTCCAGTGGATATTCCCCATCCACAGCCGACACCGTCATCCATCCGTTCATGTACAGAGCCACACGTCGTGTCTTGGACGTCAGCGTCCCTTTCACTTTCACGTCTTGCCCTGCGTGCGACAGTGGGTGCATCGTTTGCCTGTGTCAGTGCCACGCTATACATCCCTCTGCATGTGTCTCTGTGTGTCTGTGTCTCTGTGTGTGCCGCGGAAGCACGCAAAACGTGTCCAAAAAACCCATTTCGTGGCTCACGGAAATTCGCGCATCCACGCCGACTCTGTTCGGGCGTCACCTACCGGCTTTGGCTGGAGTGCACACGTCCAGACACATGATGCGTGTGGAGTTAGATGTGTTGTCGTAAGGAGGCAATTCCACCCACCCGTCAGAGTCCGGCTCGACGGCGTCCAAGGCGTGAGAGTCTTTGGTGACGAGGGCCAACAGGTGGACGATGGCGTTGGCCGTGGCTTGCGTCTGTGCTTCGTACAGATACGGCCTGTGGTCGGCAAAGCACACGCGAAACATGTGCGGTTTGTCCTCATGGCTCACCGACTCGAGTTGTCTAAAGGTGAAGCTCTGTTTGTGTGCTCCGTTGTGGTTGTTGGTGATTTCCCGCCGACCCAAGTCCACACACAACACACGCCCATTCATTTTGTTGTGGATTTCCTTCTGCACGCCAAACAGCAGTCTCTTCTGCCCTTTGGAGCTCATGAGTGTGTGTGACTGCTTGTCGGTGCGTGTGTGTGTGTGATGCGTATGTGTGTGTGTGTGTGCGTGTTGGGTGCGGAGATGCCTGCGCCGGCGCGGGCAGCCACTGCCCCTGTCGAATGCTGCTGCACAAGATGAGCACAGCCACCAGCACCAACTCCAAGCAGGTGCCCGACCTCTTCTATTACCTGGCCTTTATCAATATCCCCGTACAGCTGGTTGCCACTTTGTACGCGGAGTACACCGGCGACTGGGACGAGAGCGGCAACGTATGTTCACACACGGCACACACACACACGAGACTCGATGACACTCACACTCTTCTTCCCACGTTTGGGGGCTTTCGGGGGCCTTGTGGCGGGCGGGTATTCCATGTGCAGTACTGGGAACCACTGCATTACCTGCTGTATGGCAAGGGTTTGATGACTTGGGAGTGGAATCCCAAGTACGCGCTGCGTTCGCCTCTCACCTCGCTTCTCCTCTCGCTCATCGGCCACTTTGCCAAAGTCAGTTGTCTGCATGCCCCTCTCCCCCTCCTCGCTCTCCTTGCATCGATCCTTCCACCTTGTCTGCACATGCGCTCACACACACACACACCGCACACTCGCGCAGTTCGTGGGCTTGCCGCGCTTCTGGGTGTTTTACACCATTCGCGCCAGTGTGGGCATGCTTGGCGTCGTCAGCACCTTTTACTTTGCTCTCGGTGTACGCCACCGCTTTGGCAACAGCACAGCCATCCTCACGTACATCTTCACCATGGTAGGTGGACACAAAAGCCCGCGGAAATGGAGTCGCCGGCTGCACACTCGGTGCACACTCACACCCCTCTCACACAAACACACCCTACCCATGCACCAGTTCCACTACCTCGTCATCTTCTTTCAAAACCGCATCAACATGGATTCCTTGATGGCCACCCTCAACATGTGGATTGCCTCTTTCTGGATGCGCGGGCAAGTGGACTCTGCAATCCTGGTCTCGGTGAGTTTTGGACCAGCCTTGTGCTCTTGCCACCAATGGCAGCTGCATCGAGACACACGACAGCCACGGATAGACACCCTATGGAACGGCCATGAGGCGAAACATGTGTGCCCCGTTGTCGTCGTTGTCCTCTGCAGTTGCGAGAGCTTTGCAAAAAGGCTGCAGCTTGTCTGTCCTTCCTCGTCACCCGACTCCCCGTTCCTTCCCCTATGCTGACAAACGACCCCGCCCATGCGTGCACACGCTATTCCTAACCCTTTCCCACCTGTTCCCTCTCACCTCAGGTGTTTACCTTTTTCCTGCGCTTCAACATTGCCCCGGTGATCGTTTTCATTGCGATCGACCTCCTGTACAACCGCACCGAGTACACTGACAAGGACGCCAAGTGTACGTGCGGTGAACTTGTCTCCGGTGCTTCCCACTGCCAATGTTACATCACACTCACTCACACACTCGCTCACTCACGATGCACACAGCCTGGTTTCTCCAACTCGTCATGATGTCCGTCAAATGGCTCATTGTCATCACCACCATCTTTGTCCTCACCGACTCGTGGTGGTTTGGCAGACTCACAAGCTCCACCTTCAATTCCCTCTACTTCAATGTACGTCACACGACACACGCACGCACAAAGTGTCCTGTTTCCAACCAAACGCGCACCACACTCACACACTCTCACACTCTCTCACACACAGGTTTTCCAAAATCTCAATCACCTGTTTGGCATCCACACCCCGTGGAAGTACGCCATTACCTTCCTCCGCGAGAACAACATCTGGGTGATGCTCATGAGCTTGCCCGGCTTCATCGTCACCCGCAACCGCTTCAAGTATGCCGTGCCCTACCTCGTGGTCTTTGTGTGGATGCAACGCATGGCCCAAAAGCAGGAGCGCTTCGTCTTCTTCCTCTACCCCATCATGTGCCTCTACGCCTCCGTCTTCTTGCACTGGGCCTTCCATGTCTACGAGGCCGAAGGGGTTGGCGCAGAGAAGCGCAAGGCTGACCTCCGCTCCACCACACAGTCGCGCACAGACATTGTTGTGCCCCAACCCTGGCTTGAGTCGTACGTGCCGTGAGAGCCCCGCCTTTTTGCGTGTGTGTGATTTTCCTGACAACGCTGCTGCGTCGCCCATCATCGCTCACCTTCCCCTCCCCGTTCCCTCAGCACACGGAAAAAGTTGGCGCCGTACCGCACCACCGCGTTTCGGTTGATTGCGGTGCTGTACATTGTGGGCGGCGTGTCGGCCATGTGCATCAATGTGTCGATGTATTCCGATCACCACGAGTTTTATGAGAGCAAGGTGCCCCAAGCGATGGGTCTCAAGAACAGCGAGGACCTCAAAGGCGGTGCCATGGAGTCGTGTATCTCCACACACCCGTGGACGTCGTGGTGGCTCCCGGAAAAGTGTCGCCTGTACACAGTGCAGATCCTGGACGACTTTTTCCCCGGCTACAACGACGTCTCCTTCCATCGCCACGAGGACCATTCGCAGACGGCGTTCATTCGCGTCAAACCCGAAGATGAGCTGTTTATCAATCGCCAGAACGACTGGGAGCACGACGTCGAGCTGCCTCGCTTCATGGAAACAGCACGGACTTTCGACTACGAGGGCTCCATCATCGAGACGATGCACATGGAAAACATCTTCAATCTGGGTGGCCATCGCATCGGCCCCAAGACCCGTCGTCTCTTTCTGAACATCACCGGCGTGGACATCCGTCAACCGCGACAAGGCTCGGTGGCCTACTTCTACGAACTCCTGTACGGCAGCTACCTGAACAAGCACTTCCGTCTCGCTGTCGAACAGTCGCCCATGAATTGGTACTGGGATCTCAATCCTTTCAACCGCATGACGGGTCTCTGGCTCCTCGACAACGAGGAGTACAGCGCCGCACGCATCACCTCCCTGGAAATGTGGCGTCGCAACGCCGATGAGCTCATCCAAGTTTCAGGGTCGCCGTGATGACATGACTCCATCACCTCTCCTCCTTGCCATCACCATCACCATCACCACCATCACCACCAACACAAATTGACAACAAACACTCTCATTTCTTTGTGCAGCAACCCCGTCCCAATGCTGTCCCGTGTGTCCTTGCTGGTTGCACTGGTGACTCTGTGTGTGTTTGTTGCTGCCTCTTCCGACGCCCCCGTGCCTGTGCGTCCGTGGGCAGAGCTGCAGGAGGCGATGCCGGCACCTTCGGACGACGACAACGACAACGACTTTATTGAGGTTTTCGATCTCATTCTGCACGGCACCGCCGGCAATTCGACTGTGCATGTGGCACGCGTGAAGGAGCCCGGCCTGCACATCCACGTGTTCCCTCCCGTGAACGGATGTGGCCATCGGGTGAAAACGTCCGAGACGGCGGCGGCCCACGGCTGCGTGTACGCCGTCAACGGCGGCTTCTTCGACATGAGCAACGGCAACTGCATCGGCAACCTCGTGTCCAACTTTGACGTGATTGAAACGTCGTCTGCACACAAAAGCAACATGGGTGTCACCGCAGACAACAAGCTCACCTTTGGCTACTTCCCGGACGTCCACCACGCCCAGTTTGCCAGTCTCGTGGCAGGTGCCGTCCGTCTCGTCGACGCCGGCGAGGTCACCGTCGACAAGAGTGCGGCTGCAGAGGGAGTTTCCACCTCGTTTGTGGACCTGCTTGCCCCACGTACCGCCGTGGGAGTCGACACACAGGGACGCTTCATCTTTGCCCAGGCCGACGGCGCAGAATCCATCCACAAGGGTGTCAACCTCAACGAGTTGGCTCACTTTATGCTCCACCAGCTCAATGTCACCGATGCCATCAACCTCGACGGCGGAGGATCCAGCACAAGTGTGTACAACGGCAAGATGATCTCAAAGAGCACCTGCGACGACGTACCCGTTGTCTGCGAACGCACAGTGACCAGCATTGTGTGTGCCAAGTGATGACAATCGGTCCCATGGCTCCCAATGTGTCCAATGTGTGTGTGTGTGTACATTTGCTGCCTCTTTCTCACCAGGCAATCTCCTCCTCGCGTGCGCCACACAAACAGTGCCAGAACAGCACCAGAAAGGCGCTAAAGGCGCAAATGCCACCCAGGTTGATGCCTGCGTAGAACAGCACCTTTTCCGCCGCAAACAAAATGTACAAGAGGTGGAACTTGTCCGCCAGCGCCTGCGTGATCATACCGTTTTCGTCCAGCCAGAACAACGGATACATCAGTCCCTTTGTGATTTCTCCGTTGTACAAGTTCAGTGTGGTGTCCCCTTCGGCAATGTACGAGTTTGCCCCGAACCGTTTGTGTGCGTGCATGGTGATCCCAGAGAAGGGTTCCACGTCCAGCCACGTGTCGTGGCCCTCCCTGCTCGGTGCCGTGATCCCATCCACCTTGTCCAGCCACTTGGTGTCGCAGTCCAGAAAGTGCGGTTTGCTGTAGAACACCGGTGCGCCAAAGTTGACTCCGCTCATGTTGGCAAAGCCCGGAAAGTGCGAGTAGTACCGTGTCGAGGGCACAAACGTGCGATTGTCGATGCCATACCGTTGCATCTTGACGCCCAGGTAGGAGACGTCCCCTACGGGTTGCATGATGAGTGAGCGGTACAGGTCTGCCTCCCACACGTACACCGGATCGGTGGCGTTGAGAAACGGCCGAAACGTCTGCCCATCCGTGCCTTTGATCACCTCCGGTTCCGCCCACACACCCTCCAATTGGGTCATGTTGTGCCATTTGTAGAACTGCATGGCCTTTTCAATGTCATCCTTGCCCGTCCAGTAGTCGTTCAGGCCCGCGTGTTTCTTCACAGACTCCTCCGTCGTGTCGTTGTACTGGAACTGCACAAACGCCATGCTGGGATCCAACATGCCCGCCAGTTTGTTTTCGTAGCCCCACAGCAATTGGTTGGGTGTG
The DNA here is from genome assembly GCA_026936335.1 of Mantamonas sphyraenae. Lineage (NCBI taxonomy): Eukaryota > Mantamonadidae > Mantamonas > Mantamonas sphyraenae. The sequence goes on along the minus strand of JAPMXV010000059.1, from coordinate 95,029 downwards.
CGCCAACTCATGATGCCCTCGCCCGCGGGGAAGGCCACATACTTCAGGTACGGCTCTGCAAACTCGCCCGTCATGTACGTAATGTACGCCGACAGCACCGTGGACTGGTTGTGACTGATGCCCCACTTTTCCATAATCAAGTGGTCGTCCTTGGCCAGCTTGGCCGCCACGAAATCGCCCAGATTCGTCGGCACCGTGATTGCCCACGGCCCCGTCAGCAGCTTCATCGTCGCCCGAGCCGACAAACTGTAATCGCTGCGTGGAATAAACAAGGAATGGGCCCACACCGCCATCGAATACTTGTGCTTGTTCGGCAAGTCGGGCAACAGCGACGGCGCACTTGCATACGCAGGCACCGTCACATTGCCCATGCTCCACTGCATGTACCCCAACCGGTCCACCTCACTGGCTTTGAGGCCATATGCATCCAGCAGCGATTTGATAACCACGTTGACCTGCACGTCACGCAGCCACGCGGCAACCACATCCACCTGGGCACGCGACAATCCAAACTCCCCTGCAAGCTGCACACGTGTGGCCAATGACCCTGCATTGCCCTCCTGGCTGGCATTGTACCATCCTTGGCTGTCTGCGTATGTCGCCGACATGATGGATTGGGCCACGCCTTTGTTCAGCAGCCGGCTTGCTGCCTCGACGCTGATCCCACTTGCCACACCCCCGTTGACCGCTGCCAGGTGCATGTGATCCCACAGAGGCGAGGCAGGCGTGGGAGACGTGGCATTGGCCCACTGTGTCACAAGGTGCTCCCAGGCCTGCGTGGCATCCAACCCGAGTGTGGCCTGAATCAACGCCGTCAGGTTGGTCAGCACAGGAGCAAGCGTCGAAGGCGTGCGACGTGCCACTGCAATGGGCAACACGCGCTGTTGGAACAGTGTCAAATGCTGTTGGATGAACGGTGCCACCAGTGCCACGGTGAGTTGCACCTCACTCCCCGCCTGGGCGAGGGCCCCTTGGTAGATGGGATTCACGTTGACAATGATGTCCCTCTCTGCGTCCAGTGGCATCCCACTCAGCTTCTGCGACCGTTCGGCGTCAAAGATGTACCATCGCTGGAGCACAGGAACGTGGTCATGGCGTGGTGGTCGATATGACACACACGAGGGACGCGAGGGAGGGAAGGGTCAGCGCCTTCACGCAACAGAGACAACCCCTTGGCACACACAAACCACCACTCACCTTGCGCCAGTACCGTACGCGGTTGCCCTGGTCGTAAAATGTCATGTTGAACCTGTATCTGTACTTGCGAAAGCAGTAGGGTCCGAGCTGTGACCGGTGAGCGAAAACGCGCGTGAGTATTCAGGATTCGGGATTCGGGGTGAAGCAAAGACCAGAAAAACGGGCAGGGCTGGGGAAAGGGACGAGTAGGGATGGTGGTGGTGGGAGGGCAGAGAGAGAGACGGGTGATGGGACCGCGCACTCACCTCTTTGTAAACGGGTTTTGCGCCAGCAGTGCGTACGAGCTCGTGGTTGGTGAGGTTGAAGAAGTAAAAGTTGAGATAGAGAGGCACGGCGTCGGTTTGGTTGTTGATGACCCATTGTGCATAGCCAGGCGAGTTGAAACTGTCGACCACTGCCTGGTCGCGCACCTGTTGCACGGTGATGCTGTGCACCCAGTCGGACAGGAGGGGTCCGCCGACGAGACACAGCACCGAAAGCACCACCAGGCACGTGCCAAATCCATATCGTCGTTTTGGTGTCCGTGTGCAGCAGCGCAGTCTTCCGCCACAGCACATGTCACATGTGTCGTTGTCGTCGTCCTCCAGCTCCGCTAGCCGGCTGGCAAACATCTGTGTCGAGGCAAAGCTGTTGAACGACCCGCTGCCCAGCAGCCGCCCGTGGTCATCGTCGTCTGAGGAGTCGCTATCGTGCATTATTGCTGACTGCCCCTTGCCGAGTGAATGGGTGGGTGGGTGGGTGGGTGAATGCGACTGGAAGAAATGGAGAGGGTTTGTTGTGCATCTACGCGCGCACCGCTCCACAACCATGCAAACACACACACATGCACAGAGAGAGCGAGGGAGGGAGAGAGAGAACCCGCACAAACACACACAATTGTCGTAGGGAAGCATCCAATGCATTTCCTTCCCCGTCTCTCTTCCTTTCCCTTCCATCCACTCATCCACCCCGTCTCCTGTCTCCGTGCTTACATCTCCAGCGTCTTGGCCTGCTCCCAGGTAAAGTCCGCATCGTCGTCCCGGCCAAAGTGACCGTAGCATGCCGTCTTGAGGTAGCGAGGGCGACGCAGGTCCAGTTCCTTCACAATCGCACCGGGGCGCAGGTCAAAGTTCTTGGCCACAATCTCCATCACCTCCTTGTTCGTCTTGGTGCCAGTGCCATACATGTCCACAAACATCGACAGAGGCTCAGCCACACCGATCGCATACGACACCTGGAACAGGCAGCGACGGCACAGACCAGCTGCCACAAGCGACTTGGCCACCCAGCGTGCCGCATACGCTGCACTGCGGTCCACCTTGGACGGGTCCTTGCCCGAGAACGCTCCGCCACCGTGCGCTCCCCATCCGCCGTACGTGTCAATGATGATCTTGCGACCCGTCAGACCCGCATCGCCCTGCGGTCCACCAATCACAAACTTTCCACTCGGGTTCAGATGGTACACCGTCTTGTCATCGATCCACTTGCCACACACAGGCTCAATCACCGCCTTCATCAGATCCTCCTTGATCTGCTCCTGCTCCACGTCGTCCGTGTGCTGCGTCGAAATCAACACAGTGTGCACACGCTGCGGCACCATCGCTCCGTTCTCGTTCAGGTACTCCACCACAACCTGCGTCTTGCCATCCGGAAGCACCCATGCAAGCTCTCCGCTCTTGCGCACCTCCGTCAGCTTCTTGCCCAGAGACGTCGCAAGCATGTGCGACAGAGGCATCAGCTCGGGCGTCTCATCCGACGCATACCCAAACATGTGACCCTGGTCACCGGCTCCCAGGTCGTCGTCGTCACGGCCCACGTGCACACCCTGTGCAATGTCCGGAGACTGCTCCTCAATCGCCACAAGCACGTTGCACGTGTAAAAGTCGAATCCCTTTGTCGACGAATCGTATCCGATCTCCTTGATCGTGTTGCGCACAATGCGCTGGTAGTCCAGGTTCGCCGTCGTCGTGATCTCGCCAAACACCATGATCATTCCTGTCTTGGTGCACGTCTCACACGCCACCTTGCTGTACGGATCCTCAGCCAGGCATGCATCCAGGATCGAGTCCGAGATCTGATCGCAGATCTTGTCCGGATGGCCTTCGTTCACAGACTCGCTGGAGAAGAGGAAAGTCTCGCCGTTGCTGGACACTGAACGGAGTGTCACACATGGTCAAACACACACACAACACACACGTGTCAGTGCTTCCATGGAAGAGGCACGCCAATGTAAATGGGAGAAACCAAAACAGAAATCAGACACAGACAGACTCGTGGGGTGCCACCAAACGGTGGGATCCGGAACCTGGACTCTGCTCCCTCCTCATGCACCCTGTCCTTTCGACCTTGCCCACGCCATGCACACAGCCCATCCTGCTCCCTCATTCCCACCACACATGTCCTCCGTCCCTCTTCTCCCCATCCACATGTATGGTGCATCCCCTCCGCCTCTCCCTGCTCCACACACCCGCTGCAAACACACGACGCCGGAAAATTAATCCCCGCTCTGTGCACGCACGTCAAAAAGAGGAGCCACGTCGACACGCCGCCCTCCCTCACATGCACATCCTCCATTCACACCGTCCAATCCATCCATCCATCCACACATGCCCCTCTCCTTTCCCCCCATGCATCTGTGTCCTCATGTGCTTCTCCCCATACGTCTCCGCTCCCGTCACAACGGACACCTTGCGCTCGCGCATGTCACACACCGCCGTCCCCGACAGCTCCACATCCATGCACATCGCACGACCCCTGCTCTCCTCCACATCCTTCCCATCCCGTCTCCTCTCTGCAAATCTCTCCTCCATGTCGTGTGAAGCAACGGTGGAGAGGTGGGGGTGGGGGGGGTAGGCAGGAAAAAGTGGCAGGCGTTGCCATTCACAAAAAACGCACTCTTTGAATTTTTTGAAGTTGGGTTTTTGTCAGAATTGGGGTGGGTGTGTGCGGGCATGGCACCACACATTGCACTCATCGTGCGTACACCCACACACATGCATTGACGATAGGCGTGGGCAACACGAATCCTCTCCCTTCCCCTCCCTCAGCCCAATCCTCTCCCTTCCCCTCCCTCAGCCCCCAACAGTGCCTTGCCCTCGATCAAGGGCGAGCTTCATCTTCCATTTCGTCAAACACGTCATCGCCCGCCAACTGGCTGTAGTGGAGCTCCATGTCGCCGATGGCGTGACGCAACTCGTCGTCTTCAAAGTTGCTTTTGAAGCTGGAGTTTGCGCGTGGGGGCCAGAGGAAGTAGGCCATGGTGAGGAGGACGATTGCGTTTGAGGCCAGATAGCAGCCAATCATCATCTTCCACTGATAATACGCAGGCAGAGCCAGAGTGATCATAGCAATGACGGGCACAGCCATGAGCCAGACGGCCCCCATGACAAAGAGAAGCCTTTGGGTGTTGCTGAGTGCATGGTGACTGGGTCGGTTGGCCACCACGAGCTTGATGTAATACGCAAAGGGCACAATCTGCAGTCCGGCACGCACAATGCCGGAAAAGGTGCTGTACGGGTGGTCCAGGTTGAGGGAGGCATATAGTGGACATCAAAGTACTGCAGGTACACCGCCACAGAGGCAGCAAGGTCGACCAGAATATACAGGATGACAAACACCGCCCAGGCATTGCTGCGTGGACGCCATTCGGGCTTTTCGTTGAGAATGATGATGTAGAAGAGGACCATGAGCTTGTAGGCGATGAAATCCAGGGCCAGACCCAGCACCAGGGTGTAGTACGACCCCACACCGTTCTGGGCATATGCTATCAGGTGCACAAGCACGCACACAAGGAAGCCCGCCTGGCATGCCAATGCGGCGCGGAAAAGAGTCAACACACGGCGCACCAGGGGCGCGTAGGTGATGTCCGCCACAAACGAGCCGTACGCGTGGGCCATAGCCAGCACGAGACTCAGCAGCAACGCCGCGGCAAAGATTTCAAACATGTCTGTTGGTGAGGATGGGATACAGCGGGCAGGGAGGGGGGGTGTGCGCGTGCAGTGGGGTGGGTGTCAGGTTTGGGTGTCACGCGTGGACAAGGCGAGAAGAAATGGTGGGGCAAGAAGAATTGCGTACGCTGGTTGTCGTAGCCAAACTCCTCCTGCTGGATGAGCACGCGGAAGGGATGGTTGAGAAAGCTCATTTCGTATTTGACGCCCTTGACACTGGCGGTTTCGCAGTCGACGAGGGCTACGTGCCACCAGGTGGGTGTGGAGTGCTTGGGGAAGCGTTGACGGACGGTGCCTGTGGCGTTCTTGCCGTCCGAACGAGGCAGTGGGATGGCAGCCAGTGTGGTGTCCACGACATCCAGTCGCACCTTGCATTTGTCGCGTGCCTGCACGTCCAGCCACTCGGTGTGGTTGTAAAAAGCGAGATAGAGGGAGGAAGAGTAGGCTTTGTAGGTGACGGCCACGCTGCTCTCTCCGTACGTGTCCACCCAAAAGTTGGACACATACACCCAATCCAGACGGCCCTCAATGCCCGGTTCATCAATGACAGTGGGTCCCACGTGTTTGGCCCAGCCACCACCTGCCACCACAGCCAGGATCAGCAGCGGCAGCAGCATCCACGACGACGATGACGAGGACGAGGACGAACTGCTCATTGGTCGATGTTGCGTTGCATGCACACGCGCGCACATGAGCACATTTGTTCGCCACACATTCGACCATTGCGACAACATGACAGGTCAATTCAGTTGTTCATTGTGGTGTGTGTGTCTGTGTTTCTGTTCTGCGTGCATCACCGGCCTCCCTCTTGCGAATCCTCAATCAGGGCGTGGCTGATGGTGCTGGCAAGAGCGAGGATGAGCAAGGTGACTCCCACCAGGGCAGCCATGGCTGGTTTGTTGCCACTCTTGGCCATGTTTGCGCCAATGAGCACCCCAAGAAGGGTGCTGATGGCACAGACCACAAGATGGGTACTGATCACCTCAAAGTCGACCATGTCAGCAATGAGGATGCCCACAGTGAGCATGAGCATACTCATGATGAAACACCCTGTCCCTGTGGCCTTGAAATGGGGCATGCGAAACAGCAGCATCAACCACACAGCCATCCCCATTCCAGACCCAACGCCGAGGAACCCAGACACAAGACCCGATGTGAGTGCCATGACAAACATGATGGCGTATTTGGCACGATGGGCTGCGGGGGAGTTGAACAGCCGTGTGGCCGCATTGGGAGCGCCTGTGGAGGACACAGGATCAATCTCCTCCCCCGTCGGCGCAACCACCACCGTGTCGTCCGATGCAAGCACAGGTTGTGTGTGTGACAGACTGCGAGGCCGCGTTCCATCATCTGCGCTGTGGTGGATGACCACGTGATCCAGAGCACTTGCCTTCAAACGGCCGCCCGAACCTCGTGACGTGCTCCGCTTCGGCTTCTCCTCCTTGTACCCATCCTCGTCCCTGTCATCGTCCTCATCCTCATCCAGCTCTGCCCATGCCCCATCTGTGTTCGATTCACCGCCGCTGGGATAGCGGTTGCCCAGCAGGGGATCACATTGTCCCGAAAACACCCCGACTCGCTCCACGGCCTCTGAATCGTCATTTTGTACAGAAGCAGCGTCTGCATTGAGCTTCTCTTCCAGCTCCCGTTCCTTCTTGTACATTCTGGTGGGCAGGGGGGTCCACGCGGGCAGGGGAAGTGTCAGGAGATTGACCGCTGCCCACACACACACACACACACACACACACACACCACACCACACACGAGACTCACTTCCACCCCTTGAACATAAAGACAGCCGCCAGGATGTACGTAAATACAGAGGTGCCGCCTCGCAGCAGGTTCTCGTGGGAGCGTAAGAGCTGCTTGCCAATCTGCACACCTCCGACGGCAGCTCCGCATGCTGGAAGGCCAAACAGGAGACCCTTGGCAAAGTCCACGTTGCCACGGTAGGCAAAGAGGACGGTGAGCAGGAGGCCGTCGACGAAATCAAGGGCAATGGACAGGAAAAGGGCGTTGTAGATGCTCCAGTCGAGAGCGGTGAAGAAGAGTGGCACTGCCAGCGTCCATGCCGTGAAAGAAATCATGGAGGTGGCCACGCCAATGAGCAGTCCCGCTGGCACAGCCAGGCCGACAAACAGCCAGGTGGCCATGACGGCCATGATGAGAGTGGGTGAGGTGAAAGTCGTGGGTGCGTCGTCGCAGCCAAAACTGCACCCTGCACCACAACTGTAGCTGGTCACAGGGAAGCACTCACTGCACATGAGCAGCCGTCGTGCTCAACACCAGCACCAGGTGCGCTCGCAGGCATCACAGGCCAGCAGCAGCAGCAGCAACAGTCGAGGCGTTGACGAACTGGGTGACGAGGAGGATCAAACTCGGACGCTGACGGCGTCCATGAGTGTGGCCGACATGCCCAATCCTGTGTTTGCGGTGCGCGTGGTCAGCCACGACTTTTATATGGCCAAACCGATTGCGGTGCGTGTTTGGGACGCGTGCGGGAGTCGAACGACAAGGTTCCTGACACCTGGCGAGCGAATCGCTCACCTTTGTGCGACACCCACAGGGTCTGGACGTGACGGTGAGTCCGATGACAGGAATGGAACTGAAGGAAGTGCCTGTGATCCGTCTATTTGGGTCGACCCCCGTCGGCCAGAAGACCTGTGTGCATCTGCACAGGGTGTTTCCGTACTTGTTTGTGCCGCTGCCGTCGCACGTCCCGCTGCGCGAAGACGACGTCGAACGATACATCTGGAAGCTGGGACTGGCCATAGAAAAGGCAATGATTATGGCCAACAACATGGTAGTGCGCAATCCGGGCGAGGCAAGCGGCGGGGCAAGCGACGGGAAGCTGCAGCTTCGCGGCGGAGGAGGCACGGTGGATCTCGAGGATCCGGCAGCGCTGCAACAGTTTCTGCAGACGAAGCACAGGCCAGAAATCTTCAAGATTGTCCTTGTACGCGGGACGCCGTTCTACGGGTACCATGACAAAGAGCGCTTCTTCCTAAAGATCTATGTGTTCAATCCGACGCACCTGAGCCGGATTGCCAACCTGTTGCGCAGCGGAGCGGTGTTCTCCACGCAGTTCCAACCGTACGAGGCACACATTCCGTACCTGTTGCAGCTCTTTATTGACAACAACATTTACGGCATGGGTTTTGCCAACTTTAGCACGGTACGCTTCCGGCAACCGATGCCCGCTCGGCTGAAGTACAGCTTGCAGGTGGATGTGGCCCAACGCCTGACTGCAGACAGCCTGGGCGAAGCAGACCTGAGCAGGGGGCTCAGCCAAATGCAACTGCTGAACATGGTGTGGTTGGAGGGCACCGTGCCGCAGCACATGTTGATGGACGCGCGGACAGCGCCGCGGCATCAACGCAACATGCCGGTGACGAGCCTGGAGGTGGATGCACTGGCAGACGATATCCTGAACCGGCTGGAAATTAATCGGCAGCCGTTGGGAGCTCGCACAGAAGGATGGGTGATTCCGTCGTTGGCGCCCCTGTGGGAGGAGGAGAAGCAGCGGCGAGCGCAAGAACAAGCTAGCCAGCTGGCCAGCCAGGAGCTGAACCCCATCGAGGTGCAGGTGGGAGACTCGCAGGACAACGGCGCGTACGTGTCGCTGTCAGACCAGATGACATATGTTCAGGAGAACATGCGGGAGCTTGTGGACGAGGATAGGCTGTATCTCGAGGCGCTCGGGCGAGATGGTGGTGACGAGGAGAGCTCCTCCATCCTACACGAAGGTGAACCCAAGTCGCCCGAGTCATCGACCGAGTTGCCGTGGAATGCTCCGCTGTCGTACGACACCAACATGTTCTTGCGCGACGAGGGCAACCTGCCGTCGCCTGCGCGTGTGTCGTCGTGGCAAGGAAGTCAGGCGTACAGCCAGCAGCAGTCGCAGTTTGTGGTGTTGCCGCGGATGGGCATGCACGCAGCCGAGCAGGAGGAGGCGAGACGGATGCGTGAGGGAGGCGAAGGCGTACAGTTTTCCTTTCGCAGGCGCGGCAGCCAGCACATGGCCATGGATGTCGAGAGCCAACATGATGATGTGGAAGAGGAGGAAGGCGAGGACGGACCACCGGGGCTGGATCGAGGGGCTTCGGATCTGTCGCAACAGCTGAGCGAGTTGTCGCAGGAGGAGGTGGATGTGGACAAGGCCATGGCGTCGCAGGGAGATCGTATGGGAACACGTGCCGATTCGGGGACACCGGAGGTGGATCAAGATCTTTTGGACATCCTGGAGTGGATGCGGGAGGAGCAGGGCACGTTGACGGACGAGGAGGATGCAGCAGGAGCGGACGTGGAGGATGAAAACACAGAACGAAGGGAACAGCAAGAGTTGCAGGATCTGATGGCTGCATCACAGGTGATCCTGTCTGCAGAGGGGCACGCGGCGTCGCAAAAGAAGACGCCGGTTGAGGTGAGGTACGAAAAGGAAGACGCACAAGGTGGGATCCCGCAGTTTGATGGGGCCGGAGGTGGCGGTGGCGATGACGGACCGAACGACGACGAAGACTTTGCGAGTCCTGTCAAGACACGTGTGCAGCCGAGGCGAAGCAAGCGGAGGAAAACAACGAGCAGCAGCAAGGGCAGGCAGGCAAGGGGATCAAAGAGAAAGGTGCCTGTGGTTGTGACGGTCGCAGGAGGGCATTCGGACACCGACGAGGATGCGTTCCAGGAAAGCCGGAGTAGCAGCAAGAAGGTGAAAGCAACAAGGCAGCCAGACATGCAAGGCACTCGTAAAGGTCTGCGCACACGGTCGCGTCGCACACAGAAAAAGACTAAAACGACGTTGCAGATGTCGTACAAAGGCAAAAAGTTTGAGGTGCGCATGTCAGAGCGGCAGCTGAGGCACGCGCGCACCAAACGGCTGAATGCCCTCCCGCTGGCCGGAGAAGAGCAAGAGAAAGGTGTTCCAAAGTATGAAGAGAAGCTGGAGCGGAAGCGGAAGCGGAAGCGGGAAGACGAAGGGGATGTGGAAGAGGAAGGAGAGGAGGAGGAGGAGGAGGACGGGAACATGGACATCAAAGTGTTGGAACGTAGCCAAGGGACGACACGAGGGCGCACGCGACGCCAGGCAAGGGTGGCCACGTTGTATGTGAAGGAATCGGACGATGAGGATGAGGAGGACGAGGACGAGGACGAGGAAGAAGACGAGGAAGAACATGGGAACGAAAGCGAGGAAGACATTCATTTGAAGGAAGAAGAGGAGGAACATGAAGAAGAGGAAGAAGAAGACATGGTGGTGTTGCTGCAGAACGAAGCAGCGATCAGAGCCCGTGCGCGGATGGCACTGTTGGAGGTGGATCGAAGCATGGCGAGCATGCGGGCTCAGAAACACGTGCAGATGGAAACCGAGGAAGAAACAGAGGCTGAGGATGTGATCTACGAGACACAGGAACCGGAAAGAGGAGCTCAGGAGGAGGAGGAGGAGGAGGAGGAGGGCACGCAGTCTGTGGTGGAAGACCACAACGATAGTCAGGAAGAGATGACCAAGAGCAGCAAGATGGACCTGGAACGGGAAAGCCAGCAGGCAAGTATGATGTCGTCGTCGTCCATGGAAGTGGTGGAAGGCACTGCAGAGCAAAGGACAATTGTGTTGCAGCCTCCCAGAGCCGCTCCGACTTGGAAGGAGCTGGAGGCGAGCATGGACGAGCTTGGCGTGGACCGAGTGGTCCACCAGGACGTGTACTACTCACGCCTCGACGACGTTCCACGTGAACCCAAGATGTTTGGCGGCCTGGAGTTTGACATTGGCACGCTGGGCATCGAATCACTGCCGGACTTTCAGCAGGACATCGCCAACGGCAGGCCAGCTAAAAGCAAGGTACACCCGACACGCAACCGACGCCGATATGCACGGGTACAGCGTGAGCGCGGACGCAAGGTGTCGTACAACGTGGCCTTGCGTCCGTGGCGCCCTCCGCCAAGCACCAACACCGTGCTGGCATGGCTCAAGCGCCACCCGCCTCGGGACATGGGAGACATGGATGGTGATACGCGCAGTCGATATGGAAGTGGGGCCAACCCCATCGGTATCCACGACGACGGAGATCCGGGGTTCATGGAATCGGGACTGAGTCAAGCGGAGGACAGCGACAATGACGACGACGACGACGGCGACGGCGACGATGACATTCCCTTGCGTATCCCATCACCAAAGTACGACAGCTACCAAGCCAAGTTAGATGTGCGTGTGTTGCACCATGGCCATTCAGCACGTGCGTACGCGTCGACGTCGGCGGCGGCGCCGTCGGGATCCAAGGCAGCCCAGCAGAGTAGCAGCGGACACACGGGAGGCAACAGCAGCAACGGAGGTGACAGTACGAGTACGGGCAGTGGGATGGGCGGCGGGATGGCAACGACAATGTCGCGTGTGCAAGGCGCCACGCCACTGAACTCGTATGCGTTTGCGTTCAGTCCCGCCGCCGAGTTGCCCTTGGCGCAGGTGAACGTCAATCAGCACCTGAGTGTGATGAGTGTAGAGATTCTGACAGAGACGCGCAAGTATGTGAGCACAGACTCGTTTGGGCGCGTGCGCGAGCGTGTCATGGCGGCGGAGCAGAAGCGAGGCGCAGACCATCTGCTGCCCGATCCTGCATACGACCGCGTGCTGGCCATCTGCTTCTGTGTGTGCGACGACGACATGGTGGAACGCGACGACGTGAGCATGGACCACCACGGTGTGCTGCTGCTGCGCGACGAGCTGGGATTCAGCAGCGGCTTTCCGCGCACGCAGATGGAGGTCATCCACGCAGCAAACGAGAAGGAGCTGTTTATGTTCTTTATCCGTGTGGTGCAAGCACACGACCCAGACATCATGGTGGGCTACGAGGTGCAAACAAGTTCGCTAGGCTATCTGTGCGAGCGAGCAGAGGTCTTGTTTCCCAATGGCATTCCCAAACAGAGTCCACAGCAACCTCGGCAAGCACAGCAGGCGTCCAAGTCTGGCGGAGGTCAAATGTCACAGTCGACCACCATGCGACGCAGCGACTCGGACACATTTACAGCGTCGCAGGCTGCGCGGCACGAAGCAAATCACAGGCGGTACTGGTCCAGCAAGGCACGGGAACACACGTACGCCAACCTGCCGGACGCCCTCAGCAGGGTGCAGTCGCTGCACGCACACTTTGATCGCAACAAGGACGAGTACGGATTCGAGCACCAGAGCGGCCTGAACCTAGCTGGGCGGGCCGTGATCAACATCTGGCGCATCATGCGCAAGGAGGTGGCACTGACGATATACACGCGACAAAACGTGGTGTACCACATCCTGCACCGACGCATCCCCTTTGTGCCGATGCGCACGATGCAAGCGTGGTGGAAAAGCGGCTCCATGCGACATCGGGCCGTGTTGACGGTGCTGGAACATGCACAGATCAACCTGGAACTGATGCAACAGGTGAACCTGGTTGGCCGCACGTCGGAAATGGCACGTCTGTTTGGCATCGACTTTTTCTCTGTGATTTCGCGAGGATCCCAGTATCGTGTCGAGTCGATGATGCTGCGTATGTCCAAGCCGCGCAACTACGTCATGCTGTCGCCCAGTCCCGAGCAGGTGGCGGGTCAAAAGGCAGCTGAGTGCATCCCGATGATTATGGAGCCGCAATCCAAGCTGTACAGCAACCCGGTGGCGGTGCTGGACTTTCAATCCCTGTACCCGTCCCAGATCATTGCCTACAACTACTGCTACAGCACATGCCTGGGTCGCGTGATGCCCACGGACGAGGATGACACCAAAGAGTTTGGCAGCACGCGTCTGCACATTCCTCCGGGCACGCTTGCCTCGCTGGCGTCGCACGTGCACGCCTCGCCCAACTCTGTCATGTTTACGAAACCGAGTGTGCGTGCAGGCTTCTTGCCTCGCATGCTGCGAGAGGTGCTGTCCACACGCATCATGGTGAAGAAGGGAATGCGCAAGGCCAAGCGGGAGAACATGGCGTTGTATCGCATGCTGGATGCAAGGCAGTTGGGTCTCAAGCTGCTGGCCAACGTCACCTACGGCTACACGTCGGCCAGCTTCAGTGGACGCATGCCGTGCATCGACATTGCGGATGCCATTGTGCAGAGTGGACGCATGTCGTTGGAGAACGCCATGGCTGTGGTGCACGAGACACCTCACGCACGCGTCATCTACGGCGACACAGACTCCCTCTTTATCGAGTTTCCAGGCGTATCACGCGACGAAGCCTTTGTGATTGCCCACGGGATTGCCGATCGGGTCACCGCCGCCAATCCCAAGCCTGTCAAGCTCAAGTTTGAGAAGATCTACCACCCATGCATCCTGGCCACCAAGAAACGCTACGTGGGCTTCATGTACGAGACGCCCGAACAGAAGGAGCCCGAGTTTGACGCCAAGGGCATCGAGACGGTGCGACGTGACACATGTCCGGCGGTAGCAAAGATGATGGAAAAGTGCATCCGGCTCATTTTCACCACCAAGGACCTGTCGCTGGTCAAATCCTACCTGCAGCGTCAGTGGAAGCGCATCCACAGTGCGCGTGTCAACGTGATGGACTTTGTGTTTGCCAAAGAGGTGCGCTGGGGTTCCTACCGTGGACCAAACCTCCCGCCCGGAGCCATTGTCAGCAAAAAGGCCCTTCGTCGCGACCGCCGCGCCGTGCCCAAGCGTGGCGAGCGTGTGCCGTACGTGGTTGTGTACGGTGGCCCCAACTCCCGTCTGATCGACCTCGTCGTGTCACCACACGAGCTGCTTGCCAACCCTGCCCTGCAGCTCCACGGCACCTACTACATCACCAAACAGATCATCCCGTCGCTGGCACGCCTGTTCAACCTCATGGGAGCCGACATCCAGGCTTGGTACGACGAGATGCCTCACAGCCGAGTCAATCTCAAACAGCAGGCCTTTTGGACGTTCCGCGGCCAGATGGCAGCAGCAGGCGGCGAAGAGTCTTCCTCGTCATCATCGTCATCATCGTCGTCGTCGCCACGCAAGCAGACCATTGACCAGTTTTTTACCAGTTCCCATTGTCCGCTGTGCTTCCAACAGACCAAGGAGACGTTGTGTGCATCGTGTCGATCCAACCCGCAGCGAGCCATGCTGACGATCATGCGCCGCGTGCGTGACCTGGACATGAGCCTGAACAAGGTGATGGAGCTGTGTCGTGTGTGCATGGGCAACGGCATCCAGTACGACGTACCGTGTACGTCGTTGCAGTGTCCCTTGTTTTTCGAGCGCACCAAGTTGCGACGCGAACTCAACACGGCCCTGAGTGTGTTGCAAGAAGTTGAGAATGTGATGGAAGTGGAACTCAAGCTGTAGCAAACGGGAGTATTGACAGGTTCTGTTCATTCACACCCGGCTTCGCTTGGCTTCCCGTTCCCGGTCCCAATCGTCTTGTCGATCACGCTTTGCATGGTGCTGGCTGTACCCGTCCCCATGCCCGTTCTCATCGTGACGATGCTGCCGCCGTTCGTCCCTACGATCGCGGTGATGGTGGCTGTGCCTCCTCTCGTCACTCCGATCACGACGATCCCGATGACGATCCCTGTCCCTATCCCTATCGTCGCGGTGATGCCTGTGGTGGTGATGGTGCCTATGATGATGCCTGTGCTCGTTTCTGTCCCTGTCCCTGTGCCGATGCCGGTCGTTGTCGTTGCGACGACGATCACTGCGCGTTTCTCCCTCCGGGACATACGAGTCTGCATCGACACTGGAGGATGGGTGTGAGGCGGACGTGGTGGTTGCAGTTGTTGTAGTTGTGGATGTGGTTGTGCTCTGCGGTTGCATGCCGTGCTGCTGGGCAGGTGGATGGTCGAAAACAAGATCAAAGTTGCCGTTGTTGTTCGGGGTTTGGTTCTTGAGCTTGAATCGATCGGGCGGCTGCTGCTGTTGACCCTGCGCACCCTTCATGTTGTTCCATTGCTTGCGAGCCATGTTTGAGTTGAGATAGAACTTTTGCCACTTGCTGACACTCTGTGAAAAGTCGACGTGGATGCGGCGATCGTCGATGAGCACATTGTCCATCTTGAGATATGCCCGTTCACAATCCTTGACTTGTGCAAACTCAATGAATGCGTACTGCAGCGACTCGTGCGTCTTTGCGTCGCGGATGACCTCGCAGGACTTGATCTCCCCGAAGCGACTAAAGATGATCTCCAGGTCCTCGTCACGGGTCACCGGGTTCAGCTTGCACACAAACAGCACGTTGTCTGGCGGACGGATGTCGGCAAAGGGCAGGTCACCGATCATTTCCAGCACCTGAGCGCGGGAGGCCGCCTCGGATTCCGCCTTTTCGCGTTCCACCTCCTCCGCAGGACGGTCGTCCTGCACGGTGACATCGACAGTGTCATCCAGACGCACGTCGTCCTGGTGCACTACGGGTGACGGGGAGCGTGTGGGCACCACGAGGCCCGGAGGGTCTGGAAACGGGTCGACGAGGACGTAGGTGTGCTTGATGCGGATGTTCTGGTACGGTTTGCCCTGTTCGTCCGTGTACGCCTCGTTGATCTTGTCCAACACTGGCAGTGATTCTTCGGTGACTTCCCCAAACAGGGTGTACTTGTCGTCCAGTGCCTCCAGGTCCTGAGCCCGTGTGGTCACAAAGAACTGCGAGCCGTTTGTGTTTGGCTGCCCGTTTGCGTGTGCCATGCCCACAAGACCCTTGGTGTCCCATTTCAGGTCCATGTGGATTTCATCCTCAAAGTACTTTGCTTGTTCTCCATACAGCATGCTGTGATGAGTGTGAGTGTGAAAGCCCATGATGATTGATTGGAACGAGTGATCACCTGCCCACATTCCGACATTCCGGGCAGGACTCTCCGCGCTTAGGCAATTCCATGCAAGGGTAGGTATGTGATGGTCCTTTGCCCTCCCCCTCCCTTCCCCACCGCACTGACCTGTACACACTACTGCCACCGGAACCCGAGTTTGTGGGATCGCCTGCCTGGACGAGATAGTCCTTTTGGACGTTGAAGAACAGGCAGTTGTTGTAGTATTTCACCTTGCACAGCTTGACGAAATTCTTGCATGCCAGCGGACACTCCTCATGGTACAAATCCACCGTGAGATCGCCCAGCGAGGTCTGCAACAAGACACTCATCCGACTTTGGGGTTGATGGAACGACAAACGAACAAGGTGGGGCGGGGGGGCGCAGCTTTGCTTTGTTGGTGGCTGGTGGCATACGCGCACACATCATTCTTCCAGCTCAAACATCGATTCATCCTCGTGGCTCTCTGTCGTCGTCTCTTCTGTTTCCTCCTCCTGTTGGCATTGTGTCAGCGTCGACCCGTGTGGAAATCCGCAGCAGCGGCGGGGAGCCACCCTCCCTTTGGAAGCACACGCATGTACAGCCACATGTGGCAACAGACGGGAGGCGTAGGACGCACAAAACGGCACAATATGGTATGGAGGACACATGCGGGTGTACCACAGGCACATGGCATGGTCCATAAGGACATAGTGGGCTACAGGAGGAGGCCGATTTGGCGCGGACCTCTCCCGTGTGGAAAAACGGAACGCACCTTGGATTCGATTTGGGTCTCTTCCGAGTTGCTCTGCTCCGTCTTGTCTGTAATGGTGACGCCCGGGATGTCTGCCATGCCGGCAGGCGGAGTGCGAGCCAGGGGAGACTTGGAGTACTGCATCAGTGCCTCGCTGCTGTACACGAGTCGCGTGCCACCCGGGGTGGTGGCATACAACGTGCCGCCCACAGAGGTGGAGAACGACAGGTCATCGTGCTTGGCACTGAGCTTGTTCGAGCCACCAATGGGGATTGCGTTGCTGTTCTCGGACGACATTTCGGTGCCTGCCTGCGCGCAGACGAGTCAGGAACTTGTTTCCTCCCTCCACACAGAACGCATGCGCTGTACACAGGGCCCATGCGTATCGTCAATGCATGTGTGTGGGTGTACGCACGATGAGTGCAATGTGTGGTGCCATGCCCGCACCCACCCACCCCAATTCTGACAAAAACCCAACTTCAAAAAATTCAAAGAGTGCGTTTTTTGTGAATGGCAACGCCTGCCACTTTTTCCTTGCCTACCCCCCCCCCCCCCCACCTCTCCACCGTTGCTTCACACGACATGGAGGAGAGATTTGCAGAGAGGAGACGGGATGGGAGGATGTGGAGGAGAGCAGGGGTCGTGCGATGTGCATGGATGTGCGAGCTGTCGGGGACGGCGGTGTGTGACATGCGCGAGCGCAAGGTGTCCGTTGTGACGGGAGCGGAGACGTATGGGGAGATGCACATGAGGACACAGATGCATGGGGGGAAAGGAGAGGGGCATGTGTGGATGGATGGATGGATTGGCCCGTGTGAATGGAGGATGTGCATGTGAGGGAGGGCGGCGTGTCGACGTGGCTCCTCTTTTTGACGTGCGTGCACAGAGCGGGGATTAATTTTCCGGCGTCGCGTGTTTGCAGCGGGTGTGTGGAGCAGGGAGAGGCGGAGGGGATGCACCATACATGTGGATGGGGAGAAGAGGGACGGAGGACATGTGTGGTGGGAATGAGGGAGCAGGATGGGCTGTGTGCATGGCGTGGGCAAGGTCGAAAGGACAGGGTGCATGAGGAGAGAGCAGAGTCCAGGTTCCGGATCCCACCGTTTGGTGGCACCCCACGAGTCTGTCTGTGTCTGATTTCTGTTTTTGTTTCTCCCATTTACATTGGCGTGCCTCTTCCATGGAAGCACTGACACGTGTGTGTGTGTGTGTGTTTGACCATGTGTGACACTCCGTTCAGTGTCCAGCAACGGCGAGACTTTCCTCTTCTCCAGCGAGTCTGTGAACGAAGGCCATCCGGACAAGATCTGCGATCAGATCTCGGACTCGATCCTGGATGCATGCCTGGCTGAGGATCCGTACAGCAAGGTGGCGTGTGAGACGTGCACCAAGACAGGAATGATCATGGTGTTTGGCGAGATCACGACGACGGCGAACCTGGACTACCAGCGCATTGTGCGCAACACGATCAAGGAGATCGGATACGATTCGTCGACAAAGGGATTCGACTTTTACACGTGCAACGTGCTTGTGGCGATTGAGGAGCAGTCTCCGGACATTGCACAGGGTGTGCACGTGGGCCGTGACGACGACGACCTGGGAGCCGGTGACCAGGGTCACATGTTTGGGTATGCGTCGGATGAGACGCCCGAGCTGATGCCTCTGTCGCACATGCTGGCGACGTCTCTGGGCAAGAAGCTGACGGAGGTGCGCAAGAGCGGAGAGCTTGCATGGGTGCTTCCGGATGGCAAGACGCAGGTTGTGGTGGAGTACCTGAACGAGAACGGAGCGATGGTGCCGCAGCGTGTGCACACTGTGTTGATTTCGACGCAGCACACGGACGACGTGGAGCAGGAGCAGATCAAGGAGGATCTGATGAAGGCGGTGATTGAGCCTGTGTGTGGCAAGTGGATCGATGACAAGACGGTGTACCATCTGAACCCGAGTGGAAAGTTTGTGATTGGTGGACCGCAGGGCGATGCGGGTCTGACGGGTCGCAAGATCATCATTGACACGTACGGCGGATGGGGAGCGCACGGTGGCGGAGCGTTCTCGGGCAAGGACCCGTCCAAGGTGGACCGCAGTGCAGCGTATGCGGCACGCTGGGTGGCCAAGTCGCTTGTGGCAGCTGGTCTGTGCCGTCGCTGCCTGTTCCAGGTGTCGTATGCGATTGGCGTGGCGGAGCCTCTGTCGATGTTTGTGGACATGTATGGCACTGGCACCAAGACGAACAAGGAGGTGATGGAGATTGTGGCCAAGAACTTTGATCTGCGCCCCGGTGCGATTGTGAAGGAACTGGACCTGCGTCGCCCTCGCTACCTCAAGACGGCATGCTATGGTCACTTTGGCCGGGACGACGATGCGGACTTTACCTGGGAGCAGGCCAAGACGCTGGAGATGTAAGCACGGAGACAGGAGACGGGGAGGATGAGTGGATGGAAAGGGAAAGGAAGAGAGACGGGGAAGGAAATGCATTGGATGCTTCCCTACGACATTGTGTGTGTGTGTGTGTCTGTGTTTGTGGTTGTCCATTGTGCGCTGTGGGTGGCACACCAACAACAGTGCGACTCTGTCTCCATGATCGGGCCATTGGTGCGCGACGTCCCCCAGCTCGATGTCGACCAAGGAAGGCGGGGAACAGGGGGAAGGGGTGGAGGACAAGAGCTCGTCGTCGTCAACGCGGGTGGAGGGATGCATCTTTTGTGAGGTGGCGTATGGGGAGGTGGAGGACCAACCGGTGCTGGTACAGGTATGGTGATTTGTGCGTGTGTGCATCCCACCTTCCTCGTATGTCCGTGTGAATGTTGATGGCCATGCAACAGGCTAACACGTCGGCACACACAGTCGGAAGAGGCGGCTGTGTTTGATGACATCCACCCCGTGGCTCCTGTGCACCTGCTGGTGGTGCCCAAGGCGCACGCCAAGAATGTCGGGGTTCTGACGCGTGCTGACGTCAGCACGGTGCAACACCTGCGCACCCTGGGCTTGGAGGCGTTGCAAAAGAGATTGGATGACACAGGTGGGGGCGAGATGGATGTGACCGAGGTGCGCATGGGCTTCCATGTGCCCCCGTTCACCTCGGTCGACCACCTGCACCTCCATGTCATCTACCCTGCCTCCAAGATGCCTTGGAAACACTGGGTTGAGTTTCCAGACATGCAAACATTCTGGTTTTACCCCGTGGACAGTCTGATTGCCTCCCTTTCTGGCATGAAGGAATGAACGTGTGTTTCAGGATCTGCCTTTGTTTTCCCAACACACACGCACACACACACCTGTGCACGCTCCACACCAAACAACTCCTTGCCTCCATGGCGACAATGTGTATCCATGAGGGTTGTTGGAACGCACTGTAAAGGCCAAATGAATCGCCCGGCGCCAGGGAAACCGAATTGTGGGCACTATGTCGTCTTCCTGGTGGTGTATGTCAGTGTGATGTTCTATGGAATGCAACGTGTGGCTTTCCATGCCATCAATGGGTGTGATGGAATGCCCTACGTGGAAGGAGGCTGTCTGGAGTACAGGGTGGGTGGCATGACGCGCGGTTGTGTCAGCGTGTGATGATCACGCGTTGCCGGACTGACCACGTATGCGTGCCACAGGAACACAGGGACACAGAGAGAAGTGTGAATGGAGACGTGCACTTGTCTTCCAACCGTACCAGGATACCCAAGATTGTCCACTTTGTGTACGGCCTGGCAGAGGACTTTGGCGGCAAACCGTTCGGCCTGCTCCACTACCTGGCGGTGAAATCGGCGCACGAGCGCATCAAACCTGACGGTGAGTAGTCGCGCATGGGTTGTGTGCATCCGAGAACCGACATGGGATGGTTGTGGGTGCATGTGAGGGTGTCAAGTGCAACGGGGAGGGTGCCAGTGCGACTGACAGGGCAGGGTCGAATTTCAGCGATCCACTTTTATTTCTGCTTCGAGCCAAAGGGCGAGTACTGGGAGCGTGTGCAGGGATGGATCACAAGGAAGCGGATCCATTCGATCAGTCGAGTGTATGGGCGTGCAGTGGATCACTTTGCACACCGTGCGGACGTGATCCGACTGCGTGCGCTGCGTGAGTACGGAGGCATCTACCTGGATCTGGACGTGGTGGTGCTGCGCTCGTTTGACCCACTGCTGTCCCATCGCATGGTGATGGGACACGAGGGGCGTGGCGGCAAGTATGGTTTGTGCAATGCCATCATGATGAGTGAACGAGGAGGGGCGTTTGTGCAACGGTGGCTGAACGCGTACCGCGGGTTCAACGCCCAACGCTGGGGTGGCTTCAGTGTGGAACTGCCGTTGCAATTGGCAGCCACGGCGCCTTCGGGGGACATCCACATTGAGCATGAACGGGCGTTCTTCTGGCCGTTGTGGACACCGGAAGGGATCGAGGAGCTGTTTGTGCTTGACGAGTATGACTTTGCAGACAACTATGCAGTGCATCTGTGGGAATCCAAGTCGTGGGTTCGATTCCTGGCCAATCTGAACGAGAAGGACATTTGGGAAAGGGATACGGCGTTCCATCGCATCCTCCGCCCGCTGCTCGAGCCAAACAAATCGGCATGAGTGGCAAACGAGGCAAGCAGCAGGGTGCGGGCGGTGGCAATGCCAAAGGTAATACACGTAAGGTGGCATATGCCATTCGTCATCGTGGTGAGCTTGTGTCGCAGGCTCAGGGCTCCTCCTCCTCTCCGTCATCTTCATCGCTCACCCGAAGCCTGCCTCGGGCGGGTCTCGGGCGCTGGCGAGAGGACGAACGACGTGCTACGCAGGAGGCATTGCGTGCCAGTCGCAATGGCAACGTACGAGGGGCCGGTGGGTCGCTGTCGAGGAGCATGGGTGGCTTGGGGCGGCATGGAAGAAACACAGGGGGGCAACGGTCGTCGTCGTCGTGGAGCACCCACAACGGCCGTGGTGGCGGAGGTGGCGGCGGCCACAAGCAACACTGGAGCAGGATGTCGGTGGAGGATGTGTATGGACGTGACATGGGCCATACACGCGTGCCGAACCTGGGTGGTTCGTCGTCGTCGACTGTGGGCGGTGGCATCAGCAGCAGCAGCAGCGGTGGCGGAGGCCGTCACGTGTTTTCGCCCGAGCCACGGGATGGACCTGGGACGCGGAATGCACGCGTGCGACGCACCACAGGCATGAGCAACCGACGTGAGTTTCAGCTGGAGCAGGTGGAGGAGATGATGATGAGCATGGGGTCTGGAGTGGGCGAGGGAGGAAGCAGGAAGGAGAAACAACAACAAGCGGCGGCGGCAGCAGCAGCATCGACACGGACGACCAAGAAGACGATGCCAAAGGGAAGCCGACTGCGTGCAGCGGCTCAGGTGGTGGCCATGGGCACGGTGGGACACACGGGACAGGTGTGGGAACATGAGATTGGGGCGTATGGGAGGGAAGGAGGCAGCGAGTGGAAGACGACGACGGCGAGGGCGTTGGAAGAGAGTGGCACCCAGAGTGAGGCACAGGCACAGGCGTTGCGTGAGGCACGACGTATGGAGGAGAAGGAACAGGAGGAGGCAGGCTTGGCCAACGTCTCTGTGGACGAACAGATGAAGCGATCGTTGCACAGGGACTCGTCGCCTCGGAATCGAAAGAGGATGTTTGGAAGGGGACAGCAGGCACCGGCGTCGGGGGATGGGATTGACGCGGAAGGAGAGACAGGAGATGAGAGGAAAGGGGGAAAACCGCAGCAGCAGGATGACCGATCATCGTCATCATCGTTGCGGGCTTTGCAAACGTCCAAGGCAGCAGCACGTGAGGGCGGAGGCGTTGGTGGTGGTGGTGGTGGTGGTGGAGGTAGGGTGGCAAGCAGGGGCGTGGAGAGAGATGCACTGCCCGAGTGGATGACGGATGCGTCTGTGGCCCAACGCTACGAAAACATTCTGGATGTGTTTCGGAACGCAGTGGTGCTGGGCACACAGAGTGGCTTGAAGCATCAGGCGTTGCAACGGGTGCAATTGGACGGGGCCGGGGAGATGAGTGCGCACGAGTTTGCCAAGGCGTTGGCGCGTGTGGGTGGGTACCACGAGTGGGGCGTGGATGAGGGGGAATTGGAACATGTGGCCCAGTATGCACTGGCGGGACGGGAGAGCATCGACATGGAGGCGTTCACGGACCGACTGTTTGAGGATTACGAACGCAAACGGGTGCATCGTGCGCTGGCACCGCGGCTGGCACGTCGCACGGGCGATCGACACACGCGTGAGACGGCGTTGGTGGCGGTGACACGTGGGCCAGCGGAGGCGGCAGCGGCGGAGGAGGAAAAGGCACGACGAAACGAGGCGTTGGCACGCAGTGGACAGGCACAGGTGCTGCGTGCGTTTGCCCAACGGTTGGACGAACACACGAAAGAGCTGTACCGCACCTTTCGCATGGTCGACCTCAACAAGGATGGGTTTGTCAGCGCCGACGAGTTTGCGCGTGCCTTTGACGAACTCAACCTCCATGCCCCCGACGAGGCCCTGCACGCAATCATGCAGGACATGGACAGCAACGCAGACGGTCACGTGGATTACCACGAATTCATTGCACGGTTCCCATCGTGGATGGAGTTGGACAGCGCCAATGCCGCGGGCACGGGCACGGGCAACACCACCGGTGGTGGTGGAGGTGGAGGTGGTGTTGCCTCTGCAGCAAAGGCACCCAAGGGGGCGTCGCAGGTGCCTTTGAGCGAGCAGCTGCGCGTGGATCGACAGACACAACCGCAGTTGGATGAGTTGGTGGAGTTTGCACGCAGGGAGTTTGAACGCAAGGGCAAGAACCCACGCCACGTGTTTCGTCGGCTGGACGGCAACGGGGACGGATTCGTCAGCAGACGAGAGTTTGACAGCGCCCTGGGCCAGATGGGCTTCAAGGCAAGCACCGTGGCCAAGATGTTTGGCTATCTGGACTACAACGGCGACGGCTACGTGGATATCAACGAGTTTGTCAGCGCATTTGCTGCCAAGGAGGAGGTGGGTTTGCTGGCAGGGCTGCACACAGGCCCATCTGCAGCAGCAGCAGCAGCAGCAGCAGCAGCAGCAGCACAGCAGGATGGAAGCATTGCCAACGCAAAGAATGCCAGTGAGGATAATGAGGATGATGGCCATGGCAGGGGACGAAGGACGGGAGTGCAGTTGGATGGCAACCCATCATCCTTGTCATCATCCTCGTCGTCATCGTCGTTGTCCCACAGCTCCAAGTCTTCCGCAAGTGCGGTGGTGGAACGGATGGAACGACGACGCCGAAAGAATCGGTCGCAGGTGGCGTTGGGTGGCAGTGAGGTGGATGCGAGTGTGCGGGCAGCACGTGTGCGACGAGGACGGTTTGCCACGCAGCGGTACACCGACACGACGGGTCTGGTGAGCGGCGTGGATGGCAGTGCGTTTGCAGCAGACAACGACGCAGAGACACGATGGCAAACCACAAACGGGTCGGGTGTCAACGTGGCGGCGCAGGAGGACAACGCACGACGCTCTCAACGGCGTGCGGTCACCGAAGCCAAGCGCACCGGACACGAATCACGCCTGCAGGCCTTCTATCAGCACGAGGATGAAGAGGCAGCCAAACGCGATGCACGCAGGATGGTCAAGTACCGTGCCCTGCGCCCTCAAGACGACGGGCTGTGGTCGAGGAGCGACGAATGAACAGGCAGAACGGAGAGGTTGTGTTTCTGGGACACACACACACACACACACACTCGCTCACTCACATGAGGCCAGGGTCGATACGTGCTTCCTTGAGCATAGGAAGGAGCTTTTTGAGTGCTGGATTTGTGGCGTCCTGCATGAGTTCAAAGAGGAGGCTCTCGGAGGTGGTGAGAACGGCACCTGCGTTCTGAAGGCGTTGGAAGGCGGCGGTGCGGTCGTACTGGCGTTGGGAAGAGGTTGCATCGATGGCCAAATGGACGGTGTAGTCGTTGTGGAGGAGATCGAGGGCAGTTTGCATGACGCAGACGTGTGCTTCGATGCCAAAGAGGACGATCTGGTCGCGGTCGACAAAGTCGTCGTGGAAGCGCAGGAGATCCATGGTGTCGTCGTTGCACATGGAAAAGGAGCTTTTGGACACAATGTGTGTCTTGGTACTTGTGGAGAGGTCGATGTCGGCCACGGTGGGGCCAAAGGTGTTGGGCAGGTGTTCGGTGACCAGCACAGGCAGGTCGAGGACGTTGGAGGCTGACACAAGCTGATTGGACACTTGCATCACTGCAGGCATGCAGTGGATCACCTTGCGGAATCGTTCCTGGACATCGCACAAGAGAAATGCCGTGCGGCCAGGACGCAGCAGCGAGTTGGACATTCGTCGGTGCCGAGTTGGTGTGGGTTGGTTGGAGGGATGGGAGGCACAGCAGAGAGATCAATGCGGGGAAATGGAGAGGGAGAGGGAGGGGGAGAGACGTGCAACTCTATGGTGGCATGTGAGGCAGTTGGAGCCGATGCGCTTCAAGCACCATCGAAAAGAGCAAACAAATGATCAAGACTTTGTTTCTGCTGATGCTTATCACGGCAGGTGCCGTGATTGCCGACTTTGACTCGGTCGGACTTGACTGTACGTTTGCACTGTGCTGTCCCTGATTGCGGCGGCGTTGGGCCGAGAGGGAAATTGGCAGCGTTTTTTTCTCGAAGTTGCACGCATTTTTGGTCACCGTTTTGCGAGGCTGACACGAGCGTGCCATTGCAGATGAGGAGGAACCGACGGAGGTTGACCTGCAGGTCGAGGCTCCCGAGAAGATGGGTGAGGTTGAGGCTGAGGCCGAGGCCCCCTTCAAGGAGGACCAGCTTGCGATGGATAACTACGATCCGCTGGAGTACGAATCGGCCGGCGAGGAGGACGTCCAGTCCACCGAGGAGACCGAGAACGTTGCCGAGAGCGACGGTAAGTAGCATGACTGCCTTGCCCTGTGTCCCATGCACCCGTTGCATATGTTTATGTTCCGCGCACTCTCGTGTGCAGCACGCAAACGCAGCCGGAAACGGCAGCGGAAAGGAGGAGCGTTTTTTTTTCCTTCCTCCCCCGTCCTCGATTCGCAACAAACGCGACGCGCCTGCGCAGTGTGAGATGCACATGCGGACATCGCATGCACACGCACGTGTTGCGCGCAGGCGTCTCCACGTCGTCGGCACACACGTATGTGTGTACGCGTATGCGTGTGCGCGTTTGCTGCGTGTGGAGGTCTCGGGGTCACAAGGAAAAAAAGCGTGACGGCTGGCTCCGCGCGTTTTTTTTTTCGCCCTCTGGCCAAAAAATGTGTGGGTCCTTGCCGCCCCATAGACGCTGACACGCACCATCACCACCATCGCGGACACGCGACACACAGAGATGCTGTCCGAGACCGCTGCCTACGCAGGCACCGATCTGGCCACTCTGAAGGAGACGTACGCTGCTCTGGACGCCGAGCCCGAGGAGATCGAGGACGCCGACGAGGCTGCCAAGAAGACTTGCGTGGCCCACGGTGACCCGCATTACAACACCTTTGACGGTCGTGCGTTCAACATGTACGGCATGACCGGCTGGTACTCTCTGGCCAACTTCCCCGGCTATTCGCTCAAGACGTACGTGCGCATGTACCCGCGCATCTGGCGTGACCGCGGTCTCAACTACGCCCTCGACGGCTACGATGAGAAGACCAAGCAGCGCCGCCGTCTGTGCACTGCCGCCCGCGGCCAGCCCAAGCACAAGCGCTTCAACTACAAGAGCGCCACCATCGACTGCTACAACCACGTGCACGCCGGCTTCTACTGGCTGGACATCCGTGTGACCGTCAGCGCCTCGCTGGCCAACCGCTCGTCCGGTCTGTGCCGTCACCGCGGTAACGCCAACAACGACATGTCGTGGGTGCACAAGACCAACGCCCTGCTGGCCCGCCCCTACCTCAGCGCCGGCGAGAAGAACCACATCCGCAGCCACTGTGGCAAGTTCCTGCAGAAGTTCGGCTCCAACGGCCGTTCTTGGTACTACGACTGCGCCCTCGATCTCTACGAAGAGTACATGGGCCGCTCTCAGATGTGCTACAGCACCGGTGACCCGCACTACCGCACCTTCAACGGCAAGGCTTTCAACATCTACGGCAAGTACGGCTGGATGACCCTGTGGAAGTACGGTGGCTACACCCTGCGCACCCTGGTCTACCAGCGCAACCCGTTCGGTAACCGTGGTCTGAACAAGGAGACCCGCCTGTACAAGGGCAACAAGCTCATCAAGCGCTTTGCCCACAACCGCCGCACCGAGCGCCACAACATCCCGGGTGGCTACGTCAAGGTCCATAACGCCTGCTGGGGCCGCAACTGCCAGGTGCCCTACCAGAACGTCTACGTGCACGCCGCCCGCGGTGTCGCTGCCAAGTCGTCCGGTCTGTGCGTCCACCGCGGTACCGCCCAGAACTCGCCTGTCTGGTACAAGCGTGCCAACAAGCAGATGGCCAAGATGAACCCGACCCTGCGCAACTACATCAACGGTCAGTGCCAGCACTGGAAGCGCCAGAACAACGCCGCCCAGTTCTACGACTGCGTCGTCGACACCGTCCGCTTCGGCAACATGAGCACCAAGTCGTGCTTTGCCCACGGTGACCCGCACTACAACACCTTTGACCGCCGCAACTACAACCTGTACAACTTCCAGGGCTGGAACACTCTCTTCCAGTACAAGAAGCTCACGGTCAAGACCCACATCTCCTTCATGGCTCCGTGGGGCAACCGCGGCCTCAACGACGGCGTCCAGGTCTTCTACGGCAACCGCAAGATCCACACGATCAACCCGCACGGCAAGTCGCACATCCAGGTCAAGCTCCCGTACCACACCAAGATGCAGATCTACCGCCGCCGCCACGGCAACTACCGCTGGATGGACGTCCGCGTGATCGCCCCGACCATGTACGCCCTCAGCTCGCGTGGTCTGTGCCGTCACCAGGGCCACCGCAACAACTGGCACGGCTGGGTCACCAAGGCCCACCAGGCTCTGCGCCGCGTCAAGAACAACAAGCGCGCCAAGGCCATCAAGGCTCGCTGCTCGCAGCACCTGAACTACGGCCGTGCTCGCTACTACGACTGCGTCCTGGACCAGGTCGAGTGGTACCTGCGCGCCAAGTCCGCCACCAAGGGCAAGGGCAAGAACTGGAAGGGCT
Organism: Mantamonas sphyraenae; assembly: GCA_026936335.1. Lineage (NCBI taxonomy): Eukaryota > Mantamonadidae > Mantamonas > Mantamonas sphyraenae. The sequence goes on along the minus strand of JAPMXV010000059.1, from coordinate 67,339 downwards.
GGAAGGCTCGCGCCAACTCTGCTCTGCGCAAGGTCCACTTTGCCTCGCTGCGCCGCAAGTACGCTCAGCAGTGCATCAAGGCCAAGAAGGCTAGCAACCACGCCTACTTCCAGTGCATCCGCCGCAAGGTCGCCTACTACAACAAGAACGTGGCCCACAAGCACGTGATCCGCAAGCTGCACAAGAAGCACCTCACTTGGTTCAACGCCGGCAACCACGCCTACCTTGCCCACCTGCACCGCATGTACCTGCGCAAGCTGGCCCGTGCTCGCGCCGACTACAGGAACCGCATGCACCACCTGACCCGCACCGTGCGTGCCCGCCGCGACCACGGCAAGCGCGTCCTGGCTGCCAACCAGAAGAAGCAGAAGGCTGCCCAGCATCAGATCAAGAAGGCTCGCGCCGTCATCAAGAAGGCCAACAAGGAGCTGAAGCAGAAGAGCCGTAGCTTCAAGCGCGGCCTGCACCGCAATCTGATGTCCGCCCACTCGTGGTACCTGCGCGTCCGCCGCAGCTACGTCCGCCAGGAGAAGGAGAAGATCCGTGTCCGTCACCAGCAGCTCCTGCGCAAGTTCAAGTGGCGCAACAACAAGAACATGGTCCTCAAGTACTGCTTCGCCAAGGTGAAGAACGTGCACCACGGCAACTACGCCCGCTGCGTCAACGAGTTCCAGGCTCAGTGCAAGGTCGAGCGCAAGGTCTACAAGACCAAGGACGGCAAGCAGAAGGTCCGCTTCCTCAAGCACTGCTAAATCCTTTCCAACAGCGCCTGACGCGAGAATGAACCCATGAATTTTCGCATCCATCCGTTCCCCAACGCTGCCTCCCACCAGTTCTTGTTACTGCATGCATTGATATCTTCCCTGTCCATTGTTCTCTTGTCACAGCCCAGACCCACCTCCTTCCAACTCGGCCACGCGCGCGCGGAGCTCAAGCAGCTCGCGCTTCATGGCCAGCCCGCGCATGATGGCGTCGCCATGCAGCATCTGCGTGCGGTGACGCAGGAAAAAGCCTTCCCACAGGCGAATGTCCGATGCACTGACGTCGGGAATGACGGGTTCCGCGACCCGTTCATAGAACGGATTGGCAAACACGTGTGTGGCCGTCCCTTCACGCTGCTGCTGCTGCTGCTGCTGCTGCTGCTGCTGCTGCTGCCACCCTCCTCCTCCTCCTCCACACCAATCATGGCGTACACATAAGCCCACAGCGACGTGGTACTCTTCGCCAGCTCTGCGCGCTCCCGTTCGCAGTTGGCCAGAAACGTGCCGTAGCGGCAGCTGTACACATGCTCCGCAATGCACAGGAGCAGATTCTCGTTGAATTCAAACAGGCAGGGCTGCATGACCAGCAGTTGGTACACGCAGTCCAAGAATTGCACAAAGATGGGCGACTGCTGGTCGTCCGGCGGTGCTCCATGACCACACCGCGTCTGGAACTTGTGCCCAAAGCTCAGCCACTCCTTTTCAATCAGCAGCAGGAAGCCACGCAGCGTGCGGTACTCTGCGTCCAACATGAGCTCAGCCAACCCGATCACTTGCGACGTGCGGTCCCACCCGTCGCTGCAGTGCACCAACACACTCTCGCCACGCTCCAGGCTGCTGGCAATGCCCACCGCCGTCGTCAGCACCATGCGCACGTGATCCAACCAGTTGCTCGCGTCCACCGCGCCCAGAAACCCGTTCAGCTTGGTGCTGTGGCTGTACGGCTCATCCGTAGCCAGTAGGCTCTGGCACGCCTCCGTCAGCTTCTGCATCGACGTGCGCATCACATGGATGTTTTCAATGCCCATAAAATCCAACTGCGTGTTGGGATAGAACGACGTGCTTTCAAACCCTGCGCCAATCACCGTGTTGCCTACTGCATTCACCCTCGGTCGCACGTCCACAATCCGCAGCGTGTCCGCTCCCACACACGTCTCGTTCATGCACGCCAACAGCTTTTCATCTTCTGCGCACCGGCTGCGTTTCATACCCACCCGTGGCTGCGAGCAGCGACACAACGTGGCCGTGTTGGCCGGATGGCGCCACACCAACGTGGGCAGGCGCCCCTTGCTGCGAAACCCCGCCACCACCTCCAGTTCCTCGTCGCTCACGCTGCTGGGAACCACCAACACCCGTGGATACGTTTCACACAGCGCATACTCTGCGTTGGCATGGCTCACACGCCACCCACTGCCTTCCTCGCTCACTCCCAACCGCTCGTACTCTGCTTCTGCGTCGTACAAGCCCCACCCGTACGCTTCCCTTGCCTGCTCACTCAAGCCCGTCCATCCGTCTTGTTCCCGGTTCACAAACGCAAACATACGTTCTCCGCTGCTCTCACGCACACTCGTGCTCAGCGCGTGAAACACCTGCTGCCGTCGTCGTTGGCTGCCAAACTGCAGCATGTGGCGCTCTCCCAGCTTGGACACAACCTCAATGGCGTTCTGGGTGTTTACCTTGTTCACTGCATACACACACGTGAGTGGCAGATGCACTTCGGCGTCGCTGGCGTCGTCCTGGAGGAAGCAGGGGAAAAAGGCACACCGGCACGCGTCAGCCACACGCACACACAACACACCCACTCTCTCCCTTTGCAACTCTCCACATGCCCCTACGTACATAAGACGACACATTCAGAGGGTAAAAGATGGCCCGGTAGTTGGTAATGTACAGCGTTCCAGCCACAGAACGGCTGTGCGCAGGCATCAGCTCGCTGCCTTCGAACACTGCCGTCTTTTCCTCCCCCTTCAACAATGTCGGCTCCGACACAAACGCATTCTGCATCCTAGCCATCAACTGCATGCGTCCACGTGTGCATACGTGTGTGCACGTGTGTGTGTGAGTGCCATTCCGGCCACAAGTTTGCTCGAAAACCCGGCTTCACTCACCTCGGCCTCCAGAGCCTCAGCAGCAGCCACCTCCTCTTCACTCATCTCTTCCTCCATGCCAGCGGCTTCACTGGGTACAGCCTCAGCTGTGCCGTGCGTTGTGGACATGCGGTGTGGTGAAATCAATCGTCAACGCAAGACACAGCGGCTGAGCTGAGCAACGGTTTTTGGTGCACCCGCGCATTGTGAGCTCACACATCCCAAACATGATGGCACTTGGGTTTGGTTCACCCTAGGCTGTACTCGTTCCTCCCTACTCCCGTTTCAGCTTGCCTCCGCCACTGGCAAAGATTTCCAGGGCCCAAAGAAGGGCCGCGTCAAAGTAGATGAGGAGTGCGTAGCAGATGAGGCCCACAACCCAGTGGATGGTCACAAAGGGACACTGTGCATGGGCACTGGCCTGTGTGGCAGAACCAAATTCAAACAGGTGGACGCCACCGCCGTAGTCGCCCATGATGGAACGCACGGTGATCTCGGTGGCATGGGTGGGAGCCACGTCAGCCATGCCAACACCACCATTCTTGGTGGGCAAGGGATGGGTGTGCACACAGCCTTCGTGGTCATGTCCACTGAGCACCCAGCGTGGGCGTAGGTGCTGCAGCAGCCACGCACTCTTCTCTGCACTCAGGGTGTTCTGTCGGATCACACGTCCCAACGCATCCATGGCCACGTGTGCCTCCTCCCCACACGCCCCATCCTTGCCCACTTCACGGTACAGAGGGATGTGTGTCAGCAGCACAAGTGGCTTTTCCTCTTCTGCTTGTGCTTTGGCCACTGCTCGCAGGTGAGCCCACGTCGCCTCCTGTTCCTCTTCATCTCCTGCTCGTCCGTCCACAAGCATTGCGTTCACAAACACCACCCGGTGGCCGTCCAGTTCCACCATCCCGTTGCTACGTCCAAAACGCCCCTCCCACCGACGCATCTCTTCCCCCCGGAGCTCGTGGCCGTAACCCACGTCGTGGTTGCCCACAAGGTGCCACACTGCATGCCCTTCTCCCGCCACTGCTCGTTCGTCCTGCCCTGCCTCTGCCTTGCCAAACATCCACTCCAGACGATCCGCACGTGACTCAAACTCCTCCTGCGCAAGGTGCTGCCTGCTCATCCCGTCTCCCATAACCACCACGTGCGCAGGTCCCAGCGCTGCCTGTGTCCGCCAGCTCACAAACCGCATGTACCAGTCGTCCAGGGTCATTGCAACCATCCCCCACAGGCCCTCCCGCTCCAGCCGGTCGCTCCCTTCGATTTGAGGATCTCCCACAAGCAGCATCCGCACAGGCGCCTCCTCCTCCGTGTATGTCCACCCACACCTCGCCGTAAAGTTGAACATCACCACAGCCGCCAGCATGCACACCACCAAGTGAATGCGCACCATCTGCCACATTGTCCACATGTTTCTTGATTTTGTTGTTTCGTGTGGCGTGCAGCTGCTGCAAGTGTGGTCAAGGCGTCCGGCCTGCTTCACACTCTCGCCATGCGGCCCCGTGTCGAGTTATCTGTTCAGAATATGCTTTGCTAGACTGCATGCGAATGCGTTTACCACCATTCTCATGTCCACCCTCCACCACCACTTAATTTTTGATTCAACTCCAAATCACATCGCAATACACCATACCGAGATTTACATCTCAATCAAAATTTAACCACACTCTCTCAAACCACACGGGTCCATGCCCCCAAATAAATACGCTTCACACCTGTACAAGTCTTGCAATGTATTTCAATCACAGTCGCATCCCACCTCATGAACGCGTGCTCTGGCGCACCATGACAATCACGGGAATCTTCTCCTCGCCTCGGAGGACGCCAAACACGCGGTTGAGAAAGACAAAGAGCACGGCCATGGCCACGGGCACAGCTGCAAAGAAGATCAGCAGTGGCTCCACAGGCGGCGGCGGCGTCGGTGGCACAGAAATGGTAAAGCCGCCGGGCACCTTTACGGCGCGATCCTGCGAGTCCACAATGGTCACGTCGACCTTTGCGTCTGCACTGAGAGCAGCCAGCTTGGGGGCCACCGTGGCCACAACGGTGGTGTCACTAGTGGCATTGACCGACGTGGCCTCCGTGTCGCCCAGGAGCACCTTGATGCTCGCCGCCGTGGCGGCGTTGTTGTTGATGAAAAAGGTAAAGTTTGTGCCGGTGATGGTGATGGTGGCAGTCTCCTGGTTGACCACAGAGGCCGGGGAAATGGAGACAAACTGGGGCCAGGTGGCCTGGTAGCGAAAGGCATTGTTGGCCACAGCCAGGCGACCGGCAGGATCAAGGAGAGTGACGTCGACCTGGGCATCCGAGTTGAGGGCACTGCTCCGAGCAGGTGTCACACAGGACACCAGTGTGGATGAAATGACAGTGGGGGAGAGGCAGGCACGACCATCCACGTTGATGGAGGGCACACGTGTGGTGATAAAGTTGCTGCCACTCAACTCAATGTACTGCTCCCCTGCCACAGAGCCACCCGTGGGGAATATCCTGTCCACCACAGGCCATTCGTGGTCATACAGAAACATCTCTGCACGTGTGTATTCCACACTGCGGTTGGCATCCGTGTAACGTACATCCGTGGCCAACGGACTGGTGATGTTCACAGGTGCAGGCAGACATGTCAACTGTGTCGATGACAACACCTGTGTGTTGCGACACGCCTGTCCACCCACCCATACACTCACATTGGCTGCCTCGGGCCCCGTGGCAAAGTTGCGTCCTGTCAGTGTCACCGTCCAGTACGTCTGCGGCAACGACGGGCCCGTGGGTGGCTGCAGATTGTCAAAGTCCACCCACGCTGGGTCGTACGTGTACACAAAGGGTCCGGCTGCTGCACGTCCACTGGCATCTTCCACGTAGGCGTGGGTGTGTGTCAACGAAGCCAGGTTCACCGCCGGCGGGGTGTTGCATCGCACCTGACTGCCACCAGGCAGCCACTGTGGGTTGGTACATGCAAAGTCACCCACCTGGGCAGTGACAGGTCCATCGCCACGCAGTCCGACCCCGGTCAATGTCACCACCCCTCGTCCTTGCGGCGGTCCCACAGCAGGACTGACTGCTGTGATGCGTGGCCATGCGTTGTCAAACGTGTACGCACCGTTGCTCTGCAGGATGCGACCTGTGGCATCGGTGATGACAAGGTCGGCATTGGTGATGGCTGTGGTGTTTGTGTCTGGGGTGAAGCAACGGATGCGTGTCGAGTCCAACACGGTGGTGTTGCTGCACTGCAGTCCTGCCAGTGTCACGTATGTGCTGCCCACCTCGGAGAAGGCCGTGCCAAACAGTGTCACCGGGGTGCCTCCTGCCGTGGGGCCTCCCGTGGGGAAAATGCGCGTAAACGTGGGAAAGGTCGGGTCGTACTGGTACGCATTGCGTCGCACTGTCTGGTAGTTCAACGCGGCGTTGTGTGTCACCACCACGTCCACGTTGGTGGCTGTGGTCAGGCCCGTCTTGGCTCCCGTGATGCATGTGGCCTGCGTGCTCGACTCGACGTTGAGATTCGTGCATGGCACCCCACCAATGTCCACACTCATTCCCGTGTGGAATCGCACCCCGGCCAGTGTCACCACTTCCAATCCATTGCTGGGTCCCTTGGCCGGAAACACAGAGGTCACCGCAGGCAGGGTGGGACTCACCGACGCAGGGATGGCAAAGTCCCCACAGGCCTGTGCTGCCGTGGGACATGTCACACTGCCTGTGAAACCAAACACAGACAGGGCTCCCCCCGCCTGGGGACATGTGTACCACACCCCGTTGACTCCCACCTGCAACTCGTCGCTGGCCAGGCATCGTTCTTCATGGCATCGCGGACGTGCAGACGTGCTAAACACGGCACGCACATCCAACAGCGACGAAGAGTAGCATCGACAATGGGCACAAAAGTCCTCGCCATACAGGTAGGACTGCGAGTTGCGATTGGTGGGTTCCCGGCAGTTGCCACTTGCATACGCCGTCTGGTGGGGACAAAAGTCTGCAAACTGTTGGCCACCTCCCAATTGGGCGTTGGCAAAGTACTGGAAGTAGGATGGGATGGTGGAAGGAGGGTACGTGACAATGCTGCACGTGGCCTTGCTCTCCCGATCCACAGAGCAGCCCTGCACGCCACTGTCTGCCAATGTGCATCGGTATCCCAGGGCAGTCGACCAGGACGACGTGCTGTCACAGCGTTGGGTGGCCCAGTCGCAGCCCTGCTTGCGTCCCCAGGCCAGCGTTTGGATGCCTTCGTACGTGAAATCCGGGTAGTAGAAGCCCATGTCCTGGAGGAGGGAGAGGGTGAGACCAGACAGCACCGGGTTGCTGAAGATGGACCCACTCATGTAGTCGTTGTAGTACAGACGTTGTTCCCAGTGGGAGTTTGCGGTGCCTGCGCCTCCCTGGTCTTCCAACTGGACGCCATCCAGGGTGGCACAGTCGATGTGTGTGCGTGCCCATGCACGTGCATTGCTGCTGATGATCTTGTACACGGTGTGACTGTTGTGTGTGCTGCTGACCACCACGCTGCTCTGGGGAATCAGATTGCCTGATCCGTCGCGGAAGTTGTTGTACCTGCCATTGACAAACCCCAGAATGTGGGTGATCTCATGGATGGCCACAGCCTTTTGCTGGTGTCGCACAAGTGCTGTGGGGGACACCACCACCCGGTTGGGATTGATGTTGAAGTGTCCCACCACAGGACGACCATGGGTGTCAAACTGGTTGCAATCAGACGCATACGCCACTGTCGATCCCACTGCAGGGCGGGCGGTCAGGAAGATGAGCAGGTCTGCGTCGGTTGTGCCTGGTGAGACGCGTGAGGACGGGATGGCAAACGACCCGGGGGACCCACAGTTGCCATTGGCCAGGGTCAGATGGGTGCCTGGCACACGTTCCACACGCAATGCCCCACTCAACCATGTGGTGGCATCACTCAGGGTGGTGTTTAGGAATTGGGTGCGTTTGGCAGGCGTCAACACGTCGTCTGCAGTGCACAACCCCCAGCAATCGCTTGTGGTGCTGCCTCCACATGTGGGTGACAATCCAGGCCCTGCTGGACTGCCAATCTTGTAGTTCTGTCCTGCTGTCGTGCATGTGCGGTTGGGATCGTTGTCCAACAGCGACGTATCGAAGCGGATGCGGATGGGCTCCGGCGCGCGTTTGTTTGCACGTGCCTCCATGCCTGCCTTGCTGCTACGCCACTCTTCCCACTCCTGTGTGCTCATGTGCTTGTTCTCGTGCACATACACAGGTGCACCCAGCATGCGTTTGGCCACCACATCGTCGTGGATACACCTGTGAACTGGCTCCTCGGCCGTTGAACCTGCGTTTTGCCTTCCTTCACCCCCTCCCCACCTGCCCCGTTGCCCATCATCTCTTGCCTTCCATCGCCATCGGGGCCCTTCCTGCTCTCCATCTCCCCTGCACTGTCCATCTCCAACACTGATCCCGTGCCATACAACACCGTCAACACGGCCAAGGACGCCACAGCAAGCAACGCTGCCGCAGCCCACACTCGCCGCTTCTCCATTTTTGTCGTTTTTGTTGGGTGGGTGGGTGTCATGACGAGTAACGATCCATTCATTCATTGTCTCTGTTGCTCCATCCATGTTGTGTTTCCCACCTCCCCTCCCCTCCCCCCCCTGCGTTTGGTCCTGCTCAAGACATCACCTTGAGCTTCTGCTGGTACTGCTCCAGCAGCATTTCCTCGTCCGTCGTCAGCGTCTTGCGCTGTCGCAGCGAGTGAATGGCTGCACGCAGGGTTGCCTTTTCTTCCTGCTCCAGTTTTGTCTTGGACTCCAACCTGTGTGCGTGTGTGTGCGTGTGTGTGTGTGGGAGTGTGTGTGAGTGATCTTCAGCCGTTTTCCCCCTCTCTCTCTCAAGCCCAAAAAGCACCGGCCTTCACACAAACCCGCCACCGCCTCCCGATACGTCCAACCATGGCCACACAGGCCCATGCATCTCCATTCCCCACCCCACCACGCAACCCGACACTCGCTCCACATGGCCGTGAATCCAGAACTGGTGGCCTACGGGGCAGATCTTTTGCACGGGACACAATCGGCGGGAAAGCAGACACACACACGTACAGCTCGTTGGCGTTGTTCACACGCTCCTGGTGCTTCCACTCCTTGAACATCTTCATCAGCGAGTGCCACTTTTGCTGACCACTCTGTCCGCTCAGTGTCTTGGTGCTCTTGGTGCGGATAAACGGAGGCTCGTCGTCGTCGTCATCCTCCTCGTCGTTCTTGGACGCCAGTGCAAAGTCCAGCTTGGCAATCACCTCGCTGTTGCTGGGCCCACCCACCTTGTACGGTGAGTTGATTGTCTTGTCTGGTGGGTGTGTTCCGCGCAGGGTGTGTGTGTGTGTCTCTGTGTGTGAGTGTTTGTGGATTTGGTGTGCCACGTCGTCTTTGTGGGCCATTTCTTCTCCTTCCGCCTCCCGTTCCTTGCCCTTGCCCACACTCTCAATCGCCACCTACCAGCCACCGCCAGAGTGGTGCCCTTGACACTGCCAAACAGGTTCAACTGGCCCAAGTCCAGCGACTCTTCAAAGCGTTCCAGTTCCTCCTGGCGCTGCTCCTTCAGCTTTCCCTCCAGTTTGTTCAGCACTCGGATCTTTGCCTTGAGCTGCTTGTCCGCATCGGCATCCCCAGAGTTGCGCACCTCCACAATCTCTGTTCGGGTCTCGTAGATCTTCTGCAGAGTCTGCTGGATTTCGTCAGCCAAGTCGTCGTTGGTGGACATTTGTGTGTGTGTGTGTGTGTGTTTGTTGCACCTGCGCATCCCCCCACCCACCCTCCATCCTCATCACTCCCATCATCACAATGGCCGTCCTTCAAACTCAGACACAAGATCACGATGCTCCTGGGGAATGCTGACCCCTTGCTGGGTCTTGACATTGAAGTAGACGCCGGTGACCCTGCCGGACGCCACCAGCTTGCCCGTGGCCTGACTGCACATGCGCACCTCCAGAGTGGCTGTACGGTTGCTCATGTGACCTGCACGTGCATGCACAGTAATCACGTCAGGGTAGGACACAGGGTGGTGGAAACGGCAGTGACTCCAGCGTGCCACAATGCCGTTGCCCTCCTTGTCAAACACGGTGCCTGGCATCATGAATCCCACCGCCGTGCCATACTCCAACTGGGCATCCATCATCCAACGCACGTATTGCACGTTGTTCACATGCTGCAGGGCGTCCTGCATGCCCCACTCCACTTCGTAGTCCACAGAGAAGTTCCACGCCTCCTCGTCCTCCAGCCCCTGTACGTCTGCAACATACTCCACACTTCCTGGCTCCTGGTTCACCTGTCGTGGTGCCTCCAGAGCCAACACCTGTTGTCGGATTTCGTCGGTGACTTCCATGGTCCGGTTGTTCTTCACGTCCCACACCAACCCCAGCGCATGGCCCACTGCCACGCGACCCACCCGCTCCGTGTCCACCGCATACTCAAACACAACCTTCTTCCCGTCCATGTGGGACACCCGGGACTTGATGTATGCCACGTCGGGCCATCGGGTCTGCTGTAGGAACGACACCGACGAGTCGGCAATCACAAACCCCACGTCCTTGGTGTTGGCCAGGCCACTCTTCACCAGGTGTTTCACACGTGCCATCTCAATCCAGTTGTAGTATCGTGTGTTGGACACATGTTGCATCGCATCCATCTCTGACCACGACACTGGCCGACGCACAACCACCGGCCAGTGTTCCTCTTCATCCACCTCCGCCCCCACCGTGATCAGTCCCTTGCCCGTCAGCTCACGCATGCCCCCTGCCCCACTGCTGCTGCTGCTGCTGCTGCTGCTGCTGCTGCTCATTCGCTTTCCTTCCGACCACGCCCATGTCACCCTCCCACCCATCACACTCCCACCTCGTCTGCTGCTGCCGCCCAAACGAGAAAACATGTCTTGATGGCTCCCTCGGCGCCACTCTCTCTCTCATCCCACATCCCTCCCACACTCATTCGCTGCCTACGCATCCATTTCCCCGCTGTTTCCTCCAGTGTCTCCTCACTGTTGTCGGTCCCTGGGCCCGTTTGTCGTTGCGCAGGCGTTTTTGCTTTCGGTACGTCCGGAACTCCTTCCACGCCTCCGCAGCAAACCCAAACCCAGAAATGCGCTCACTGTGGCTTCTTCTAGCCACCTTGGTGCTGGCTTTGGCACTGACAGAGGGTACGCAGGTGTCTCCAGACACCATGGCGTATGAACCCACTCAGTGGCTGCTACTCAGCGCCACAAACGACGAAGACCAGGACCCTTCGCTCACGGCAGCGCTTGCCATCATCGATGGCCTTGCACTGCCCTACGATCACTTCCATTACGTCGCCAACAAGACCATTGTGACCCCCGTGACCCTCCCTGCACTCTATACGCCGCAGGGCAGGCCCAAGTACGAGGCCATTGTCATGACCACTCCCCGTCTCAGCTACCAGCGTCCCAATGGCCAGTACGCCGACCTGTACTCCAATGCCATGATCAATACCCTCGCACAGTTCGAACGGGCCACAGGCGCCCGTCGTGTCGTGCTCGCTTCCAACCCGTTCCACCTGGAGAGCTTTGGCATGCGCTCCATCTTTTCCGGCGAGGCAGCCTTCAACCTCACCTTTGATGCTGCCAACGCACGCGTATACACTCGAGATGTGCTCAATGTAACACCACTCTGGTGTTTGACAAGCCCTTCCACTACAAAGTCAACAACACGCGTCCGGAGACAAACACGCCTTTGCTCCGGTACCAGGGCCTGCCCGACGAAGTCAACGTGGCTGTGACCCAACTCAACGTGTCAGGATCCCTTCAATTCCACAGCTTCATTGACCTCAACACGTTCACAGACGACATGGCGTCCATCAACACCCTGTGGTTCCAGTTCCTGACCCACCACGAACTTCCCTTCCGTGGCTACCGTCGCGTCCTCCTCGACGTACACATGGACGACTACTTCCTCTTTACCAACGTGTGGCAACCCTCGTTGCGGGACCGAGGCACAGAGCGATACCGCTGCTCGCCCGAGGACATGGAGTGGCATCGCAACTACACACGCCACCTCAACCAGCATCGCCTGCCTGCCGGGTCCAACTTTGCCATCGAACTGTCCTTCAATGGCTTTGGCATCACTTCCACACGCAACGACAAGCTCTACCTCAAGTCCAAGGAGATGATCGACGACTTTTACTGGAGCACCCACACGTACTCCCACCTCAGTCTCACAGTCAACGACCAAACCGAGTCGTTCTGCACAGGGTGCACCGTGGGATGTTACAACCTGACAACTCGGTACGAGGAGGCGTACTGTGAGGTGGCACGCAACCAGGCTGTGGCGGACACCTTTTTCGGAGTCCCCTGTGGCACAAACACAGGCGCCGAGTATCCCCAATGCCACACCTGGTCGCCCAAGAGCATTGTGACACCACGCATCTCGGGTCTGCTCAACGCAAACGCCATTCGAGCCATGACGGACCGTGGTCTGGTGTACGCAGTTGGAGACAACACCCGCGACGAATTGGTGCCGCCCAACCTGTACCATGGCCTGTGGACCACACGTGCATTCAACGGATGGGATGGATTGTTCATCATCCCACGCTACGCCACAGAAATCTACTTTGACTGTGCGCTGCCCGTGCAGAACGAGGACCAATACCACTTTCGCTACCCGCAGTACGCCAACGACACCATTGCCGACATTGTGGATCGAGAGGCACGCAACTTCAACAAAATTCTGGGTGCCTTCCGACATGATCCGTACATGTTCCACCAGGCCAACCTGGTGGTGTTCAACTACACACGGGCCAATCACACACACGACACCACGCGTGCCTCCTTGCTGACTCTGTGGATTGACGCGGTGGTCGACACCTACCTTCGCTACCTGCAGCTTCCGGTGCTGTCGGTCAAGCAGGATGTGTTGGGTGACATGTACCTGCGTCGCATGGCCCTGGATGCCTGCAACGCCACGGCAGAGATTGGCTTCCACCCCAACCTGACCCGCGTGCTCATGGGTGTGCGTGTCAACGCATCGGGAGACTGTTGGGTGCCCGTCACCGGTGTGCGTGTGTTGCCCTCGGCACAATCCTACGTGGAAGAGTACGGTCCCGACCACACCTCGTGGCTGCACGCAAAGCCTGCACAGTCCCTCTTCTTTCCAGTCAACGTCAACGAGAGTGTGTTGCCCGTGACACCCGCCGATGTGTTTGTCAACGGGTCGGGCCTGACCGAGGCGGTGGTGGGCCTTTCCGCCAATTTCAGTCTGTTTGTGGGCTCGCCGCTGGGCCCAGGGACACGTGACGTCAACACACTGTCGCCACGTCTGCGTGTGCAGCTCCAACCGGATGGGTTGGACCTGACCCCGGACTCTGTGCAGGGCGGCGTGTATCGCTACTCGTTTGTGCGCACGCACGATCGCACAAACGTCACCTTGGACGTGCGCATGGACGGACAGGCGGTGGCAGGATCGCCATTCACAGTGCGTGTGCGCAACGAAACTGTGGTGCGTGTGGTGCACCCTCCACGTGTACAGAAGGTGCTGGTGCTGTGTGCCACGGGTGCCGCAAGTGACACGGGTCTGGAGATCATTGAGCGGTTGCTGATGTCGCTGGCAGTGCCGTACGAGAAGCGATGCATGGCCACAGCGGCAGGCGTGCCGTTGCCCGACGCAACCACGTTTAATCTGACCCGTTCTGACGACGGGGCACCGTTGTACTCTGCGGTGATGATGACCTCATGGACGCTGGGCTATGCCGATCCCACCGGCGAGTTTGTGGCTGGCATGACACCTGGTTTGCGTGATGCCCTGCGCACATACTGTGCCAAGTGGAACATTCCCACCGTGAGTGTGGTGTCGCAACCCTCGGCGGACATGGGCATGGAGAACGACCCCGGGTTTCCTGCAGGCGGTCAGAACAATGCCACGTGGTTGGGATTGACCGAAGAGGGCCATCGAGTGATGGGTGCAGGCTACAAGGCCAACCTCACCGTGCCTCTGCCCACAAGCTACTACTTTGTGGGCCGTGTGACCGACCCATCCAGCGTGCGTGTGCTGATGACGTATCGCAACTGGGGCGACCGTCCCGCGGTGACGTTGCACACCGACGACCTGGGCGGAGAGACCCTGCACATGCATGCGCTGCCAGCCATTTTCGACAAGAGTGGACCGGTGTTGATGGGACTTCTGTGGAACTTTGCCAGCAGCGGTGGGCGCTTTGTTGGTGTGCGCAGGCAGTACTTGATCACACAGATGGACGACCACTTCCTGTCCACGGGCATCTTTTCACTGCCTGGACAGACGGCGCCTACACGCAGGGCCACAGGCGATGACATGCGCTGGCATCTGGAGTGGCAGGAACACATGCGCACGCGTGTGATGCCCGCAAACTCCACCTACCGCATTGAGCTGCCATTCAATGGTCTGGGCACTGGCAAGAACAAGACCGAGTGGGAAGCCGACGAGCTGTTTCGTGTGTCCCGTGCCCTGCGCGAGAACTTTTACTGGTTGACACACACCTACACCCACTTGTCACTGACAGTGGCGGATCAGAACCCGACTCTGTGCACGGGATGCACCGACTGCGAGGGCAAGCCGACGCGGTTGGAGGATGCCGCGTGTGAGATCTACAAGAACCAGGTGCATGCAGACGTGTTCTATGACGGTCTGGGATGTGGCACACGGTGGGCCGACTTGGACACAGACCCGGAACTGAGGGAGCGATGCTGGACGTGGAGCGAACGATGCATCGTAACACCGGTGATTTCCGGTCTGCTCAACGGCGATGCTTTGCGTGGATTGCAACAACATGGCATCATCTATGCGGTGGGAGACAACACACGCAATGAGCTGCGTGCCACAAACCGCCACCATGCACTGTACACAACCCAGCAATTCAACGGCGCCGATGGCACCCTCATCATCCCTCGCTACCCGACAGAAATCTACTACAACGCAGGCACACCCAAGGAGAACCTGGACCAGTACAACTTCCGCTACGAGGCGCAACTGGGACGCCAGGGAATGGATGGTCTGCTGACCAGGGAACGCAACCAGCTGGCTCCGAATCTCCTGTGGTTCGACCACGACGGATACATGTTCCATCAAGCCAACCTGGTGGTGTTCCCATGGGAGGGACGCCGTGCCAGTCTGCTCTCCCTGTGGGTGGAGGCCATTGTGGACGAACTGATGCAGTTCACCACATTTCCCCTCAAGTGCGAGAAGCAGCAACACATGACGGAAAAGTTCCTTGCTCGCATGGCCCTGGACTCATGCCGGCCCTCAGTGGAGCTTCTGTACGAACCCTTCAATGGGACGGCGCTGTTGACGCATGTGCAGGTGGAGGTGCAGGGCACCCGCGAATGTGTGGTGCCCATCACAGGAGTGGCTGTGCTTCCATCGCCCAGCATCCGACGTGAGTTCTACGGTCCTGACGTGACGGCGTGGGTGACCATGGACCAGGTTCAGCGCAAACGTGTGGTGCCTGTGGATGTGCCTGTGGAATACCTGCCTGTTCGTCGGGATCACATGGAGGTGGGCACCGAAGGACGTGCCACCATCCGTGCGGGTGTCTTGCAACAGTTGCACATCTATGTGGTCCATCCTTCAGGCCAGGGTTACCGCAACGTGCCCGGTCTCAACTTTGCCATCCGCCTGCTTCCGGAAGCCCCAACTGCAGCCGTTCGCACAGCCGCACGCGCCGTCACCGAAGCCACCCAGACTGCTTTGGATGGCAAGTTGCAGCTGGTGGGACCGCGTCACAATGACAGTGAGTACACAGTGGATGTGTTGACTGCATGGGATGTGCGTGGCACCTTTTACGCAGACGTCACTCTGGACGGCGTGTCCATCCCCGGCTCGCCATTCAACTTTACCGTTGTGCCCTACGGATGCCCTTGGTCCTGTGGCGAGGGTGGCTTTTGTCTGCGTGGCACCTGTGTTTGTCGCGTGGGTCACCGTGGCCCGCGTTGTGAGCCTGTGCCTCCCCCCGGTGTGCCTCCTCCCCCCTGGTACCAGGTGCTGCTGGACAACCCACAGTATGTGGTGGGTGCCATGGTGGCTGCAGGCATCCTGTGGTTCATCGTTCGCTTCCTGCGTTTGCGCCAGGGTTCCCTGTACACCGTGGTGGACAGCAGCAAGGTGGAAAGTGGCCTCTTGGACATTGTGGCCCAGCCACGTGGTCTCAGTGCCATGCGTGCAGAGACCTTTGACGTGCGCTCCTTTGCCCTGTACCGCGGCAGGTTCCATGACACGCTCACCACCGACGAGAAAGACCTGTTGGGCAGGTACGACATGCTTGCAGTGGACCCCAGCATGCAAAAGGGCATGTCTGTGAAACACCGTCGCTATGCCAAGAAGCACCTGTTGGCCATTGTCGACCTGAAGCACATCCGCCTGAGTGGCACCCACGATTCCAGTCACCTCAGCGAGGAAGCCAAGGGCCTGGGTGCCATGCTGCAGGGCAAGCGCAAGCAGCGACGTGGAAGCACATCTGGCAACGACGAGTACGAGTCGCTGGAGATGAGCAGGCTGAGTTCCACAACAAGCCACGAAGTGGGCATGTTCCGTAGCCCCGAACCGTCCGTGCTGTCACCCACCCACAGTGTGGCAAGTGGCAGTGGTGGCAGTGGTGGCAAGGAGGGCGAGTCAAAGATGAGTCTGCGTCGAGCCACAATGCGCAAGAACGCATCCACGAAGCGGCAGGGCCTACTGGCTCTGTTGGAAGAGCGTGAGGATTCGGACGCAGTGGTGAGTGTGCTGGGCGGCCAAGGATCGTTGCTACAGACACGACTGAGCGAACACGGATCCAAGTATTCGGGACGACTCAGCCCGCAGCCGTTGGAATCGACGAGCTCGCTGGCCATGCTGGACAATCTGGACCGCAGGGGCAAGCGAAAGGACATGCGACGGGAATCGGACAGTTCTGTGTTCAGTGTGGATTCGTTCACGGTGGAGGATGAGGAAATGGAGCGGCTGATGAGCTCGGGCAGGTCGGTGGACAACACCGCCTTCCTGGGCATGGAGGATTCGACGGGTCGGCTGAGCGAAGGGATGGGACTGTCGATGCACACGCTGGATTCAGTGGTGGACGACCTGATGGCCCAGCGAGACCACCACTCGCAGCGGGATCTGTACGACGGCATTGTGTTTGTCAACGTGGACGAGTTTGTGGAGCGAGTGGGCGTGGAGGATGCGGTGGACAGCCTGACCGAGATCACACAGCGCCATTCGTACTCGGACGCAGGCAAGCGGTGGTTTGTGATGGAGAACGGCGAAGAGGTGTTTGACAAACTGCGGGCAGTGATCAATGGGGTGGTGCTGCACAACTGCACCATGCGTTACAACGGCCACATGCGCAAGCTGCCCAATGCCCAACGCACCGAACTGCGCCAGTACATTGATCGCCTGGGCATCGAGGGACAGAACAGAGCAGACTTTCACGTGTTTGCGGTGGAAACCGTGGCCGACTATCGACACGTGCACCCGGAGCTCATCGAACGCTTCCTGTCCATGAGTTGGGCCAACTTCAACGACTTTCGAGCGTGGGTCAACGTCGACCCGACCATGAGCAACCTAAACTTGTACGGCACCAATCTGCGCCCCGCAGGACCCGTGGGGCTGATGGCACGCCCCGAGGTACAACGGTTCATGGCCTTGTGCGAAGATGTGCCCGTGACTCCCGTGGAAGACACAGTGGCTCTCATGGACAAGGAGCACGAGGAACGCACACAGAAGCTGCGTGATGCCTTGCAGCAACTGGACGACGGCGGTGGACCGGTGCCCAAATGGCGTCGCCAGCTGGACGGACGTGCCACTCCCATGTCGGTTTACTCGACCGCATCTGCACATGTTTCCTTGCGTGCCAGCCCGGCGCCAACCCGTCTGGACGACATGGAAGAGGACACCGAAGGCCACTTTCTGGTACCCTCACGCGAGGATCTGTCGCGGCTGGATCGGCACCTGACACGCCAGTACGGGCCCGTGCAAGGGTATGCACCAGGCCTGTTGGCGCAGCTGCACAAACCAGTGGCGTACAGTGTGTTTGAGAGCAAGAGCGACCGATCGGTGCTGAACTACAGGCCCAACGAGAGCTCCATCGACTTTGACGAAGTCGACGCACCGGCACTGGTGTCAGAGATGTTGGCCGCTTGCAGTGAGGTGACGGGGGAACGAGTGGGTGGCACTGCGGGATGGGAACCACTGTCGGGATCCACCGAGGGTCCAGACAATGTGAGTGGCGACCAGCACGAGATTGGCATCAATTGCACACTGCGTGAGCGAGCCGAAGTGATGTCACGTCTGCGCTTGCTGCGTGACAAGGGCGTGCTGAGCAATCTGAACCAGCCGCGCATGTTTGAGGTTTTCAAGGACGATGCAGAGCGCAACGAGGTGCGATTTGAACACCGGCGCGAATTTCGGGCAATGTTGGATGCGGTGGCACATGCCCGGGAATTGGCAACGGTGCACCCAACGGTGAAGACGATGTCACCCGTGGGTGAACTGAGCACGGGTGAGGTGGGCGCAGCACTGGCGGACCTGGCGCAAGAGCTGCTTGAGGTTCGCGAAGAGGGTGTGATGGGCCAGTTGCAGGAACCGCGTGGGTACAACTCACGGGACAATGTGTATGGCACACGCGCCGATCAGCTGCGGGAGCGGTTTGTCGTGCAGGTTTGGCATTGTGACCCTCGTACGCTGACAACAGCGGCGGGACACAAGTACTACAGCATCAGCGAGGGAGGAGGGCAGAGCAGCAACGAGGAGTGGTTGGACGTGTATGTGGCACGCGATCATCCAAACATTGCAGAAGCCGTGGTGCATGCGTACATGGACTGGCGGGGATTCACACACAGCCACTGTGTGTACCTGGAGCACCTTGTTTCGCAGAGGACACAGATGTACGAGGGCGATGTGTGGGACGCGTTGTCAGATCGCATTGTGCACCAATTGCAGCACGCATCCAACATGGAGCTGGCAGTGCTGGTGCAACAAACGCCGGCTGTGATGCAGCGTATGCGCCTGGAGTTGTCCGAGGTGCAGCAGGAGGGAACATTGGACGAAGTGGGACGTACAGCGGAACAGGTACAGCACCTGGCTGCCACCCTGCTGGTGAAGAACCCGCAACGCGACCAGCATCGCACGTCGCTTGAAGTGACGCCCATGCGCAACAAGAGCGAAGTGGGAGGATCGCGATTGAGCGGTCTGTTGTACCACGCAGTGACGCATGCGATGTGGTCGGATGCATCGCTGAATTTCCTGGAGTCGTTCTTGAAGCTGATGAGCCAACGCATGGAGTATGAGCTGGAACGGCCCATGGTGACGGAGCTGGTGCGTCGATTGCTGTCGATGGCCAGTCAAAACACAGCCGTGCGACTGATGAAGAACCAGGTGCGTGACATGTACCCGTTTCCATTGCCGTCGCCGTTTTCGGTGAGTGTGGCACTCGAGTCGCTGGGCTGGAACCAGCACACGGTGCAGCACGCATTTGGCAAACCCTTGGGTGTGCTGAGTGCCACCGTGTACAAACAGGTGGCACACGAGGCTCGCAAAGAGGATGCCCGCGGCGAAGAGGACTGCTACGACGAGAGCAGCCTGTACGAATCGCAGGAACACTTCCGCGAGGAGCAGGAGCGTGCAGCTCGCTTCTCGTTGGGTGCCTTGCTGCATCTGCCTTTGTTGTTGGATCTGATTGTGATGCTTGGCACGGGCGAGGGCGTGCTGATGCACAGTGCCATGCCACCCATGATCCTGTGGTCCATGCAGGTGAGCCTGACCCTGAGCACCATTTTGGCAGCGGCTCCAGCCACTTCGGTGGCCAAAATGTGCACCGCATTGCTGCGTACGTTTAGCTTCCGTCTGAGCGACGTGGTGGCCACGCAACGCCTGTTGTCTGCTGCCATGTTGGGGACAGGGGCATCCATTGTGGTGGCGCTGGTGACTGTCATTGTGCTTGGCGTGGATGGACTGTGGCCTGCGCTGGTGCTGCTGTTGCACATGCCTGTGTTGACGTTTGTGACTGTGTGCACCACGGCCACCACGGCACTGCACACGCGCGATTATGTGTACTCGGGTGCCTGGTGGATGAATGGCTTGTCTTTGCTGCTGCTGGCCGCACCTCGCATTGTGGCCGTGTGGCTGGATGCAGCCACGCTTCGTTCCGCCGTGCTTCCGCTGTACTTTGGTGGCCTTGTTCTGTGTGCCGCATGGAGCTGGCATGCCTTTCTGCTGCTGGGACGCCGACGCATGGAGTGGTACTTTTCCATCCGTCTCACCGAACAGGTGGAGATCCTGGAGTGGTACCATCACCAGAACCAGGAGATTGTGCCTTCGTTTGCACAAGACGACGTGATGGCACAGAGGGAACATGCCATGGAACTGATGCGTGCACGCAGTCGCTTCTCGGCAGCGGTGCAACAGCAATTGGAGGCTGGCTGGCTGTCGATTCAACTGCGTGCGTTGCGTCTGCCAAACAGCTCGCCTGAGCAGGTAGTGATGCGACGCGCATTGAACCACGAACACGAAAGCAAGCTTGTGAGGTGGTACTGCACCGTGTACAACCGCACGGTGCCTGCACCCGTGAGCGTGGAATGGGAATGGGTGCTGCAAGAGGCCTCGGACATGTTCCAAGCCAAGCTGAGGATGGAACCGGACATCCGAGGAGGCATCATGTGGGAATGGGAGTTTGAACACGCCGTGTTCTCTTCCCTGTTCATGGTGGCTGTGTTCCTGGGGCCCCTCCTGGAGTGGACTCATCTCTACACCGTACGCACCTACTTTGTCGACTCTGTGGCCAGCCTGAACTCGCTGCTGGTGCCCCAGGTGTGGGGTTTGCTTTACGTCCTCATGGTCTGCACAGCCCCGTTTGTGGGTCTCATCAGCGTCTCATCGTCGTTCACCGACCCTCGTCCAGCAGCCCGGCGTCGCGAGCGTGCTGCACGCGAGCAGGCAGAGGCAGAGGCGTTGGAGAAGAAGCGCAGGCAGAGCAAGGGCAACACGATGCCGGATCTACTGGCCACGGGTGGGTTTGCCCCCGCGGACAAGAGGAATGCGCTGGAGGCAGAATTGGAAGACGCTGCGATGCGACGAGAGAATGGCGATGGGGACGCTGGGATCGGAGAACTCAGGAGTCTGCTGGCACAAGAGTCGTCTGCAAGTCGACGTGGTCCACTTTTGCAGAGTCTGGACGAGCGGCAGGTGCTGAAACAGATGGAGTATCGTCGTCTTATGCGCCGCTTTGCCCTGGTGTGCTTTGTGGCAATGGTGGTGTGCTTTGTGGGTGTTGCACGCGCATGGGTGGGCGTGGTGCGTGGTACACTGATGCTCTACCTGGCCGAGAATTTGATTGGGCATACGCTGTTGCTGTGGGCCACTTTTACAGTTTGGTTCCTGGGCCTGGAGAGGCTGAATGCGACGCGTGCGCTGCTTCTGTCTCTGGTAGTGTCGTATGTGCTTGCTGGCGTTGCTTTCCAGGTGTGGAGGCAGCAGGCAGTGCTGAATCTGGCCGGCATGCTGAACAGCATCCTGTTTGCTCTCTATGTGGTCATCATGGGGTTCAATGGCAAGCGTGTGAATGTGCATGAGGACCGGGTGTTGTCTGAAACCCACGCACAGCGACTCAAGTCATCGATGAGTGTGAGCACCATGCGCTTTGTGGGCCAGGAGGAGAATGAGGCGCGCAAATTGCGTGTGTTGCAGCATTTGTATGCACTGGGGCGTACACAGGAGCCACTGATGGAACTGCTGGACCCGCAAGTGGACGACCGCGTGTTGCAATTGGTACGTGAAGCGTCGATGGTGATGGAAGAGCGCAAGCACAACCAGGTGTTGAGTGCCGCTTTCCCTGAGGGCAAGGCGTTGTTGCAGGGATTGGCACGCGACTGGACAGATGGGGAGATCAACGTACTGCTGGTGGCACAGGATCACATGCAGGCATTGTATGTGGGCGACGAGGCAGGCGGGGAGGGGGTGTGTGGGCAGCAATCGATGGTGGGATACATGGGAGTGTCGCACCTGCGCCAATCCGGAGACGAGATGGTGTTGGATGTGTTTGTGGCGGTGCCATGGCAGGCACGCAATGACAAGGAACAGGTGCGCGTGATTGTGGAGGTGCTGTTGCACGAGTATGCGGAGAACGTGATGCACATGTCGCATCACAACGCCGTGCTGAGCGAGCTGTTGGTGAATGTCACGGGCGACGGGATGGATCTGACGGTGACCAGCGATGGGGCACTGGAAGAGTACGGTGAAGTTGTGCTGCATGCGATGGACGAGAGTGGCGACGAGGAGGAGAGCGAACAGACGGGATCGTTGGAGGTGTACGGACTGCCGTCGCGCATCGAGAAGCAGTTGGACATGATGCCCACAGAGACGCGTATGGCGATGCTGGAAGCAACACCGTCTGTGATAGCGCGTCACTCCCTGCTGGGTTTCGACGTCGAGCAGCATTGGGCAGAGTTTCCGCTGCGTCTGCGCAAGGTGCTTGTGGCTGTGTTGATGCTGCAGACACCAGATCTGCGTGCAGACATGGTGACGGTGGGTGCATTGTGCGACGTGATTGATGAGCGTGCGGATGATGTGATGGCTTGTCTGCAAGCACACGCACACAGGTCGGTTCGTCTGTCGCAGCTGCGCAAGGAGCGCACCCAACAGTCGCAGGCGTGGGTGGTGTCGCAGGAGCTGGCACGCGTGGTTCTCAGCAACCAAGTGGCTTTGGGCATCCGCGACGCGCTGGTGGAGCGCATGAACACGGATGCCGTGGCGCAGATGGCTTCTGCGATGGTGGAAGGTGGCATTGGACGAGGTGGTGACGGCGGCTTGGGCCAGCTCGATGCACACACGGCGTTTTCGTCACCGACAGACAGTGTGAACGAAAGCGACTGGAGTGGCCAGGACGGGGAGAAGAAAGATGCGAAAGAGGGTGAACAGGACGGTGTCATGCAAGAGATGGACACGAGGAACGCGAGGAAACGCCACGGGAGTGCGATGGTGCCCGAGTGGCTGAAATCGACGGACGAATCGCGTGCGCATGGGCGCAAACTGGTACAACTGCTGCAAATGGGCGACGGAGGCGATGGAGTGGACGAGAGCATGTTGGCAGGAGTGGTTTCTTCTGTGATGCGTGCTGGAGCGTGGCAGCAGGTAGAGTCGCTTGTGCGGGACATGTTTATGAGCACCAATGCGATGAGTGACTATGTGGCAGAGCACCACTGGGCGGTGACGAACGAACCGAGCGTGGGAGGCATGGGTTGGCTGGCAAAGAAGTTGGCCAAGGGTTCGCAGTGGGTGTATCCGATGGCGGTTGCGTTGAGTGGATGGGTGATGCCCAAGGTGTTGGTGCATCCGTACATGGAGGCCAATCTGCTGCTGGACTTTGTGCGTCACAACCTGTCGCGCACATTGGTGTTGGGTGCGGACGATGTGCCGCAGGTGGTGTTTGCGTATGTGCAGCCGCAGCCCAAGACAGTGTTTGTCAGTGGGCGTGCACACAGCGAGACGTGGGTGGGCCATGTGTACGTGGGAGTGCACGAAGAGGAGCCCGGACGATCAAGTGCATGCGAGGTGGTGACGTACAAGAACGCACACGGGCAGCGGGAGTTGCAACAGCTCGTGCGCATGGACGTTGGACGCACGACAACCATGTTCTTTTCACGGCGTGCAGGTGGGTCGGGCCATGTGGCCAAAGTGTACGCAGGCGACCTTGCAGAAGAGCCCAAGGAGGAGGTGCCATTGGAGACAAGCTGGTTCGACGCCAGCGGACGTGTGCTGTCGAAGCGTTTGTACGTGAGCAGCATGGACCGTGCGGGTTACCCTGTGCGTGTGGATGCGTACTATCGACACGACTCTGCACGTCCGCTGGACGAGAGCCGCCCACTGGAGGTGACGTACGAGTGCCGAGACGAACAGTGGCAGATGACTGTGTTCTACTGGCGTGCAGTGGGCTTTGAGATGCAAGCAACACGCGCTGCGGCGTCTGTGTTGTACTCGAGTGGAAGC
Organism: Mantamonas sphyraenae; assembly: GCA_026936335.1. Taxonomy (NCBI): domain Eukaryota; family Mantamonadidae; genus Mantamonas; species Mantamonas sphyraenae. The sequence continues at coordinate 43,544 of JAPMXV010000059.1, read as the reverse complement.
AAGACGTGGCGAAGTGTACTGACGTATGGTGAGGGCGAAGACGACTTGACGACGGAGACGATGGAGGTGGATGTGAAGACGCGGGAGGAGGTTGTGTTGGAGACGGTGGTGGAGGTGCTGCAACAGGGAGGGACACGACGTCGCATGTGGATGCGTGTGCTGCGCGGGCGTGTGGAGTGGTATGAGCTGACGGAAGAGATGATGGCGAGTGCGCGTGTGATGGAAGAGACGGTGGCGAGGGTGGCCGACGTGCAGGTGGATCTGAGCCATGTGAAGAGTGTGCACGCGGAGCAGGACGCAGGCAAGGTGTTTTCGGAACGCACAGTGTGTGTGGAGACTCTGGACAAGCAGACGGTGCGCATGGTGGTTGCATCGCAGCAGGAGATGCGCAGTCTGTGTTGGGAGTTGGGCGAGACGGTGTTGCATCAGCGACAGATGGTACACACGCTGCGCAGTGGTATGGTGGACGATCTGTCTGCTGGGGAAGGGCCCGGAAGTATGGTGCGCATGGCAGACGAAAGTGGCATTGCGGCAGCAGAGGCCACTGTGGCATCCGCAGGCGTGGATGGCGAAGAGGCTGCGGACATTGATCCGGAGGAGCTGAAGCAAATGGTGCGGTTTGATCGCACATCGACACGTGAATCACACGGGGCTTCGGAAGAGAAACGACGCGTGTCGACAGACGGCAAGCGGTTGTCATTCAGTCTGGGACGACGCATGAGTGGACGTTCATCTGTGCAGATGAGTCGCAAGCCGAGCGGGGTGGCACGTAGCAACCTGGGCCGAGGAAGCGTGTTTTCCGGAGGAGCGCAAGCTGAGCCGCGATCGAGTCTGAGCGGAGACCGACCGGGCGGACGACGCAAGACAAGTGTCAAGGCAGGGTTGTTGAACGCAGGGCTGTGGGACAAGTCGGACATGGAGCAGCTGGGATCGCGAGAGACGCGTGATGTGTTTATGACACACGAGGCGCCGTTCATGATTGCAGCGGATCCGTACGGACTGATTCACACGGAGGCAGAGAGCACCCTGCTTGACTACGACCTGGGTGGATTGGACAACAGTGTGCGGTCGCAGTTTGTGGTGAAAAAGGCCGGGCGTGAACGGCACCTGTGCAGCACGTATGTGAACACGAAACGTTCGCGATCGCTGCTTGCACTAATGTGGCAGTCGGAAATGGCAGAGTTGGGTGCGTTCCATGTGCGGGAACTGGATGAGTTTGTGTTGCGACGGGAGCCGTTGCTGGAGGCGTACTGGAAAGCACGTGACAGGGGCCACGTGGAGGAGGCACGTGCGTATTTGGATGCACACGAGGCAGAAATTGTGTGTGCAATCGACGCACGGATGTCAGAGGGCGTGTCATGTCCGCTGTGGCATGAGTATGCGGACTTGTATCGGATGACGACGCCTGGGAGCAACTCTGTGGCACGACAGCGTCAGAGGATGGGCCACAAGGGCACGCGCGAACTGAGCGTGTTGGGTCTGGACCGTGTGGGATGGTTGAGTGCGGCACAGGATGTGTTGGTGAGCAGAAGTGAGGTGATGGGCCAGACAAAGGGAATGGTGTGGATGAATCAGGTGCGCATGACGGAGGCAGAGATGCAGATGCACGTGCAAATGGGTGGTGTGGCACGCATCAGTCAAGCGTTGAGTGTGCAAAAGGTGTGGTCGCACACGCCTGAACACGTGTACCAGAACGAGCAGGCAGACGTGCCAATGGGCCACCTGGCGATGATGCGATCCAAAACATCGGAGACGGTGGTGATGCGCTACTTTGTGCCACTCGTACGCGAGCTGGTGAGCTTTGTGACACGTGAGCCGTCGAGCAGAGAGGAGATGGAGCAAGTGTGCAAGCTGATGCTGGACATGTTTACGTACTTCCAGTTCTATGGATGGGAGGCGACATGGAACAGCGACGCGTGCATCAAGGCGTGGTTCCACGCGTGGGACGAGCAAGACGTGGCCATGACAGCCAACATGACGGAGCAGGATGCACGCGTGCTGTTGGCTGTGTACGTGCGCCTGCTGACGCCGCTGTGTGCCAAACCGCGCCGTGTGACGGTGGTGCATGCGTCGAACCACGACATGCAAGCACTGGTGGGAGTGGTGACGAAACGAGTGTTTGGGTCGAGGCTGGTGGTGTGGGAACAGGATCTGGATCTGCGTCAGAAGGTGTTGTATCTGAACGAACTGCAGGGATACTCGCGCTTTGTGCGCAAGTCGATCCTGGGTCTGCAGCTGGCAGTGTGCAAGGCTGTGCTGTACGAAGCGGATGCGGTTGTTCCTGCGGCGTCGGGATCGATGGAAGAATGGGTGCAGATGCTCGTGGGCGCCCACGACGACGCCAAGTTGCACAGCATGATGGAACGCAAGAGCCACGTGGTGCCAACGGGTGTGAATGCAGAACGGGTAGGCGTGCGACGGTACCTGGAGAGCAAGCGGCCGACGTGCATGATGATGGCGGCGATCAGTCCCGTGAACGACATTGTGGGGGCCATCCGTGCGGCGAGTGTGATTGTGCACGAGTTTGGTCTGAGCGAGTACCGATTGATTGTGCGTGGCGTGGTGGAGGACGTACGGTACGCGTCTGTGTGCCACCAGCTGATCCAGACGCTGGGATTGGCACACACGGTGAGTCTGCAGGGACCTGCAGGCGCCGAAGTGGTGCCGTTTGCGTGGTGTGTGCTGGAATGCTCGTTGTCGGGTGGCGTGTCGTCGAACATTGGGCAGGCAGCGATGTGTGGTGTGCCTGTGGTGTGCACAGACATTGGTGCTGCGCGACAGATGGTCACAGACGGCAAGAGTGGGCAGGTGCTGGGCCGTGTGAGTGTGCCAAAGGACCCGCGTGCACTTGCAGCTGCACAGATGGATGTGTTGTGCATGAGTGCGGACCTGGAGGCGTTGGTGAAGCGAGCTGGGGAGGAATGGGAGGAGGAGCAATTGGCAGAGGACGACGAGGATTCAGACGGAGGCCTGCAGAGTGCCACAGCGGCAAACAGGGACAGGATGAAGCTGTTTGTGGTGCACGAGGAGGATGAGGATGCACTGGACGGCGGTGGATCGTCGTCGTCGTCATCGTCGAGGGCAACGGCAGCAGGCAAAGGCAAGGCGGGACAAGGGGTGGGCATGGCCAAGGAGAAGAACATGGGTGGAAGCAAGTTGGCACGGCCGCCCGTGTCACCGAGTGCACACGGACACTTTATGCTTGGAGAGTGGATGGAAAGGGTGTCTGCGGGCGAGGACATGAATGCGTACGTGAAGACACGCAGTGTGTGGCGACAGAAGCTGGGCATGATGCTGCGTGCCAATGTGTTGCGTGAGTTCCGTGTGGGCAAGTTTGTGCGTGCGCATGACGAGATCCTGCTGAGTGAGTGTTCGCGTGTGGTGGGTGACCTTGCGGCACATGCCACGCAACTGGGAGTGACGATGAGTGCTGGTCTGATGCGTGGGCTGCGCATGCACACGAGTTTGGCTGTGATGGACAGCGACGAGGTGGTGTTGGAAGGGCTGGACAGTGTGGCGCAGGATGACACGGAGGAGCAGGAGGAGCATGAGGAGCAGGAGGATGGGGATGGTGCAGAGGTGCATGGCAACATGGACACGAGCATGATGATGGACATCCCCACCATCTCCAGTGAGACGGGCGAGGCAGGCAGTGCAGAGGGGACGGCAACGAGCAGTGCCCGAACAAGTGGCAGGGGAAGCAGGAGGAGCAGCACCCAGCCCAGCCGCGCTGGCTCGCGACGCGCAAGCATTGTGGAGAAGGGACTGAAGGATTTCAACTGGGCAGTGGACGACGACGACGATGAGGACGGGGGAGATGGGAAGGGTGTGGATGGGCTCCCAAAGGTGGTGTTTGAGGAGGTGCGGTTTGCGTAGGGGGTTTTGCGGAGCTGAGCGCATCGCGGACCGAAGTTGGTCAGCAACGGTTCTTCGCGCCACGTGATGCAGGACAACCACAACAACAAACACCCACTGTAGAACAGAAAATATGTTTGCACGCACACGCACAACGAGGAATACGAGGATGGCAGAGGCGGTGTTGGAACCGATCTCTGCCGCCGTGGTGTTGGGGTCGGTGCGGAACGGAAGGCACGGCCACAAGGTCGCGGAATGGATCCGAAACTCGTTGGAAGTGCATGGACACGAGGTGAACCTGGTGGACCCCAAGGAGGTGGGGTTGCCCATGCTGGAACAACCGCGGCATTTCGTCAAGAAGGGCGAGAAAGCTCCAGAAGCGGTAGAGGAGGTCGGAGAGATTTTCACAAAGTCGCAGGCCATCGTTCTGTGTTCGGCAGAGTACAATCACCTGCCTCCGCCTGCGCTGCTCAACATCCTGGACCACTTTAAACCTGAATTCCGGTTCAAGACGGCGGGCATCGCCAGCTATAGCGTGGGCAACTTTGGAGGGGTCCGTGCAGCCATGGCCTTGCGTGCATACGTGAGTGAATTGGGCATGTTGTCTGTGCCCATGAACCTGCCTGTGCCGCAGGTGCACAAGTTTGACCCAAAGAATGTGAGCGAGTTTGATCAAGACCGGATGGATTCCTGGATCGAAGAGATTGTCGCCGTGGCAAACGCCACACGACACCTCATGTGAGGAGGTGGTCGTCAAGGGAACGGGGGTGTGCGAGAGAGAGAGAGAGAGAGAGAGAGACTCTTTTGCACATGTGAAGCAATGGAAAACCGAGTTGTGATCGAGGGTGGAGTTTGCGGAGAGGGAGCCAAGAGGAAGCGGAAAGCGAGCTTGCGAATACAGTAACGGCTTCCGGAAGCGAGGGTTGCCATGTTGAAAGTGTCGATTGCTGTGGCTGTGACATGTGTGAAACTGTTGCTGGTGCCCGCATAGTATGTGGGAACCTCCAGAGGGTGCAGGTGTGGGAGCACTCCCACAAATGAACGCTGACACGACGAGTGCTCTCGTGATGGGGACGGGCCATGACAGCCACTCAACTGACTTTGATGTGCACCGCAACTGGCTGGCAATCACACACTCGCTGCCCGTGCGTGAGTGGTACCGTGAGGCGACGTCGCAGTGGACCTTGGACTATCCTCCCTTCTTTGCGTACTTTGAGGCGCTGTTGAGCATGGTGGTGGGCCCTCTGCACGGGGAGATGGTGCGCATTGTGCCAGATGCACTGTTGCATACGTTGGAGGATCCGCTACGAGTCAAAGTGCTGCACAGGCTGACGGTGATTGCCTCGGATCTGTTGCTGCTCCGCGTGGCAGCCCGTGTGTGCAACGCACTGTACCAGGATGAGGGAGAGGAGGAGGAGGAGGAGGAGAAGCAGGAGGAGAAAATGGGGAAGACGAGAACGGGAGGAGATGATGCCAGCATGGGCAAATGGCAGGTGTTGGGCATGCGCAAGAGTGACGTGGCGTACTTGCTTGTTGTGTTGAACCCCGGATTGCTGCTGGTCGACCATGTGCACTTCCAGTACAATGGTATGTTGATGGCCGTGTTCCTGTTGGCCATTCTGGCCATTGAGCAACAGAGGAATGTGTGGGCAGCGCTGTGGTTTGCCGTGCTCCTCAACCTGAAACACCTCTTTCTGTACGTGGCCCCCGCCTTCTTTGTCTACCTGCTGAGGGTCCATGTGATGGGACATCCGTCATCGCCCATGACTGGTCTGTTCCACCTTGCTGCCGTGGTGTTGACTGTGTTTGGCGTCTCTGTGCTGCCCATCATTCTGCTCTCCCAACCGCAGTACACGGCCCTCAACACCCTGCTACAGCTCAAGGAGCGCCTGTTTCCCGTGCAACGTGGCCTGTGTCATGCCTTCTGGGCACCCAACGTATGGGCACTGTACAACATGGCCGACAAAGCGGCAGGGATGGTGTCCACCCGGCTGTTGGGTCGTCCGCCTTCCACCATCACGGCTGGCATGACCGGTGGTCTGGTGGGTACCGAGGGCCAGCAACACGCCTACCTTCCCTCGCCACAGGTAAGCACCACACTTGCCCTGGTGCTGCTTGCCCTCCTACCGCTTCTGTGGCGTGTGCTGCGTACCACTGCGTCGCAGCTGCCCCGTCTGCGTGCAAACTTTGTCCACCTCTGCACCGCCTCTGCCTTTGCCTTTTATTTATTCTCGTGGCATGTTCACGAAAAGGCCGTGTTGACCATCACTGTGCCCTTGAGTGTGGTTGCGTTGCGCAGCCAGGGCGAGCTGCGGCAGTATGCCCTCCTTTCGGCTGTGGGCCACTTTTCGTTGTTTCCCCTCCTTCACCAATCGGCAGAGACTCCATTTAAGCTGGCCGTGTATGTTTGCTACCATGCGTTGCTGCTGCTGCTGCTGCACAACGCCACCTGGAGGTGGGCCCTCCTCGCTGCAGGACTCCTGCTCCTCCAACTCTTCTACTCGCTCATCCATCCACTGTTTATTGCGCCCCGCCTGCCGTTCCTGCCCCTCCTGTCCATTTCTGTCGCCTGTGCCCTTGTGCTCGTGCCCGTGGGCTTCCGAGCACTCTGGTCAATCGACAACAATGTCCGGAAGGACGAATGAAGCGCCGTAGGCTGCATCCTGTTGCCCCTCATCCTCCTCTTCCTCACCTCCATGCGCGTGCGGGTTGTTCTCTTCTTCACTGCTGCTGCTGCTGCTGCTGCTGCCGTGGTACTGCACAAACAGACCATGGCTGCCCATCTCCTCCAAGGTGGCCGCAACCTGTGCCGCTTCAGGTCGCTCCTCGGGTGACCATGCCACACACTGCTGGATGAGTTGTACCAGGGCCGGCGAAAAGTTGTTGGGCATGCTCAGTTGCAAGCGCTGGTCGTCGTTGCGACTCATGCCCTGCGCCACCTGTGCTGGTCCCAATCCCGGAAATGGACGTGCATCAGCAAACAGTTCCCACAGGAGCAGTCCCAAGCTGTACACATCCACGCGGTGGTCGTATCGTTTGCCAAGGAAGGCCTCGGGAGCCATGCTGCTGAGAGCTCCCATGGCTCCCCGACACACCGCACCGTTGACCACCTTCATGTTGTCCTCGGCTTCCTCCAGCACCGTACGACGTGTGCACAGACCAAAGTCGGCCAGTTTGGCATCGCCGTGTGCGTCCAGGAGGACGTTGCTGAGCTTAATGTCTCTGTGTACAAGCCCGGCGTCGTCGTGGAGGTGTGCGAGGGCTTGAGCCACCTGTACGGCCACCTTCCATCGCTGCGGAGTGCCCAACGCATGTCGGTCGGATTGGATGGCATTGTCCAAGGCACCCACCTCGCAGTACTCGAGGACAGCAAAGACGGCCGGGGGATGGGTGCAGGCAGCGAGGCAACGCACCACATGCGGATGATCCACCTCCTGCAGGGCCTGGATCTCACTCCACAGGGTTTCCAATGCACTGCGTGACGGCCACTTGCCACGCAATCGCTTTACAGCCACAGGCTCACCCTGATACTCGCCCAGAAAGATGTCTGCAAACGAGCCCGCTCCAATCTGTAGCATCTCCCCCGACAAAGGCTGCACATCCTCCAATGACACCTCGTCGTGTGCATGCATGGATTCCATGAGCTGTTGCAGCGATTCCGAATCCGACGCTGTGTCTGTGTCTGTGTCTGTGTCACCGTGACCCTCACCCACGTCTTGCACCCGCACCTGCAACTGGTCATTCTCATCCAAGTGCACCAGCTGTTCCTTGTCGTCGTGTTGCAAATCCAACAGCACCTGTCGCATTTTGGGTGTGGCCAGGTCAAGCGGGGTGTCGCCGCGTGCGTTGGTGATGTGCAAGTCCGCCCCGCATTGACGCAACACCAGAGCGGAACTGTGGTGTCTACGTTGCAGTGCATAATGCAACGGCGTGTAACCGTCGTTGTCGGCCAGGTTGACGTCAATGGAATCGCCCATCGTGCACAGGGCGTGCACCACCAGCGTGTGTCCCGACTCTGCCGCAAGCAACAAGGCTGTGTTGCCAAACAGTCCCTGGTAATTGCATGCCACGTCTGTGTGACGCAGCAGGTGGCGCACCACATTTGTGTGTCCCATGGACGCCGCCAGTAGCAGCGGCGTGTTGCGGTACTCTTCCATCCGGTTCACGTCGGCGTTGGTTTCGCTCAACAGATACTCCACCACCTCCAGATGGCCGTGTTCACATGCCACATGCAATGCGGTGAGCCCATTCGACCCGTGGGCATCTGCATCCAGGCCCTCCTCCTGCACCAGCTGCTGCAGTGTGGCCACATCCCCTTGCCGAGCCGCCTGCACAAGCGCTTCCGCCTTGTGCAGCTGCGTTGCAGGCCGTGCTGTGTGCACAATGGCTCCACTACTGCCATGTGTGATCCCCGTACGTGCGGCTTGTCGTGCCTGCAGTTCCTGCATGCTGGCTGCCACTGTGTATTCCGGATGCAGCTTGCGAAGGGCGTCTGCGATCATTCCCAAACGTGGGCGTCAGTCGCACAAGACAGAGAGAGAAAGCGAGACAGAGAGAGAGAGAGAGAGAGAAAGGGTGAGACGGAAAAGGGAAGGAAGAGTCAAAGTGGAGAGCAGATCACGTACCGTGCAACAGCGACTGTGTCTTTGTGTCTTTACACACGGCAAGGACCGTTTCTCCCTTTTCGTTCAGGGCGGTGGGATCACCGCCGTACTTGAGCAGTTTCGACACGACGTTGACATGGCCCAAACCCGCTGCAAAGTGCAATGCCAGGTTGCCCTGTTTGTTGGCTGTGTCCTGCATTCCCAGCTCCCCCAGAAGGTGGGTGGCCAGACGTGCAGAGCCGCACACAGCCGCGTAGTGCAACGCTGTGTTTCCGTTTTCGTCGCTAGCATCTGCCCCAACCTGATTCAAGGCTGCATCCACTGCCTCCACGTCCATGGAGATGCATGCTTGCCAAAGGTCCTCCATTGATGGGTGTGGTGAGTGGGTTGCGTGGGTTGCGTCGACGCAGCAACATCGAATCGCAACGCGACAAGCACACATGCTCGACACTGTCAGGGAGATGGTCATCCATGTGCCATGGTCCATGGTTCTCATCATGTGTTTGACTCTGGGCTTGGCTCCCTTTGTTCCCGAGCCACACATTGTCGAGAAGCTGCGCTTCCTTCGCGAAGGCCGTCTCACTCGCCCCCTGGACATTTTCGACTTGTTTTATCATTCGCTGCCCTTTTTGGTGGCCATTTGGAAGTTCATGTTGGGTGAGCAACCCCACCAGCATTCAGGGTGAGACGGAAACCGCGGCTGCTGCAGCTCCGGACAAGCGTCTCCGGACTGCCAACCCGTCTGACAGGGAATTGAGGAATCCGGCGGCGAGCAACTGCGGGCGAGTGCACCACACGATGAGAATGAGAATGGCCAATGGAAGACAGGGGGATGTGGAGTAGAAGTGGAAATGAGATGGCTGGATGGGATTTGGTGACTCTTTTCGTGGACTCTCTTCTCCCCCTTGCTCCACACATGGACCACACATTTATGCACATTGAAAGAAAGTCAACACCTCCTCCGATCCCACAGTTTCGGCCAGCGAGAACACAGTCTTGCCATTGGGGCCGCTTGCGTTTGCGTCGTTGCTGTTGCGGATGGCATAAAAGAGGGCTGTGGAAGAGCTTGGTTGGGAGGAGTAAACGTCAGCGCCGGCCTCCACCAGCATGGGCACGAGCTGGGTGCCGGGACGCCTCGCAGCAAGCAACAAGGCCGTCCAGCCGGACGACGTCTCTGCGTTGACGTCCATTCCCATTCCCAGAAGCCATTCCACGGTTTCCACTCGGTTTCCGAAAGCGGCGAGCATGAGGGCTGTCTCATCCTTGCTTCCCCGCTGGAACGGGTCGGCACCAGCGTCCACAAGCAATTCAAGGATGGTCAAGCGAGCACGAAGCGCTGCAAAGGAGAAGATGGTTCTTCCTGACTTTAGCGGCGTATCCACGCGTGCTCCATGATCCAGAAGCAGTCGCACAGCTCCACATCGTCTTCCCCGATCGCTGCCACCAGCGGCAACTCCTCCTCGCGCTTGTTGCCCATTTTGAACGGCAGATTGACGTCTGCACCCATGTTCAACGCCTGCACGACACCTTCCATGTTGCCACTCACCACAGCCGTCATCAACTTCTGCGACAGTTGTTTGGGGGTTGGATGCTCCAGATCCAACGCCACCTCTTGAAAAAGGCCCACTGTGATGGGAGGGTGGATGTGAGCTCGTTTAGAGTCGGCACAGTGAGTGACAGTGTGTATCCTTTGTGCGTGCAGCACACTCACCCTCCTCCTCAAACGTGGACATTGCGGTGGATTTTCATTGGCCTGCTCCGTGGCTCGTGTGCTTCTTCCATCTCAACAACACACTGCACTTCAAAACCGAGTCTTGCCACCTGTTGCAGCAGAGGAGGAGGACGAGCTGTGTGCAGAGCTGCTGCTGCCGGCAGCCTTGCGGCCGGAGAAATCCAGGCGCAGGAGAAGATCTTCCATGTGGGGCTGGTAGCTCTTGGCAACCAGCTTTGTGAGCACGAGAAAGAGAAAGTCGCTGTGCTTGGAGAAGCTCTGCATGATGGCATGCATCTCGTGGAGTCCCGAGCCATCGTCGACAAAGCGACGCGTCAGCGCTTCAAACTGCAGGATGAACCCCAGCATGGAGTTGATCATCTGCATGGCCACCTTGGCCTTGGGATTGAGCAAGCAGCAAAACATGAGTTCGTCGACGTAGTCTGCATGCGCGGCACGCAGGTCATCCAATGTGCGCACCGACGACTGGATGCGTGTCACCAGCCGTTGCCAGGTCACCTGGATGACCTGGTTAATAATGTACCCCTGCATGGTGGCCACAAAGTGTTCCATCTGGTGTCGAAACAGCTGCAGACGCCGCAGTTGCGCCTTGCTCGCACGACTGCGTTGCCAGGCCACCTGCAGCGCCACCCAGATTTGCCGCAGGACATACGTGGCTCGCTTCATGCGCAGCAGAAAGGAAAACACACGGTTGTACGCATCCATGGAGGAAGAGTCCAACACCAGCGTCAATGGCCACGAGCATGCGTACTCCAGGCGCAGGTGGTCCAGCGCTGCCAGGTCGTGCACACGATACCGTGCCGCCTCCTGCCCGTCCACCTTGTCACTGTCCTCCTGTGGCTGGACACGAAAGCGGAACAGCTGCGCATGGTCATCCTCTGCCAGTCCCGCTGTGTCCAAAGCCATCTGCAACTGTGTGTTGAGAGCATCCGTGCTCAGCCATGGTGTCCCTTGCTGCAACCGTCCAAACAGGCTGGAACACAGTTGGTCTGCAAACAGACCGGCTTCCATCAGATACAGCTTGCGCAGCCATTGCAGATGTGTCTCCACATCGAGATCGCGCACAAACACGCGCAGCACAGCCGCGTTGCTCAAGTGGAACTGCATCAGGATGGAATCCACGATGCTGTGTTGAAGAAGCAAGGCCACGGGCAACGCCGTATCTGCCTTCTGTCTGACGCCATCCTGGTCCACAATGAGTGGGTTGACACGATGCCACTCCACGTCCATGTCCATAGGGGGGGGCAGAGGAGGACGACGCCGTGGTCACCACCGTCAAGATATCCTCATCATCGACCACGTTGTTTTCTCCTCCCTCCTCCATCTCGTGCACATGGATCACATCCACGACTTGGATGCCCGACAAAGACGCAGTCGACTCTGCATCGCTGCCATCCAGCGACGCCAACTCCACCACGTCCTCCTCCTCCTCGGCTTCGTCATCTTCCTCCACCCGTTGCTCGTCCATCACACGGGGCAGTTCAAACACGGGTTCCGCCCACGCTTTGCTGCCTTCTGTGTCCTCTGCTGCGTCGTCCCAAGTCACGTCACCCTCAGCCTGCGTTGTTGAATCCTCTGCTGCGGAGGAGTCCTCCATCGCCTCCTCCTGGCTTTCCCACACCACATCGGTGTTTGTAGGCTCGTCTCCACCGTCTTCAGTCCATGCCACGTGCCCTGTGTCTTCCTCGCCTGTCGTCGTAGGGTCTGTGCCACCGCCACGACCAACCGCACGCCATCGAGGCTGCCACACAAAGCCACCACCTGCCCTCTTCACTGGTGCGCTTTCACTCTGCCAGTATGCCATTTCCTCGTCATTGTTTGCAAAGACCAGCGCAAGGCGGTCGGCTTGCAAATCGAGGCGCCGTGCGCGCCATTCGAATCGTCGAATGCGCTCATTGGCCTCACGCGTCTGTTCGGCATACATGGCTTCCATCTCCTGCCTCGCTTGTTCCTTGAGTGTCTCGAAATCGGCAAGGGTGCCCGTGCGCCGAGCCAGTGGTCCCACAGTCAAGTTCTCTTGGCTGCTTTGTTCGGCCAACCAAGCCAGTTCTTCCTGCCGAGCCGCCTGCGCTGCTTCCATTCTCCGCTCCCGTTGTTCCTGCATCTGCACCTGCAGTTGGGCCATCCACTCCTGCTGACGAGCACGCACAACGTCCTGGTGGTGTCCGCTCGTGCGCAGCCGCTGCTGGTGTCGACGGGCAGCCTGTTCCAACATCTCCTTGTACGTGCCTTGTTCCAGTGGCACCCCTGCCACCTGACTGGCCAATTCCAACCGCATGGCTTCATAGTTGGCCCTGTTCAGCATGCGCAGCCGCACTTGTCGCAGATGGTGCAGCTGCGGCGTGCTCAAAGCGATGCGCAGCGGCAGCGCCTCACCACTCAGTCGCACCATGTAATGTGATGCGTCAAACGAATGTAGCACCTGCATGGCTTTGCCACATGTCACAATATGGGCATGCACACGCTGCAGGAATTGCGGCAAGGCTTGGTTGCCCCGATCCAGAGCCCCAGCGTCCCAGAAGGCGTCGTGGTGCACAGTCACTTCCTCGTGTGCTCCAACCACAAACTCATCACTTGCTGCTTGGCCGTGGTAGATCCATCGGTAGAGGGACACCAGGTAGGGTTGGAGGGTGTCGATGAGAAGCGACAACAGCAAACCATCGCTGTCCGACTGTACACACATGCTGTACACGTGATCGATCAGAGATGCGCCGCGCGGGAGGTTTTCGTACACGTGTGCATCCACATCGGTGGTCTTGGCGCCCATTTGAGCATCGCTGAGCAGGCAAATCTGTGCAAGCTGCAGCAACTGCTGACGCACCAGCCGCGTGCGCACAAGCAGTTGGAACAGTGACAAGGAACCGACGTCACGCACAATCAGTGCCTGCACGCCCACCAGATAGGCGTCCAGGTGGGTGAGGTACTTGTGCACAGACCAGGCAAACGCTTGTGCCGTGGCACCCATGGCGCTCGCACGCGGTCCTGTGGTCAGCAGACGCACCAGGCGACGCAGACGATGCACCAACGTGCCAGCCTCTACAAAGTGGTGGACCAGATTCGCCGTCGACACCGTGTCCATGTGCTGGAGACGGAACGGCTGCGTTGCCTCAAAGCTCATCTGGTGTGTGTCCAGCGTGTACAGCGACGACGGCGTACCATGCAGCAGAAAGAGAAGTGCACGTACAACCAATGGCTCGCTCAGCACCAGGGTCCCATCCAGAAACTTGCTGGCGAAGTGTGCAGAATATGCAGTCTCAAAGGCATCGGCCCCAGCTTCGCTCAGCAGATCCACAGCCAACTCGCCTGGTTTGACCGACCCATGGGTCCATGGGTCCCAACTGTGGAGGAGCTGCACCGATGCCGATGGATTGTCCAGCCACACCAGCGCAGTGTTTTCCTTGTTGGCCTCAACCTCCTCTACACCCACCAACAGCGTCTCTGTGCCGTTTGTTTGTACATCGAGGGCAGGAAGGTCCATGAGCTGGCGCAGGGTTCCCAGCATGTGACTTTGGTACGCAGAGCGGTTGCCCGAGTTGATGGTGGCGGCCAACGACGACGTTGGCTCGTTTGCAGACGATTGGAACATGTTCTTGAGCAGGGAAGAGTCCACACTGTTGCTACACTGCTTCTCCAGCGGGTGCATCCAATCTGTATACACGTCCGAATCTTCTTGCTGGTCTCGCAGCAGCGCTTGCGAAGAAGCACTCAGCGTGTGCAGCGCCAGTGCCTTTGGATGCTCTTCCATGTTTGACAGCGCGTGCAGCACGGCCAACAGCGCCTCTGGGTTGCTGAGAGTGAGCACATGAGCGGCATGTGTGCTTCGTGCCGTGCTGTGCCGCTTCCCGACAATGGGCTGGAGCTGATCCCTCGCGCGCATCTGCTGTACAAGGCCTTGCAGAACATGCGATTCGGCTTGACGCTTCTGCCGGGCCAGTGCAAGAATGGCCTGGTTGGTGGCCACAGTGTTGTTCTGTGCAGACACATGCGCGAGGGTGTCAGTGGATTTTGGCGCCAAGATCGAGAACGAGGGTTTGCGCAGCAACCACGGTGCACATGGAGACAAGGAGGCAGATGGTGAGCATGAGGGATCACGTACGTGTTGCCTCTGTGACGGAAGTGTCTGCGGCACGCGGCTTCCAGGAAATAGCAGGGTGCGCCAGATGCGTTTGGGCGGGTCGTCCACACCCAGGGCCTGCGCAAGCTGGTGCAACAGGTCGATGGTAGAGTCGTCACTGGACATGACACACTCTTGACGTGACGCGTTGACGTTGAATGAGTTTGCCTTTGTGGCAGTGGCGCAGGAAGCGCGGAAGGCAACAACGAAACAACCCCAAACTGCACCCACGCCTGGCATGCACAGTGTTGACCGACATGCACGTGCATCCACGTACCATTTGTCAGTGAGCAGTAGGCCTGCGGACGAAGCAGGAGACGGCGAGGGAGAAGAGGACGAGGAGGTGGTTGTGGTGACGCCGTATGACGAGGTGGCCGATGCTTTCGAACAGGGATGGAGCGTGCTTGCAGACGCATCGTTGGAACGCCAGGTGAGCGGTGACGTGCAGGGCTCGACAGTGAACAACGGCGAGGCACTGCTGAACGTGCAAAGCGGAAATCCGTCTGTGCAACTGCAGCGAGGACGAGTGCATCTGTTCATGGAGAAGAAGACGGTGGTCCACCTGCACACCAGTGTGTCGCCCATGAAGGCGTTGGGCAGTGCAGAGGACATTGTGGCGGCCACACGGGGCCACGACACAGCTGGGAATTCTCTTGATCGAACACTGAGCGGAAGCAGCAGCAGCAGCAGCAGCGGCGGCGGCGGCAGCGGCGGCGAGGGATGGACCGAGGTGCGCTCGCGCAAGAGCAAGCGAACATTGCACACATCCTCTGCAGCAGAGGACAACGACGACGACGCCGTGGACAGCCATGAGGACAGCGAGCAGGAGGGAGAGACGCGGGAAAGCAATGGGGGGTTGGAAGCGCAAACTCCGCTTCCGCAGGATTCGAGCACAGGAGACGACAGCACAAAGAAGATGACAGGCATTGACGAAAAGAGCATGCTTCTGCTGGAGAAGGAGCGGTATCTGCCTGTAGGTGGAGATTGCGGGAGGAAGGAGAGAGACAACCACGCAACTGGGGCTGACACACACACACACACACACACACACACACACACATGTGCACATACACACACAGGAGGACCGTCAGCCACTCCTAGCAGCACTGGCAGTGCCGACACGCATCGGTTGCAGCGAGTTTCTGCAGTTCTGTGGCGTGTTTACGTCGCACATGAGGAATTTGCGGATTGTGCGAGACGACACGCCGAACAAGTACACGGTGCTGATGAGCTTTGTGGACCAGGCGAGCGCAGACGAGTTTTTCGTGCATCACAACGGCTCGCGGTTCAACTCGCTGGAGGGAGAGCTGTGCCACCTGTTGTATGTGGCGTCGGTGGAGTTTCTGGAACCCGAGGGCAAGAATGCGCTGGAGGACGCCCACCTGACGTCGTGCTTCCCACCAGACAAGTTTACGATTCTGCCACAATGCGCAGTGTGCTTGGAGCGCATGGACACGACGGTGAGTGGCATGTTGACGATCCTGTGCAACCACAGCTTCCACACGGAATGCCTTGCACGATGGGGACAGAATGACTGTCCCGTGTGCAGGTACTACCAGCCCGAACAAGACATCGACTCGTTTTGCGAGGTGTGCGAGTCGACAGAACAGCTGTGGATCTGCGTGATCTGTGGCTTCATCGGCTGCGGGCGTTTTGCCGGGCAGCATGCGCTGCACCACTATGAACAGACAAAGCACACCTACAGCATGGAAATTGCCACGCAACGGGTGTGGGACTATGCTGGTGACGGATATGTGCACAGGTTGATCCAGAACAAGCTCGACGGCAAGCTGGTGGAGCTGCCGGAGCCCGAAGGGGAGCGGGGAGGCAAGCGAGGCGATCCGGTGTACATGGAACAGATGGAAGTGGCCAAGTTGGAGTCGATTGCAGCCGAGTACGAGTTTCTGCTGACGAGCCAGCTTGAGGCGCAACGGATGTACTACGAGTCGAAGCTGGGAGAGAGGGAGGAGGAGCTGAAGAAGCGTACTGAGCAAGTGAAAGAGTTGGAAGGGCGTGTGAAGAAGGCAACCAAAAGCATGAAGAGTGTGGAGAGCGAGAGGGCGGCGCTGCAGGAGGACAACGAGTTTCTGAAGCACCTGAACGAGACGCTGACAGAGGGGACACGGCAGTGGCAGGGCAAGGTGGGTGCCATGGAAGAGGCGCATGCAAAGGCTCTGGCAAAGAAGGATGCGCACATCGAAGAGCTGGAGGCGCAGGTGCGAGACCTGATGTTCTTTCTGGAGACACAGGACAAGATTGCGGCGTCTCCGAACAAGGACGAGCTCCAAAACGGCAGTGTGATCACATTGAGTCCCGAGGTGGACGGACAGTCGTCGAGTGCGGGCGGGGGCAGTGGTGGCAAGAGGCGCGGAGCAGGCGGGAAGAAGAAGCAGGGGCGCAGGAGATGATGAGGTGGTGGCATTGCACAATTCAGTCCTTTGTTGGGTCACGCGTCTCGGTTGGTACTAACAACGATGCCGCGTTTGGTGCGTGTGGATGAGGATTCAATGGTGGACAGGCCCGGATCGGAGGGATCGGCGGGCTGGACGATGGAAATGAGGTTGTCGTCATCTGCGTCGTCTTTGTCGTCGTCCAAGAAGCCCCAGTCGTCTTGGTCGTCATCTTGGATGGCCTGTGGCTGCGCGGCGGCAGTTGTGGAGGAGGAGGAGGAGGAGGAGGCAGAGGCAAGCTGCTGATTGCGGGGAATTTCAAAGGAAAAGGATTGGCCACAGCCGCACATGCCTGTAGCGTTGGGATTGGAAAAGACAAACTGGCTGCTGAGTTTGTCTGTGACAAAGTCCATCTGTGTGCCCAGTACGTACATGAGGGCCTTGGGATCAACGAGCACAGTGACGCCTTTTGGCATCGGACGGAAAATGAGCCACAGGGAGGGATATAGGCGGGAAAGGGGGGATGATGATTCACAACATACCTTGCTCTTCCACGGTTTCGTCATACTTGTTCTTCTCCTTGGCATACTCGAGGGTATAGGAGATGCCGGAACAGCCACGAGTCTTTGCGCCGATCCGGACGCCCAGGAGCTGGTCTGCGTCCTTGCGCTGCTGCATGAGAGTTTTTACACGTTCCACGGCGGCTGGGGTCTGTATTGGGGACATGTGTGAGGCGGAAAGGTGGACTGGTGAGGGAGGGGGGTGGGGCAGGGAGGAGCAAACGGACCATGGTGAGGACAGCCTTGGCAGGCCGCCTTCGAGAGGTGGAAGAGGAAGAGGAGGCTGTAGAAAGATGAGCCATGGTAGTGCCAGCCCTGGTTGCTATGTACATCAGGTTGGAGGAGTGGGACGGGGTGGCGACGGAACGGAACATGGTCGTGTTGGAATTGGCTTGGATTGGGAAGGGCAAGGGCATGGGCGCAGGTGGAGGTTTGGTGCAGAGTGTGGGGGATTTGGGAATGGAGTGAGCATGAATGCAAGTGTCATTGTGGGATGAGTGCAGAGTGGAGCGCGATGGAAACCACCTTCTCGCATAGACAACACAGAAAAGCAAACATGGGAAACAACCAAAGCGCAAAGGAACGCATGGAGAGCAGTTCGGACAAGTGCAGCACGTCCGGCATGCAAAAGGCGTTGGACGCCGGGCTGGACATCAACGCGCATGTGGGAATTGACGGCCCTGCCATCTGCCACGTTTGTGGCGCCAACAAGTCGTTCAAGAAGAGGCTTGCTGGAGCAGCATGGCTGGCAGAAAAGGGGGCAGATCTGAGTGCAGGTGGATTCCGCGGCCGAACGCCCTTGCACTACGCCTGCGGGTGAGTGTTTTTTGACGTTGTTGACGAGTTTTCTTGTCAGGCTTGCACGGGCACCGCAGTCGCATGCGGTGCCAGACTGCAATGCATGGACTCTGTGTATAGTTTGTGGCTGCATGAGATTTGTGTCGGGAGCGATACCTGAAGGGTGCTGCGATGGGGCACTGCGCTTGCTTTTTGTTCGGGGAACCCCGACATGGAGCTGACGCGAATTCTCAACTTTTCAACCGCCGTTTTTGCAGAAAGAAGGACGTGGAGCTGGTGAAATTCCTCATTGAAAAGGGGGCGGATCCTTCCAAAGGAGACCTGAAGGGCGTGACGGCACTGCATGAGCTGGCATTGCTGGTGGGCTCCGAGAACCAGTTTCTGCAAATCGAACTTGCCGAGGCGCTGCTGGAGGGAGGGGCAAACCCGGATGCAGTGGAGACGGAAGAAGGAGGCACGCCGTTGCGCAATGCCATTCGTGCGGGCAACTTTGAGATGGTGAAGTGTCTGGTGCAGCATGGTGCAGACGTCAACGCAAAGGACAAGGAGGGCAAGTCGCTTTTCTACCACGCAGCATGGATGGGTCAGGAGAACGCCGTGCGTTGGCTGGTGTCGAAGCCCGAACGTGCGACCAAGAACTCATTCTGGGATGCCACGGGCTATCTGCGTGAGGGACGATCGTCACCGACCGCTGCTGAAGATCTTTGACGATGCGTTTGCCAAACAGCAGGCATGGGAACGCGAACATGGGGCCAGCAACGAGGCAAGCGCAAACGCTGGAGCAAGCAGCAGCGATGACGTCAAGGTGGTCAGCGAGCAGGACGATGAGGAGCAGGAGGAGACGGAGGAGACGTGAAAACCGAACGCGACTGTGCTGCCACTGGAAAAAAACATCATCAACAAATGATTGGTTGGGTTTTGTCAAAGCCGTTGGGTTTGCTGCTGGGATTTGTGTACCCGTCGTACTGCAGCTTCAAGGCGCTGGAGACGCACGACGACATTCAGGACGACCAGCAGTGGCTGACGTACTGGATCGTGTTTAGCCTGTTTGCCGTCGTGGAGGGTCTCATGGACGTGCTGGTGTCTTGGTGAGTTGGCGTGCACGGTGCTCTTGCGGTGCTGTGGCGCCGGGCCGAGTGTTGGGCCGTTGCAAAAATCGTGGCACGCGTGCTGACGCAATTCCGTGCAGGTTCCCGTTCTACTACGAGCTGAAGCTGGGACTGGTGCTGTGGCTGCAACTGCCCTCGACACAGGTGAGTAGAGAGGGAAGTGGTGCCACGATGGGACGGCGGAGAAGAGTGCCGGTGGCGCCCCGGAGCGGCGTGGTGCCCAGCAAAGGCGCCAGAGGGCCATTTCGGAGGATGGAATTTGGCTGACGCGTTTGCTGCCGCGGTTGTCGTGTGGACGGTGCGTTGGGACCTCGTGGGGACGACACGGACACTGTGTGCTGTGTGTACAGGGAGCGCTGGTGGTGTATGACAAGTTTGTGCACCCGTGGCTGAAGCAACACGAAAAGTCGCTGGACGAGAACCTGGAGGAGCTGGCCAACAAGAGCAAGGAGGCCAGCCAGCGTCTGGCCAAGCAGGGTCTGTCTGCAGCCACCGAGTTGGGCCAGCAGGCACTCGAGACCACCATCGACTATGTCAAGAACAACGAGAGCGTGCGCAACGCTGTCGGCGAGGCGCTGTCCTCCTCCAGCAAGCCCGCAGGCGAGCAAGACACCGCCGAGCTGCGCAAGCGTGCCGCTGCCACGGGCAAGGAGGCACCGGTCCCTGGCAAGGAGGACTAGAGAGCCAGAGAGAGAGTGTGTGTGGCCACGGACAATGGAGCTTGACGGTTTTCGCTTTGGAAGAGCCATGAGTGTGCGTGCACGACAAAGAGGGGAGAGGGATGGCGATTCATCATTACAGCACCGTGGAGAATGGGCATGTGGTTGGGATGTTTCAAAGGTGGATGCGAGGTCGATGCGCGAGGGGAATCGACCAAAAAACACAACCCAGCGACCCCTGAGGAAAGAACGCCAACCCACAACCCCCGTTTGGCCCCTTCTTTTCTTTTCTGAGCAACCCCCATACGCCCTCTGTCCAGGAACACAGTACCCCTACAGATAGCCAGCTTGTCCGAGTGCATTTGACACCGCAGCAGCAGGCCAATCGACAGAGAAAGCAACGCAAGCGAGCCGCACGTATCCAAAAACATCGACGCCCAATCCACGTCAGCGACACGGAGAAGCGACGACGACACGAGCAGCAACCGCAGCAAGAGCAACGCGCGCAACCCACATTTCACGCAACCACCAACGGAAGCACTAGCTTGTGTGTGAGCCTACTTGAGTGTAGTGAGACACACGACAGCCACCGACACTGCGAGAAATACTCAGCAAAGAAGGCGTTTTTTTCAAGCGTTTTTTGGCACCCCCCCGACGACGAAGCGAACCGAGCACAGAAACCCATAGCAAGGGCGACACAATGATGCACACGTTTCGAACGTCGATCATGAAGGAAGACGAGGTGGAAGTGGAGAAGGAGATCAAGGCAGAGATGATGGTGGAGGAGAGCGGACACCGCAAAGGAGGGCGTTGCAGCACTTGCCACAAATCGACTCGTCGCGACGCCGGCGTGGCGTTTGACACGGGCGATTGCAACTGCGCCCTTCTGGACCGCATCCTGGAGCTGCTTGAAGCGTGCGTGGAGCGCGACGGCAGCAGCAGCCCGTCCAGTCTGACCAAGGAGGCACTGGAGGCACACGCGAACGGCAGGCGGACCCGAGGCCACCGTCGCAATGCCTCAAACGGCTCCAACGTGAGCATGGCTTCGGCCATGAGCGAGGAGCTGGTGGAGGATGTGGAGGTGGAGAGTGTCTTTGGTGACTGGAGCGCCAAGAAAGAGAACAGCCTGTGCGAGGAGGAGGCGGACGACGAGGAGCCGTGGGAAAACGAGTTGAGCGCAAAGTTCAACCTGGAATCCAACACGTGCGCCAGCATCGGCGTCGAGCCGTACATGGCCAGGATAAGGAAGTACAGCGACATCAGCGACACCTGCTACGTGGTGGCCATGATCTATCTGGGCCGCCTGCAGAGCAGCGGACGCGTGCGCGTGAGCCGAACAAACGTGCACAAGCTCCTGCTCATGAGTGTGCTCCTGGCCACCAAGTTCTGCGAGGACCAGCGCTACTCCAACAAGATGTGGAGTGCCATCGGTGGCATTTCCCTCAAGCACATCAATGAGCTCGAGTTTGCCTACCTCGAGCTCATCGAGTTTAACTTTGACGTCACCGAGGAGGAGCTGCGCTTTGCAGTCTCCGAACTGGTGGAGTGAGAGTGACGTGTGACGTGTGCCTGGGCGAACCGCAGCCCCCCGCGTGTGGCACGCAACAGCAAACCCGGATCAGCAGGAAAGAACAAAAGCACCAACACATTCCCTGCATTTTGAATGCCTCAAAAATCATCCACATCGTCATCGTCATCGTCAAATGCTTCGAAATCCATGGCATCCATGGCCGCCTTCATGTCCTTGAGACCCGAGATGGTCTCGAGAAAGTCCGAGTCGTTGCAGGCGTCCAGGACAAAGTCGGCGCCTCGTCGCTCGTACTCGTTGACCACAATCTGCGAGCATGCGGTACACTTGTCAAACGCCTCGCACACACCAAACACAGACGTGTAGTGGGTCAGAAAGCCACGCAATTGGTGTGGCAGCAGACCCAGCGGATGTTGTGTCTGTGTGGTCAGCTGCACCTTTGTGTCGGCCGGTGCCAGAGTGCGCAGAGGGTGGTGCATGAGCGCCACAGCCAATTCCACCGCCACGGCACTGGCCATCATGGACAGACCCGGGCGCGTGACTGTGCATTGCTGGTCCAGCGAGCGATCGGACAGCGAATCGGTGGGTGCCACCACGTCGTTGCAGTAGTAGCAGCCCAGACGGGGACCCGGCTGGATGGAAGAGGAGGAAGCGGAGGAGGAAGAGGAGGAGGAAGAGGAGGAAGATCCAGGGCTGGAAACACGGTCAGCGTCGACGCCGTGACGCATGACCACATAGTTGTCAAAGCCAAGGGCACAGGTGACGACAAGCTTGCCATGGACAGCACCCAGAAGGGTGGGCAGCCATCGGCTCTCGCGCGTGTCCATGAGCAGGTAGATGACATCGTGGTCCTTGACAAGCTGTTCCAGCTGGGCGACGGCATCACGCACAGAAGCCTCGGAGGACTTTGCGACGGCGTGGCCGGGCATGGGGATGGACAGGTTGAGGCCACGTGCATTGACGCCGGGAAAGATGAGCTGCATGCGGTCTGCAGCAGCCTGGGCCTTGGGGCGTCCTCCGTCCAGACAGTCTTCAAAGGTAAACAGGGTCTGGCGCACCGGATTGCTGAAGCTCACCTTGCCATTGTCCACCAAAGTGATGTTGCGCACACCCCAGGCCATGAGGGTGCGTGCCACGTTGCAGCCGAGGGTGCCCGAGCCGAGCAGCAGACACTTGAGACCCTGCACAAGCTCCAGATCCAACTCGGGCAACAGACGCCATCGCATGAGCTTGAGATTCAGGTCCACAGAGGTGGATGCCAGTCGTTTGGGATCCATCATACCACTCAGGTCCACCTTGCGAGGTGCCGTTTTGCCCCGTTTGTTCTTTTCCCACCCCACGGCGTGTGGGGTGTCTGGCAGCGGTGGCAGGGTCACCCCCTGGAGCACAATGCTGTTGGAGATGTCCTGCTTCCCCGGCGCTTCACGGTAGCACAGGACGTCGAGGGAGGAGACGCCAAAGGCCTGGGCCAGCAGCACCAGCACGTTGCGCAGGTTCCATCCGGGGTTGGTGGAACGGGAGCCCGGATCCCCAAAACCCACGGTGGGCACATCGCCGTCGGACACAACTGCATGCCAGTCGGACAGCAAGGACAGACGCGGCGGGTGGTCTTTTCCGTCGGGTCGGCTGAGGAGAAAGACCTGCGGGCCACCGAGGTCGTGGAACTGGGTGCAGATGGCAGCGGCGTCGTCGTCGGAGTACACATCGGACACGGGCAGCGGCTCCGAGGCCACGGTGACGTTGTCCGAAAAGGTGAGGGCGGGAAAGGCAAACCAGTAGGTGTAGGTGTACTTTTTCACCTGGGCAAACGTAAGCAGGAGGAAGCGGTTGAGAAGGGACGGATCATCGATGGCCCGGCCAGACGTGATGTCCTCCCACACCGCGTCGGTGCATTGGGCAAACTGGGCCTTAAAGTCGAGCTTGTGGAACTGCTCCAGCGTGTTTGTGTTTGTCAGCTGTCCTGGCGCAGGCCAATGGTACGCAGGCGCCATGTACGGCTCGTCGTCGCCCGTGGGGAATGCATCGGTGTCGACAGTGAAGCGTGCAGGCATGGACGGCTGGTATCCCGTGCCAAAGCGGCCGTGGATGGGCACTGCCGAGTCGTCCAGCTTGTACAAATCCAGCTTGAGCCGAGTCAGCTCATGCCAGAAGCTGGCGTCGACCACAGAGGAGAATGGTTCAAACTTGAGGATGGACATGATTGGGGAGGGGAGGGGGGGGGACGAGAGATGTGTTGGGCGCATGCGAGGAGGGCTGGCCAAGCAAACCCACACGAGTCGTCTTCATGAGCATCACTGTGCCGGAACTGGATGGGTCGGAAGAGGCAAAGACGCGCAACCGCAGGGGCAGCAGCACTGTGGGCAAGCTGACGAGGATGTTGAGTGACGAGTTTGCGCCTACGTTTGACGAGAACTGGGCGCTGAACAGGACGGTGCTTGTGCGCAACGTTCCCACGGGCATGGGCATCGAAGAGCTGGCCGTGCATTTGTTTCCACATCCGTCGCAAAACCGCATTGTGGCAGCCAAAGTGTACGTGGGCGCACAAGGGTGAGGGGAGAGAAGTTTCCTTGCGCTGACACACAGGCGTCCAGTCTGCCCAAGGGCGATTCGCAGAACGTGATGCTCCAGTTTGCAGAGGTGGAGCACGAATTGGTGGGCAGCATGGTGGAGGTGGAGGCACTGGGACGAACACTTTTTGTGGAGCAGGCTCGGGTGAGTTTTGCGCGACGGAAGTGGGAGCGCAGTTGGAGTTTGCGCTGACCCGAAAACGTGGGGGGTTGGTTGTGGTGACACACAGAGCACGATCCATCAGATGCTGGAGATACAGATGCAATCGATGAAGAGGACAGTCAAGGCAAACGAGGATACAAAGGCACAGCTGAAGAAGGAGAACCGAGTGTTGCGTGAGCTTGCTCAGGAATACGCACAGCGGGCAGTGGAGGAGAAGAAGCGTGCGAGTGGAGCAACAGACAGGCTGGAGATGCTGCAGAGGCAGTTGGAGCAAGGAGCTGGAGGCGAGGAGTATGGCAAACGGGTGGCCGAGGTGGAAGGGCTGCGACGACGATTGAAGGAGATGGAGAGGCTCGCCATCGAGGCCAATGAGCTGAATGAGACGCTCAAGGTGATGCTGAAGAACGAACAGGTGGGCAACAACACAAACAAGGACCTGGTGGAGGCTGTGGAGGCATGGGCCGAGGAGGAGAACGACGAGGCCCTGATGGGTTCGCTGTGGACAGAGCTGCGTCGCAACGCGAGCTCTCAACGGTATCAGCTGGCCATGGGGGCGGTGACGCGGTGGAAGAGGTACACGGAGAAGCGCGTGCAAGAAAGGGCCGCGGAAACAGAGGCTGAGGAGGAAGAAGCGCAGGTGGAAGTTGTCGAGGTGGACGTGGAGGAACAGCAGCAGGAAGAGCAGCAGGAAGAGGTGCAAAGCAGTGAGGTTCTTCTGGACAAGCAACGAGT
Organism: Mantamonas sphyraenae; assembly: GCA_026936335.1. NCBI lineage: Eukaryota > Mantamonadidae > Mantamonas > Mantamonas sphyraenae. The sequence continues at coordinate 18,733 of JAPMXV010000059.1, read as the reverse complement.
CAAGGGAAAGGCCAAGGTGGTGCATGTGGTGGCGCCCGGGGAAGAGGAGGAGCTGGAGGTGCAGCTGGAAACGGGCGGAAGCAGCAGCGGAAGCAGCAGCAGCACGGGGTCACACAAAGAGAGGCGGGCTCTGGAAGACGACGGAGAGGAACACCTGTGCCCAATCTGCTATCTGGAGTATCCCAACAGCGAGATGTTTCTGCTGGACGGGTGCTACCACAAGTTTTGCAGCGATTGCCTGGGCACGTACGTGGTGGAGAAGGTCAAGGATGGTATCACCGACCTCGAGTGTCCAGCAGCCGACTGTGCACACAAGATCAAGTACGAAGAGGTGCGCAGCGTGACGGACGAGGCAGACTTTGCGCGGTACGAGGATTTTCTGTTGCGCAACGCGCTGAAAGAGATGGAGGGCCTGCATTGGTGCCCTCGCCCGGGCTGCAACAACGCCATGGTGGGTGAGGAGGGCGAGCTGCTGATGGTGTGCAGCAACCCGCGGTGCAAGTTTACTTTCTGCAGCAGCTGCATGACCGAGTGGCATCCAGACACGACTTGCGATGAGTACCAGCGCATTGTGGAAAAGAGTTCGGTCAACGACCGTGAGTACAAAGAGTGGGTGGTGCGGCACAGCAAGCCGTGTCCGCGCTGCAAGGCGTTTATTGAGAAGAACGGCGGATGCAACCACATGACGTGCAGGTCCTGCCACTACGAGTTTTGCTGGCTGTGTGGAGTCAAGTACACGTACAATCACTTTTCGTCGATGCCCTGGGGGTGCAAGCAGTTTTCGTGAGGGCGATCACATCAATCCAATCATCCATTCACAACGTGAGCAAAGAGGGTTCCATCATCGATTCATTCATCAGTCGTCATCCCATCGCGATACTATATCTCGCCAGGCGCATTGTACAACGGGTTGGTCGTGCCACTGGCCTCGTAGAGAGGGTTGTTGAGTCCTCCGCCATCAAAGACGTTGCTGCCGATGTCGGTGACTTGGCTCACCTGGCTGGCTCCGTCCATGACACCCTTGAGGAAGTAGCTCATGACACCCACACCACCGGCAGCGCCTGCAGCAAGGCCGCCCACCACGGCTGTGGCTGTTGCGTTGGAGCTGTTTGAGCACACGCCCATAAAGTCATAGGTCTTGCCCGAGTTGGGCACGCCGTCGCAGCCAAGGCAGGCTGTGTTGTTGCCGTTGCAAACGCCACACAGATCGTACACCTTGCCGCTGTTGACAATGCCGTCGCAGCCGATGCAGGTCGAGTTGTTGCCTCCGCACACGCCGCAGGCGTCGTACGTCTTGTTCCCGTGCGGGGTGCCGTCGCAGCCGAAGCAAGTCGAGTTGTTGCCTCCGCACACGCCGCAGCCGTCGTAGACAGCGTTGGAGCCAAAGCGTCCGTCGCAGCCGACGCACGTCTTGCCGTTGCCTCCGCACACGCCGCAGCCGTCTGGCTTGATGCCACTGTTGGGCACGCCGTCGCAACCTGCACACGCTGTGTTGTTGCCGCCACACACGCCGCACTTGTCCACCACGGGTTTGTTGCCCGTGAGATACAGCTTGCCGTCGCAACCCGTGCAGGTTGCGTTGTTGCCTCCGCACACGCCGCACGCGTCCTTGACCTTCTTGTTGCCGTCCGGGTACAGTTTGCCATCGCAGCCACGGCACGTGGACGAGTCTCCCTTGCACACGCCGCACTTGTCCTCCTGTGCGGGTTTGCCCGGAGGAGGCACCACCTTGCCGTCGCAACCGGTGCAGGTTGCGTTGTTGCCACCGCAAACGCCGCACGCGTCCTTTGCCAGCTTGGTGCTGTTGACATACAGGTTGCCGTCGCATCCGCGGCACGACGAGTCGTCACCGCCACACACGCCGCACTTGTCCACTGTCTTCCTGTGGCCATGGGGATACAACTTGCCGTCGCAGCCGCGGCACGACGAATCGTCGCCGCCGCACACACCACAGTTGTCCTTCTTCTTGGGCTTGCCCGGAGGAGGCACGGCTGCGCCATCGCATCCGACGCACGACTTGCCGTTGCCGTCGCACACACCGCAGCGGTCCACCTCCTTCTTGCCTCCCTTGGGATAGAACTTGCCGTCGCAACCCTTGCAGGTGCTGCCGTCACCACCACACACTCCACACGCGTCCAGTTTCAAGCCCGATTTCGGCTTGCCGTCGCAACCGGCACAGCTCTTGCCGTTGCCGCCGCACACGCCGCAAGCATCGACGTCCTTGCCCGAGTTGGGCACGCCGTCGCAGCCTGCGCAGCTCTTGCCGTTGCCGCCACACACGCCGCATGCGTCCTTGGTCTTGTTCGACTTTGGCACGCCGTCGCAGCCTGCACAGCTCTTGCCGTCTCCTCCACACACGCCGCACGGGTCGACCTTCTTGCCCGAGTTGGGCACGCCGTCACAACCTGCGCAGCTCTTGCCGTTGCCACCGCACACGCCACACGGGTCGTACTTCTTGCCGCTCTTGGCCACGCCGTCGCAGCCGGCGCACTTGGATCCGTCGCCGCCACACACGCCGCAGGCGTCAAACGACTTGCCCGAGTTGGGCACGCCGTCGCAGCCCTTGCACTTGCTGTTGTCGCCGCCACACACGCCACACTGGTCCTTGACGGCCTTGCCGCCCTTGGGGTACAGTTTGCCGTCGCAGCCACGGCAGGACGAGTCGTCGCCGCCGCAGACGCCGCAATTGTCCAGGCTCTTCTTGTTGCCCTTGGGGTAGAGTTTGCCGTCGCAGCCGCGGCACGATGAATCGTCGCCGCCACACACGCCACACTTGTCCACCGCCTTGGGAGTACCCTTCGGGTACAGCTTACCGTCGCAGCCCTTGCAGGACGAGTCATCGCCGCCGCAGACGCCGCAGTTATCCTTCTGAGTGGGTTTGCCCGGAGGGGGTACGACCTTGCCGTCGCAGCCTGTGCATGCCGAGTTGTCCCCGGCACACACGCCACACTGGTCCTTGACCTTCTTGCCGCCGTTGGGGTAGAGTTTGCCGTCGCAGCCGCGGCAGGACGAGTCATCGCCACCGCAGACGCCACATGCATCCTTGCCCAGGGGCTTGCCGTTGGGGTAGAGCTTACCGTCGCAGCCGCGGCACGCTGTGTTGTTGCCGCCACAGACGCCACACTGGTCCTTGGCAAGCGGTTTGCCCTGCGGGTACAGCTTGCCATCGCAGCCACGGCAGGCGGTGTTGTCGCCGCCGCACACGCCGCAGTTGTCCTTCTCGGGCTTGCCGCCGTTGGGGTAGAGCTTGCCGTCGCAGCCCTTGCAGACGGTGTTGTCGCCGCCGCACACGCCACAGTCGTCCTTCTGCGTGGGCTTGCCCGGAGGGGGCACGACCTTGCCGTCACAGCCTGTACATGCCGAGTTGTTGCCGCCGCACACACCACACTGGTCCTTGACCAGCTTGTTGCCCTTGGGGTAGAGCTTGCCGTCGCAGCCGCGGCAAGCGCTGTTGTCACCGCCGCAGACGCCACAGTCATCCTTTACAACCTTGCCACCCTTGGGGTAGAGCTTGCCATCGCAGCCACGGCAGGACGAGTCGTCGCCGCCACATACGCCGCAGTTGTCCTTGGCGGCGGGCTTGCCCGGAGGAGGGACGATCTTGCCGTCGCAGCCCGTGCACTTGCTGTTGTCGCCGCCGCAGACGCCGCACTTGTCGTGGCCCTTGGGCTCGTCGTTGGGGTAGAGCTTGCCATCGCAGCCGACGCAAGCGGTATCGTTGCCACCGCACACGCCGCACTTGTCCTTGACAACCTTGCCGCCCTTGGGATAGAGCTTGCCGTCGCAGCCGCGGCAAGCGCTGTTGTCGCCGCCGCAGACGCCGCAGTCGTCCTTGACCTTCTTGTTGCCCTTGGGGTACAGTTTGCCGTCACACCCCTTGCAGGATGAGTCGTCGCCTGCACAGACGCCGCACTTGTCGACGACGGCCTTGCCGCCCTTGGGGTAGAGCTTGCCGTCGCAGCCTTTGCAGGCTGTGTTGTCGCCGCCGCACACGCCACAGTTGTCCTTGACCTTCTTGTTGCCGTTGGGGTACAGCTTGCCGTCGCAGCCTTTGCATGCTGTGTTGTCGCCGCCGCACACGCCACAGTTGTCCTTGACGACCTTGCCGCCCTTGGGGTAGAGCTTGCCGTCGCAGCCGCGGCACGATGAATCGTCGCCGCCGCACACGCCGCAGTTGTCCTTGACCTTCTTGTTGCCCTTGGGGTAGAGCTTGCCGTCACAACCCTTGCACTCTGTGTTGTCGCCGCCGCAGACGCCACAGTCGTCGGTCTTTTTGCCCGAGTTGGGCACACCGTCGCAGCCCTTGCAAGAAGAGTCGTCGCCGCCGCAGACGCCGCACTTGTCGTACTTTTTGCCCGAGTGATGGACTCCGTCGCAGCCCTTGCATGCACTGCCGTCTCCGCCGCACTTGCCACACGCATCTTTTGCCATCGGCTTGCCCGGAGGAGGCACGATCTTGCCGTCACAGCCTGTGCACACGCTGTTGTTGCCTGCACACACACCACACTTGTCCTTGACTGGCTTGCCACCCTTGGGGTAGAGCTTGCCGTCGCAGCCCTTGCAGGCGGTGTTGTCGCCGCCGCACACGCCACAGTCGTCCTTCTGCGTAGGCTTGCCCGGAGGGGGCACGACCTTGCCGTCACAACCTGTACATGCCGAGTTGTTGCCGCCGCACACACCACACTGGTCCTTGACCAGCTTGTTGCCCTTGGGGTAGAGCTTGCCGTCGCAGCCGCGGCATGCGCTGTTGTCACCGCCGCAGACGCCACAGTCATCCTTTACAACCTTGCCACCCTTGGGGTAGAGCTTGCCATCGCAGCCACGGCAGGACGAGTCGTCGCCGCCACATACGCCGCAGTTGTCCTTGGCGGCGGGCTTGCCCGGAGGAGGGACGATCTTGCCGTCGCAGCCCGTGCACTTGCTGTTGTCGCCGCCGCAGACGCCGCACTTGTCGTGGCCCTTGGGCTCGTCGTTGGGGTAGAGCTTGCCATCGCAGCCGACGCAAGCGGTATCGTTGCCACCGCACACGCCGCACTTGTCCTTGACAACCTTGCCGCCCTTGGGATAGAGCTTGCCGTCGCAGCCGCGGCAAGCGCTGTTGTCGCCGCCGCAGACGCCGCAGTCGTCCTTGACCTTCTTGTTGCCCTTGGGGTACAGTTTGCCGTCACACCCTTGCAGGATGAGTCGTCGCCTGCACAGACGCCGCACTTGTCGACGACGGCCTTGCCGCCCTTGGGGTAGAGCTTGCCGTCGCAGCCTTTGCAGGCTGTGTTGTCGCCGCCGCACACGCCACAGTTGTCCTTGACCTTCTTGTTGCCGTTGGGGTACAGCTTGCCGTCGCAGCCTTTGCATGCTGTGTTGTCGCCGCCGCACACGCCACAGTTGTCCTTGACGACCTTGCCGCCCTTGGGGTAGAGCTTGCCGTCGCAGCCGCGGCACGATGAATCGTCGCCGCCGCACACGCCGCAGTTGTCCTTGACCTTCTTGTTGCCCTTGGGGTAGAGCTTGCCGTCACAACCCTTGCACTCTGTGTTGTCGCCGCCGCAGACGCCACAGTCGTCGGTCTTTTTGCCCGAGTTGGGCACACCGTCGCAGCCCTTGCAAGAAGAGTCGTCGCCGCCGCAGACGCCGCACTTGTCGTACTTTTTGCCCGAGTGATGGACTCCGTCGCAGCCCTTGCATGCACTGCCGTCTCCGCCGCACTTGCCACACGCATCTTTTGCCATCGGCTTGCCCGGAGGAGGCACGATCTTGCCGTCACAGCCTGTGCACACGCTGTTGTTGCCTGCACACACACCACACTTGTCCTTGACTGGCTTGCCACCCTTGGGGTAGAGCTTGCCGTCGCAGCCCTTGCAGGCGGTGTTGTCGCCGCCGCACACGCCACAGTCGTCCTTCTGCGTAGGCTTGCCCGGAGGGGGCACGACCTTGCCGTCACAACCTGTACATGCCGAGTTGTCGCCGCCACAGACGCCACACTTGTCCTTGACCAGCTTGTTGCCCTTGGGGTAGAGCTTGCCGTCACAACCGCGGCATGCGCTGTTGTCACCGCCACAAACGCCACAGGCATCCTTGACCTTCTTGCCGCCGTTGGGGTAGAGCTTGCCATCGCAGCCGCGGCAGGACGAGTCGTCGCCTGCGCAGACGCCGCAGTTGTCCTTCTTTGCGGGCTTGCCCGGAGGAGGGACGATCTTGCCGTCGCAACCGGTGCAGGCTGTGTTGTTGCCGCCACAGACGCCGCACTTGTCGACCTTGGCCGGATGGTGAGGAGGAGGAGCGAGCTTGCCGTCGCAGCCAGTGCAGGTTGCGTTGTTGCCGCCACAGACGCCACAGGAATCGGTGACCTTCTTGTTGCCGTTGGGGTAGAGCTTGCCGTCGCAGCCCTTGCAGGCTGTGTTGTCTCCGTCGCAGACGCCGCACTCGTCTTTGTGTGCAGGGGTGCCCGGAGGGGGCACAATCTTGCCGTCACAGCCTGTGCACTTGCTGTTGTCGCCGCCGCACACGCCACACTTGTCCTTCACCACCTTTGTGCCTGGCTTGGGGTACAGCTTGCCGTCGCAACCGCGGCAGGTGGAGTCATCGCCGCCACAGACGCCGCAGTTGTCCTTCTTGGCCGGGGTGCCCGGAGGCGGTACGATCTTGCCATCGCAGCCTGTGCAAGCGGAGTTGTCGCCGCCGCACACGCCACACTTGTCCTTGACAACCTTGCCGCCCTTGGGGTAGAGCTTGCCGTCGCAGCCGCGGCAGGCTGTGTTGTCGCCGCCGCACACACCACAGTCATCTTTGACTTTCTTGTTGCCCTTGGGGTACAGTTTGCCGTCGCAGCCGCGGCAGGCGCTGTTGTCGCCGCCGCAGACTCCACACTGGTCCTTTTCCGGCTTGCCGCCGTTGGGGTAGAGCTTGCCGTCGCAGCCGCGGCACGATGAATCGTCGCCGCCGCAAACTCCGCAATCGTCTTTCTCGGGCTTGCCGCCTTTCGGGTAGAGGTTACCGTCGCAGCCGCGGCAGGCCGAGTTGTCGCCTGCGCAGACGCCACACTTGTCCTCCACCTTCTTGCCGCCTTTCGGGTAGAGCTTGCCGTCGCAGCCGCGGCAAGCTGTGTTGTTGCCGCCACAGACGCCGCAGTTGTCCTTGACCTTCTTGTTGCCCTTGGGGTAGAGGTTCCGTCGCAGCCGCGGCATGAGGAGTCGTCGCCTCCGCAGACACCGCAGTTGTCGACCTTTTTGCGAGAGTTGGGTACGCCGTCGCATCCCTTGCACGACGAATCGTCTCCGTTGCAGACGCCACACTTGTCATAGACAGGCTTGCCGCCCTTGGGATAGAGTTTTCCGTCGCAACCGCGGCATTTTGAGTTGTCGCCTCCGCACACGCCGCATCCGTCAACTTGAGGTCGTGTGGACGGGCTGCGGCGGTAGAGTTTACCGTCGCAGCCACGGCAGGATGAGTCGTCGCCTCCGCAGACGCCGCAGCCGTCGAGCTTCTTGCCCGAGTTGGGCACGCCGTCGCAGCCCTTGCATGTGGAGTTGTCGCCCTTGCAAACGCCGCAGGCGTCGTTCTTGTGGCCCGAGTTTGGCTTGCCGTCGCAGCCGAGGCAGTGCTTGCCGTCGCCTCCGCAGACGCCGCAGACATCGACCTTTTTGCCCGAGTTTGGCACGCCGTCGCATCCTGCACAGCTCTTGCTGTCGCCTCCACAGACGCCGCACTTGTCCTTGGTCTTGCCCGAGTTTGGCACGCCGTCGCAACCGGCACAGGTTTTGCCGTCGCCTCCGCAAACGCCACATGGGTCCTTGGCCTTGGGCTTGCCCGGCGGGGGCACGATCTTGCCGTCGCAGCCGCGGCAGGTCGAGTCGTCACCTGCGCAGACGCCACACTTGTCCTTGACCTTGCGATCGCCCTTGGGATAGTGCTTGCCGTCGCAGCCGAGGCAGGATGAGTCATCGCCTCCGCAGACGCCGCACTTGTCGTACACGGTCTTGTTGCCGTTGGGATAGAGCTTGCCGTCGCAGCCGCGGCAGGCGCTGTTGTCGCCTCCACAGACTCCGCAGTCGTCCTTTGCCTTGGGCTTGCCTGGTGGCGGGACAACGACGCCGTCGCAGCCGCGGCAAGCGGTGTTGTCGCCTCCGCAGACGCCGCAGCGATCGTTGACCTTGCGGTCTCCGGATGCGTAGAGCTTGCCGTCGCAGCCACGGCATGCGCTGTTGTCGCCGCCGCAGACGCCACACTTGTCCTTGACAACCTTTGTGCCTGGCTTGGGGTAGAGCTTGCCGTCACATCCACGGCAGGTCGAGTCGTCGCCGCCGCAGACGCCACAGTTGTCCTTGACAGGCTTGCCACCCTTGGGGTAGAGCTTGCCGTCGCAACCCTTGCAGGTGCTGTTGTCGCCGTTGCAGATGCCGCAGGCGTCGGGTACAACCTTGCCGCCGTTGGGGTAGAGTTTGCCGTCGCAGCCCTTGCAGGCTGAGTTGTCGCCCTTGCAGACGCCGCACTTGTCGACGACAGCCTTGTTGCCGTTGGGGTACAGGTTGCCGTCGCAGCCGCGACAAGACGAGGCGTCGCCGCCACAGACGCCACAGGCGTCCTTGACGGGCTTGCCGCCCTTGGGGTAGAGCTTGCCGTCACAACCGCGGCATGCGCTGTTGTCGCCGCCGCAGACGCCACAGGCATCCTTGACCTTCTTGCCGCCGTTGGGGTAGAGCTTGCCATCGCAGCCGCGGCAGGAGGAGTCATCACCTGCGCAGACGCCACAGGTATCCTTCTTTGCGGGCTTGCCTGGTTTTGCAACAGCCTTGCCGTCGCAGCCCTTGCAGGCCGAGTCGTCGCCGCCACAGACGCCACAGGTGTCTGTAAAGACGAGTTCGTACTTGGCCTCAAAGCCAAAGCGCGCAAAGTCGACGCGGTTTGCGTCGGAAACCAGGCCGCCAAAGCCGCCGCCGCCAAAGTTGTCATGGTCGCCTCCGAGGGCGGCGCCGATCAGGTCATCGACGTCTGGGGCGACATACTGCAGCAGGAGGCCACGCGACTTTGTGTGGAGCTTGAAACGCATGGGACCTTCGTCATCCTTCTTTTCGACGGAGCGCTTGAGGTCGATGGGCTTTTGCGTGTCGCGTGTGTCGTAGAAGCGCACAGGGCACTTTTCAGGCACCTTGACACGGTCAACCTCGACACGCACATCGCACACGTCCCTGCGTCCGGGAGAGATCAACCAGCAGTTGCTCTCGTCCATGGAGGCGTCGGAAATGGACCCCTTGACGGTTTGCAGGTTTGCGACCTTGCGGCAAGCCTGCACAGGGCGGTGCTGGTCACCTGCGTCGTTGGCCTTCCAGGGATCCTGCTTGTTGTCGTTGCCCTTCTTCTTGTTGGTCTTCTTGCCGTCGAGGTGAAGGTCGAGGCCGAGATTCAGGCCGAGGCCGTCGTCGTTGCCATGGCCTTTGGCCTTTGCCTTGCCGTTGTTGTTGTTCTTGTTGTTGTGGTTCCCCCAACCATTGTTGCCGTCATTGCCATGTTTGCCCAAACCGTCGTTGCCGTGGTTGCCAAAGTCTCCCCAATCATCCCAGGAATCGGCAAGAGAACGTTTCGAGGGCTCAGCGTTGCCGGAGGAGACGCTAGCTGTATGGGTGGGCGTAGATGTGCCCGCAAGCACGGTGTGCGTGGTTTGCATGGATTGGTGAGGCGACACACGGCCGTAGTCAAGGCCGGTGGGCCGGGCTGGGCCATACACAGATGCGGAGGGATTCGACGCGTATTGTGTTTGCGCGTTTTGCATGCCACCAGGAGATTCTGAAATGACATACCCTGCACCAGATTCGCTGTACGTCGATGAAGATTCCTCAAACATGTCGTCATCGACACCACGGTCAAGATCTGCGCGGGCGGAGCGGGATAAGGTCAGCATTCTGTAGGAGGCGAGAAAAAAAACGCGCGGAGGGACTTTCCGGACGGCTCCAGCCGGCGCAATAGGGAGCAAGAGACGGTGGCAGAATGGAAACGGGGAGAACACATGTGGACGGAGCTTGATGCAATGTGGCTAAGGATAAGGAGAAGGTTTGCGAAACGTACCTTCCGTGGAATAGTCATCGTCCGCGCTCCACTCGGAGTTGAGATCACCGAGCACTAGAGCTGCCAAGAGACAGCCTAGAATGAGCAATGTGTGCCTGATATGGCACGCCATCATGTTTACGATTCGGATGGGGGAGATGGCGCAAGGCGGGGCAACAAACGAGTTTTTGGGAAGGTGTGTGTGGAGAGGGAGATGGGAGGAGAGGTGGGGAGGTGGAAGGTGGGAGGATGCAAGGGTCGATGCTGACAGAGTGGGGTGCGGTGCAGCGTGTGCAGGCAAGCATGTCACACAACGACGGTGGGTTTTGCGGAGGGAGGGTGAATTTTCCAACGTTGGTTTTGTGGAAGCGCTGACAAGGGCATGGGTGATGCACGTACGCACAGACTTTGACATTTTGAAGCCTGCGAATGAATGGGGAGGAAACGGGGGTGATGAGGATGACGACATGGCGGCAAGGATGGCAAGACGGAAGCAAAAGCGGGAGCGGCGAAAGGAGGCACGGCGAAAGAGCACGGCCGTCGTGCAGGAGGAGGTGGCCAAGGCAAATGCAATGGAGGAGAAGGCAAATGCGAAAAAGGTGGCAGATGTGCAAGAGGTGGCGGCTAGGACCGGGGTGAAGGAGGTCAAGCAGGAGGAGACGAAGAAGAGCGAGGAGGATGAGCGCAGGGAGAGGCGAAGGCAATCTCGGATGTCGATCTATGCAGAGCTGCAGGGGAGGAGGCGCAGGATGATGAAGAGGAGGAGGAGGAGGAGGAGAATGTGAAGGTGGAGGAGAAGGAGGAGGTGGTGGCGAAGGAGGTGGTGGTGGCGAAGGAGGAGTTGCGGGAGGAGGAGGTGGCGGAGAGATTGGCACGGCGGGAGAAGAAGGCGGAGGAAAGGCGCAAGTCACGGATGTCGATCTATGCAGAGCTGCAAGGAGAGGAGGCGCAAAGTGATGAGGAGGAGGGGGAGCAGGAGGAGGAGGAACAAGGGGTGTATGTGGCGGTGGATGGAGGGGAGGACTCTGCGCAGGCGGACGACATGGCAGAGAGGATGGCGAGACGGCGAGAGAAGCAGGAGCAAAGGAAGGAAACGCGGCGTCAGAGCATGATGGTGACGGCGAAGGAGGTGGAAGCGGCGGTTGAGGAGGAGGAGGAGGAGAAGAAGAAGAAGGGCAAGAAGCCAGTTCGTGAGCGGGAACCTGTGGTGATGGAACCGGTGCGGGGCCCGTCTGTGGAACAGGTTGTGGCGAAGGCAAAGAAGGTGAAGGCAGACGGAGTGAACCTCAGCCAAAAATCGCTGTCGGAGGTGCCTGTGGAAGAGCTGCGCAAGGTGGGCAAGCGTGTGCGCAGGCTGCGCTTGGACGGGAACAGCATCCGCGAGGTGCCGAGCGAGCTGTCGGATGCGCTGCCCAAGCTTGTGCGGCTGTCTGTGGGATTCAACCGGGTGCAGCAACTGGACAGCATGATGAGGAACGGGGCGTTTGCAAATCTGGAAGAGCTGTATCTGCCGCGGAACGAGTTGACGGCACTGCCAAAGAATCTGTTCTTCCTGGCTGAAAGTCTGCAGGTGCTGAATTTGGCGGAGAACCGGCTGGAAGAGTTTCCGAGCGTGGTCCGGAAGCTGCCGAAGCTGCACACGCTGTTGCTGCAAGGAAACAGCATCTCGGAGATCCCGAGTACGTTTTGCGAGCAGAGCAATGTGGTGCACCTGCTGATGAGCGACAACCGTGTGCGGCGGCTGCACTACACGGTGTCGAAGCTGGGCAGTCTGCAGACGCTGGACCTGGCACGGAACGAGGTGCAGGAGCTGCCGGAACGAATGGGAGACATGGTGACGCTGACGGCGCTGAATCTGGAGGACAACGAACTGAAGAGGGTGCCGTTGAGTCTGGGCAAGCTGACGGAGCTGGCGGCACTGAAGCTGGGAGGAAATCCGTTTGAGACGCTGCCAAGCTCGTTCATGAGCCGAATCCCAGCGCAGACGTTTGTGAACCACCTGGCGCAGCAGGCGGCGATGGTTGAGGAGCTGGAGGCGTACGTGAAGCAGTGCCGCGAAGGCCAAGCAGAGACGGTAGACGTGAGCAACTGGCCTGACCTGGAGCTGGAGGCGATTGTGGAGGAGGTGTGCCGAGTGAAGAGCGCAAAAGAGGTGTTTCTGAACAACAACGGCCTGCGAACGGTGCCCGAGCGTGTGGACCGGCTGCAACGGCTGCACACTCTGTACCTGAATCACAACCACCTGAGTGATCTGCCCGTGGAGCTGGGCCACATCCAGTCGCTGGCGGTGCTGGATCTGAGCGACAACCAGTTTGAGCATGTGCCGGAGTGCGTGTTTGAGCTGCAAGGCCTGGAGCAGCTGCTGCTGAGTCGCAATCGTGTGCAGAGCCTGTCGGAAGCGGTGGGCAACCTGAGCAAGCTCGTGTGCCTGGAAGTGGACGACAACCAGCTGGAGGCGCTGCCTGGGAGGGTGGGCCTGTGCCGTGCGCTGGAGCAGCTGAGTGTGAACGGAAACCGGCTGGAGGAGCTGCCGGTGGAGTTGGAGGAGTGCAGTGGGCTGACGCTGCTGTCTGCAAACAGCAACCGGCTGACACACTTGCCGATGCAGATTGGGCAGTGCACGGCGCTGGAAGACCTGTCTGCGTTTGACAACAAGCTGACAAAGCTGCCGCAAAGCATCCTGAAGCTGGAGCGGCTGGTGTCGCTGAACGTGTCGTTCAACCAGTTGCGTGAGTTGCCGCAAGAGTTTGGAACGATGCAGAGCCTGCGGACAATCTTTTTGAACAACAACCAGCTGGAGCGGCTGCCAGACTCGATGGGCGCTTTCGAGGATCTGCTTGCGTTTGATTGCGGTGACAACCAGCGGATGCGGTTCCCGCCGCGCGCCGTGGTGGAGAAGGGCAAGGCGCTGTCGTATCTGCGGCGGTACAACCAGGCGCAGGAGGAAGGGTTCTTTGGGTTTTTCGGAGGGGACGCCAAGAAGGAGGCTGTGAAAGAGGAGGAGGAGGAGGAGGAGGAGGATTTGGGAGATGCGATTGTGGAGGCGTTTGAGAACCTTGGGGATGTGGTGGCCGGGTGGTTCGGGGATGGGGACAAGGAAAAGGAGGCGGAGGAGGAGAGGAAGAAGAAGGAAAAGGAGGAAAAGGCGGCGGCGGAGCTGGGGTTTGATTTGAAGGAGGTGGATGTGAAGAGCGAGGCAGAGGAGAGAGAGGCGGAGGCGAGGGGAGGAAGGCGACGGGCATCGCAGAAGGAGCTGGATGAGGCGATGGAAACGGATTTGTTTGCAGAGCTGTGGGGGAATGTGAGCTCGGTGTTTGATGATGTGTTTGAAGGAGATGGGAAGAAGAAGGAGGAGGTTGGGAAGGGGAAGGAGAAGGAGGAGGAGGCGAGTGCGGCGAGCTTGGGTTTTGGTGGGTTGTTTGGTGGGAGCGAGGAGGAGGAGGGGGGAAGGAGAAGGAGGAGAAGGAGAAGGAGAAGGAGGATTCGATGGCCGCAAGCTTGGGCTTTGCAGGGTTGTTTGGTCGGAGCGAGGAGGAGGAGAAGAAAGAGAAAGGGAAGGGAAAGGGGAAGGATGACGTCGTGGAGAAGGACATGGAGTCCCTGATGGCCGGGCTTGGGTTTGGAGAACTGTTTGGTGGGCTGGGAGTTGGTGCAGCGCCGGCAAAGGGCAGGAAATGAAGAATGAAGTGGTCTACTGGCTGTAGAGAAGGACGTCGGACGCATGATTTGCGTCCGCGCCGGCCTCGACGAGGAGGTGGACGATGGGGAGAGAGTTGGTGAGGTGGAGAGCATTGTGGTCCTCGTTGTCAAGGGCATGGACGTCAGGAGAGGCAGAGAGAAGGGCTCGGACGGTGACGGGGAGCGAGAAGCGCGAAGCGAGCATCAGGGCCGTCGTGCCGTTGTCGTCACAGGCATCGACGTCGGCCCCGGCGGCGAGGAGGGCTTTCACGGCGTCAGTGGCACCTTTGCGTGACGCAGACATGAGTGCTGTGCCACCGTTCTGCTTCACGGCGTTTGGATCGGCGCCAGCGTCGAGAAGGGCGCGGACGGTGGAGGCCTTGTTGCGTTGGGAGGCACTCATGAGGGCCGTCCACCCATATGGGGAGGCCTGGTCGACAGGGGCGCCGGCGTTGAGAAGCGCAAGCACGGATTCAGTCCGGCCGTTGAGGGAGGCCCACATGAGCGCGGTGCGGTCGTTGATCATTTCGGCCACGTCGGCGCCGTTGGCCACAAGCTTTTGGATGATGTCGACCTGGCCGTTGATCGATGCACCTGCGAGAGGGGTGACGTCACGGAGTTCAGAGTATGTGGACATGGAAGGTTGTTTGCTGGTCTGGTCAGCGCGACTCAGGTCGCCGGTTGGAACGGGGGTGTTGAGCATTTGGAGAGGGAAGGAGACTGTGCTGGAGAGAGGGATTGAGCGAGGATGAGAGGATTGTGGAGGTGTTGCGGGCGTGGGGTGCGAAGCCGAGGAGGGAAACGGTGGGGATGGTGAGGAAGGCAGGGTGGAGGAAGGCAGGACGGGTGGATGAGGCGATGGAGGTTGCGTTGGTGATGAATGGGGAGGAGAGGGAGGGTGGGAAGGGTGGGTGACACTGCCGGATGAGGTGATGCAGAGGGTGGTTGGGTGGGTGGGGAGGGGAGAGTGAGTGGAGATGGTGTGGGAATGAAAGGGTGGTTCATTCGAGGCGTTGACGTTTGGACGAGGAGGAGGAGGAGGAAGGGGCTTTGCGCTTGGGGAGGGTGAAGGGGGGGGATGGGGTAGGCGTTGACGAGTGCATAGGTGGTGGGGCGAGTGGCGATGTGGGGTGTGATGCGGTCGATGAGGGTGTGGAGGAGGGTGTGCAGTGTGGCGTCGCTGGGTTTGGGTTTGTCGAGCCAGGCGACCTTGAGGGAGAGGGAGGTGACGCCACGGGTGAGATTTTTGCGGATGGCCTGTTGCACCTGTTGGTAGGTGGCGTGGGGCCTGAGGAGGCGGATAAAGAAGGCCAGGTCGACAGGCGGCACGCCAACGTTGCCCAGCGCAAGGATGATGTGTCGCAGCAGGGACTGCAGACTGCCGTTGTTGATCAGCTCACGCAGTGCCTGGTGCTCGTTTGTGTGTTGATGGCGAGGGTGCTTGGCTGCGCGTGTCTTCATGTGCGCCAGCAGCGTCTGGAACTCCCGCGCCGTGCAGCTGCCACGCTCGTCGCTGGTAGGGCCACTGTTCCAGCCACTGCGCACAGACTCAGGATGCCACTTGTCCATCTCGGTGGTGGGAAGGTGGTGGTCGTAGTCGCATTGGGTCCAGTGTGGGTCGCTGTTGTTGTCAGCAGGGCGTCGTGCTTTCTGCAGCCACAGCTGGGTCTGCTCGTGCTTCTTCCAGGTGTTGGGGTGGGGCCTGTCGCCGAGGGTGTCCATTTCTGTCATGATGAGGTGGAGGAGGGCGTAGTTGGGGTCGCCGTGGTCGTGTGGCTCCTCCAGCCAGCACACCTTCAACCCGGCCTTTGTCACACCCCTGGCCAAACCAGCGCCGTTGATGACAAGGATACACGCATGTTGATCAACTTTACGACCGAGAAGGGTGAGGCAGAGTGCCATGTCGCCCTGGGAGAGGGGAATGTTGCCCAGAGCGAGCTGAATCTGTCGGACCAGCGCCAACAGGCTGCCATGGCAGACCACAACACGCGCCTGGAGGGTCATGAGGTCTGGGATGTCGTCGATGGGATGCTGGTTGGCCAGGGTGTGCATGTGGTTCAGCAGTGCCGTGTGCTCCTTCTTGTTGCTGTGCATGCGCTCGCTCTTGCGCCAGTGCGTCCAACCACTGCGCAAAACTCCATCTGGCAGCCCATCCTCCATGACCACCAACTCCTCCTCTGTTGGCTCAGGAAGAAGAAGCTTGGGAATGCAAAGGGCGTTGACGGCGTCGGTGGTGGTGGGGCGTGTGGTGATGTGGGGTGTGATGCGGTCGATGAGGGTGAGGAGGAGGGTGTGCAGTGTGGCGTCGCTGGGTTTGGGGTTGTCGAGCCAGGCGATCTTGAGTGAGAGGGAGGTGACACCGCGAGTGAGGGTGGCGCTGATGGCAGGGCAGACCTGCTTGTAGGTGAGGCGTGGCCTGAGAAGGCGAACAAAGAAGGCCAGGTCGACAGGCGGCACGCCAACGTTGCCCAGCGCCAGGATGATGTGTCGCAGCAGGGACAGCAGGTCACCGTTGTTGATCAGCTCACGCAGTGTCTGGTTCTCGTGTGCGTGCTGGTGGTGAGGGAACTTGGCTGCGCGTGTCTTCATGTGTGCCAGCAGCGTCAGGAACTCCCGCGCCGTGCAGCTGCCACGCTCGTCGTTGTGCCGGTTGGTGCTCCAGCCACTGCGCACAGGCTCTGGATGCCACTTGTACACCTTGTTGGTGGTGAGGTGGTGGTCGTAGTCGCCTTGTGTCCAGTGTGGGTCGCTTTCGTTGTCAGCAGGGCGTCGTGCTTTCTGTAGCCACAGCTGGGTCTGCTCGTGCTGCTTCCAGGTGGTGGGATGGGGCCTGTCGCCGAGGGTGTCCATCTCTGTCATGAGCAAGTGGAGGAGGGCGTAGTTGGGGTCGCCGTGGTCGTGTGGCTCCTCCAGCCAGCAAACCTTCAACCCAGCCTTTGTCACACCCATGGCCAGACCAGCGTGGAGGATGGCATGGCTGCATTCCTGTTGATCAATGTCACGGCCGAGAAGGGTGAGGCAGAAGGCCATGTCACCCTGGGGGAGGGGAATGTTGCCCAGAGCGAGCAGAATCTGTTGGACGAGCGTGTTCAGCGTGCCATGACAGACCACAACACGCGCCTGTATGGTCATGAGGTCTGGGATGTCGTCGATAGGATGCTCATTGGCCAGGGTGTGCATGTGGTTCAGCAGTGCCGTGTGCTCCTTCATGTTGCTGTAGCTGCGCTCGTCACTGCGCCAGTCCCGCGACCACCCTTTGCGCACAACACCATCTGGCAACTTGTTCGTCTTGTTCACGCCTGCTTTCTTCCGTGTGCCCGTGTCTCCGTTCCTGTCCCTCATTGCCCGTGTGCTCGACGTTCCTGTCTCTGTGCCACTGCCAGCCGTGACCCTGCGCCTGTGCTGTCCGTTGTCTTTCATCTTTTGTGGATCAATAGGACGGCTGGTGTGGCTTCCTCGACGCCGTTTGTGACCTCTTCGTGTGTGTCTCGGCTGCCATTCGTCCGCGTCCTCCTGTTCCATGTCGTCTGCGTCGTCGTCGCTGTCATCATGCGGCATGTACTCCTCATCCATGGCATCACCAGTTTCTGCAATGAAGAGTGCACCCTGAGTATCCAACTCGTCGTCCACGTGCTGCTGGGTTGCGTCGTTTGCCTCGCCGTTTTCTTCGTACGCCTCCATCCCTAAGCTGGTCATCCACTCTGTTGTGCTGGAGATTGACCATGGTTCATGGTGACCAAAGTTCAGAAACATCAGGTCCTCCACGTCACCGATGTCTTGTGTGTGTGTGTCCTGGTCTGCGTCGTCGTCGTCGCTGTCTCCAGTCTGCCTTGTGGCCTGGTGGGAGGAGGACGACGATGTGGTGGTGGATGTGGTGCGTGTGATGCCGACAAAGGCAGGGCTGACGCGTTTGGGGACGCGGTTGTGGTTTTTGGTGGGCTGAGCAGGCGGAGGGTGCGACGGAGGCTGAGCGAAGTGCATCTGGGCGGTTTGTCGCGCCTGAGGAGGCGGCGGAGGAGGGTAGACGTAGTATGGGTGGCCCCGATGAGCATATGCGTGGTGCTGCTGAGAGTGGGTGTTGACAGGGACCCAGATGATGGGTGGTTGTGGGTGCTGGTACGGGATTTGTACGCCAGAAACGGGCAGCATGTTCGGAAATGGCTGGGCAGCCATGGGAGGGACCATGTACGCATAGCTGTGGGGAGACGGGAGAGGAAGGGCGGGGTGGGAACGGTGAGCGGAAGGCGGGATGGACGCCGTCAGGGGAGAAGCGGGGTGAAGGGAGGCTGGAACGAGCAGAGAGGGGAAAACGAAGGAGATTGGCAGACCGGAAAACTGGCAAAGGGGAGGGCAGTGACAGGGGAGAGGGGATCGGAAAAGAGCGGAGAATGCAGCCACGGGGGTGATGGGGAAGTGGAGATGCAGGGGAGGAGTGCAGGGAAGCGACGGAGGCATGGAGGAGGCAAGCAAGCGGGAGAAGCGGGCAGTCACAAAACGGAGTTAAAGGCAGAACGCACCCTGGGTAGATGTTGGGTGTGTGTTGCTGCTTCGGAGTGCTTGCGTAGTCGTTGTCCATGGTGGTGGTGGTGGTACTGGAGTGTATGCGGATTGTGTTGGACTGGTGGGAGGTGTTGTGGGTGTTGGTGATATTTTGGTTGAAGGCGGATGGGCAGTGCTGACTGCGCGGCGTTGCAGGACGACGCCCACTCACCAGCGACATTTCCACTCCCACCCAGAGCCCACTGCCCCATGTCACCACCCAACTCAGCGACCTGCCATCGGACACAAGCACAACTCAGATATCATAGACCGGACTCATCACTCCGATGCTGAATACATTCCCATGAGTTAACGCAGGGTTAGGGTTAGGGTTAGGATTAGGGTTAGGGTTAGAATTAGGATTAGGGTTAGGGTTAGGGTTAGGGTTAGAATTAGGGTTAGGGTTAGGGTTAGGGTTAGGGTTAGGGTTAGGGTTAGGGTTAGGGTTAGGGTTAGGGTTAGGGTTAGGGTTAGGGTTAGG